>CM040433.1:50325683-50409335 GCA_022702705.1 Papilionanthe hookeriana x Papilionanthe teres | reverse complement strand
GAAGAATAAAATGAAGTTCAAAATTATTAACGAGCTCTCCAGATACAGTAATCCTCATTAAAAAAAAAAAGAAAGAAAAAGAAAAAAGAAAAATGAGGAGAAGCTTGAGGAGATGCCTTATCAAAAATTGGCTTCATTTGATTTAATCTAAAGGGAAAAACTTAGATATTTCCAAACTTATGTTTATGGATTAGAATTTTACCTAATAGTATTTTCTTGAATTTCTTATCATATGAATATCTTAAGTAGTTATTCTTTTAAATATAGTCATTCCTGAAATGAATAGTAAGCTAAAAATCTTAGACTTGATAACTAAATAAATTATTTCTATAAGATTAATTAAATTACATGAATTATTTTTATTTAACTTTATTATGATATTAATTAATCTAATTCATAATTATTTAAATTGAAAAATCTTATTATAAAACTTATTATTTTTATGTAGTACTAAAATTACTTGAGGACAAGTAATAAGTAAGTTTGGGGGATTTTGATCGCTGAAAAATTTATTAAGAAATTCATACCTATTTTTGATGGAATTGCACTTTAAAGAAGGGTATTTTCTTTATTTTATTGCAGGAATGAAGAATTTAGGTGATAAAAGCAAAAATCATAAAAAGGAGCGAATTTGGAGCAAAATCATGCAATTTGTGCTGAGTCGCCGACGGCAAGGTTACGAGAAGAAAATTCTAAAGAATTCATAACTGTCTCGCTGACAGCGAGCCCGAGCCCGCTGACAGCGAGTGAGAGCAGTTTGAAGATCTTCTAGAAGCCTCGCCGACAGCGAGGTAGTTCGTCGCCGACGGCGAGCTAGTTCAAATGGTGCGGATACATTGAACTCCGGACACTTTTTGAAGGGATGCTTACACACCTCTTGGTCCTTTGCTCACCTCTATATATAGAAGCCGAAATTAAGTCTTTAGTGTATTTTTTTGTGTGTTCTAAGTGTGTTAAGTCGAGTTTTGTGTCTTAGTGTGTCCTTGAGTTAGTTAGTGAGTTTTTAGTGAGTTTTGCTGTACTGGAAGGAAGAGTCAAAGGAACTGCGAGGAGCCTGCTTGGAGAAAAATTAAGATAAGTATTTGTATTTATTGTTTTTAACTTTAAATGAAATCCATGCTTAGTTTAGTTTCCATGCATTCTGAGTAGTTTATTTAGTCTTTTTCTCTGTTTATGAAATTAAGTGACTTGATGAAATTAAAATAGAGATACTTTTATATATTAATAAATTGTGATAATTTTTACTTAAAACTTAATTTACTTTTCGAATCGGCCATTTGATTTGTTAAAATATGTTGATTATCAACTATAGTAAAAATTACATCTGATATTCGGGGAATTCAAAAGCCTTGGAAGGAGGGTGCAAATAAATAGGGAAATAATATCACTGGGCGTAGAATTGAGCATTTTAGTGTAACAGACTAAAATATTCAATTTGGTCCTATTGTTTGAGAGCTGAAGTGTAGATGTTAGCCCTCAGGCAAGGGGAACGTGGGAGCTCTGAAGTGGCGATCGGTATCCTCCCGGTCCCAGCCACGGATTCAGTAATCAAACATAGGATTAGTCAATATTCTTTACACCTGGACCAAAGGGTAAAGAATAGGAATGCTCCTATTTGTCACAATATCTTGAAATTATCTATTTAAATTCATCAATCACTTAAATTTCTAAACAAGGGGAAAGATACTTTTTCTGAATAGTTAAGACTTATTTAGCAATTAGTTTAATTTCCGCACTTTCAATACGTATTAATTTTCTACTTAGTTAAGTTACTCTAATTAAAATACTCGATCTACTTTATTGCGCTTAAATTTAGAATTCCAAATTTTCGTATATTATTATTATTATTATTATTATTATTATTATTATTATTATTTTAAAATTAACCGTTATTAATTTTCTCTTTCCTCGTGGGATCGATAACCGAGGACTCCACTTAGAGCCTCGTATTACTTGATACGATACGTATACTTGCGTAGCATCCACAACATAAACAATTACAATTCTATACATATAATATAGCGGGGTCAAGTTTTTGGCTTCGTTGCAATCAAATTAAAATATCATAAGATAAATTTGTGGGTCACCCTCGATGATGACTGACTGTATGAAAGTTGCCAAGAGTTGTCACGAGTGCCAAGTGCATGGAGTGCTTCTACATCAACCTCCAATTGTGCTACATCCGACAATCGCGTCGTGGTTATTTAAGTGTTGGGGCACTGGTATCGTGGATCCGATAGAACAGCCTTCTTCAAGAGGACATTGCTTCATTCTTGCAGCTACAGATTACTTTTCCAAGTGGGCAGAAGCAGTATCGCTAAGAGAAGTGAAAGCGCATCACGTGCTACAGTTCTTCAAGAATCAAGTCATTTACCGTTTCGGGGTACTTGTTGACCTCATTTTTAATGAGGTCTTCTCTTCTCTCTTTAGTACTTAGGATCTAGCCTTAGGCTTTTCCTTTGACTATCTTAGAGGATTAGAGATGGAACCTACCCCTTTAGAAGCTCAACCACTTCTTAACTCCCTGCAAACCCCACAAGCTTGATTGTAAACCCCTAATCACCTAGAGGGTTGAGATCAAATGTGGAGGTTTAAAGGATGAGTTCCCTATAGGACTCTTTGGCCTTAGGAATACCCTGGATGGCCTGGTCTGGTAAGGCTTGACCTGCTCATACACTACACACTCACACACATTCCAAGTCCTAAAACGACACTCTTACCCAGCCTGACTTCCTAACTCATGCAAGTAATTCACATGGATGGTCTTTAACCCCTAAGCCCCTGGCTAAGAGGGTTAGGAACAACATAGAGAATGCCTCAAATGAGTCCTCTCATGGCTCCTATGGGCTTGATATGTCTTCATGGCTCAACCAAAATGATTCCACTTTACTCAAATTTGATCAATCTGAATTTTTTCAAAATTTCAATTTTTGACCCCCGGGGCCCCAGACCCACCAAACCTACTAAAAGCCCTTGAAACTACCCAAAATTTACAAAATCCCCTAAATTACCCAAAATTCTTCAAAATCAATCCTCAACAGTTCCCTCCACTCAAATTTATCATCCATAGCCAAAATACCAAAATTTCCAAAAATACCCCCAATACCCTCCAAATTACCAAAATGCCCCTCTTAACCCAAAAATCCAAAAATTCACAGAAAATTTCAGAAAATCCCAAATATTCCCAATTTCGTTTTGTTCAACTACACCATGGGCCAATTTTGTTTATTTAAATTACTTTTACCAAAACCCCCAATTTAGCCCATTTTAAACCCAAATGAACCCAATGTCAAACCAAATCACACCAATTGACCTCAATTTTGGTCCAATTCAATTCTAAACTTCAATTCAATATCCCCAATATCAATCTAGACCAAATCCAAGCCCAATTTAATTGGCATTTGAATCCAATTTCTTTTTTAAGCTTAAATCCCAATTTTAACCCAAGACCCAAACTTAGCCCAAACCAACCGAATTCAATCCTAATTTAACCCAAATCTTTTCTAAAACCTTCCTAACATCCCCACAAACAAAACACTAACATAATTTGCCCAAAATTTGGACCCAAACCCTACTCAAATTCAACCCAAACCCAAAATCCCTTAAATGGGCCTACACCCAAACCTAACCCAAAAAGGCCCAAGTCCCAAAATCAAAACCCAACCAAAGATGAAACCTCTTTGAAACACTCTCATAAACATTTCTCAACATTAATTTTACATCAATTTCAACATTAGCCCAACCTTAGCCCAAGTTGGTCCATTTTGACCTATTTTGACCCTATCACCAGGGGACCCAAATTGGACTCAATTCAATTCCCAATCACTTCAAATTGATTCCAAATCACTCATGACATATCCTTAAACTAAACCCAACATTTATTTGGCATGGCCCTTTACAAAATTTCCACTTACCAATTTGTTTTTAAACTTAAAAGCCCATACCCTTAAACCATTCTAAAAGCCCACCTTTACCAAATTCAAAAGCCCAAAGTCCATGACAAAGCCCACATGAAATTCCTCTCATCATCCATTTGATTTAAAAACACATCCTAAGTTCCAAAATCTATCACTAAATAAATCTAAATCAAGCTTTATGACAATTCTTCTTAAATCCATCAAAAATTCCAACACCCTTTCTGATGCAGGTGAGCCATCTTTTCCCAAGCCATATGGAGCCATGAAGCCACATGTAAGCCATTGGCAAGCCATGAGAATCTTTAATTTGTCAACTCTCCTTAAATAGAAAAAGGAGGAGGTCCTTGAAGTACCTCCTAAAGTCATTAACCCTAAACATGTTTCCCCTTAACCCAAACTTAATCCAAATATATTTGGATAGGGACTTCTCCTTTCCAAACCAGCTTATTCCTTTGACTCCCCACAGCACCCAAAGCTACCTTGGAGGGTGAACCAAGCCCAAAGTGTTGGGTTGACCCAAACCAAGCCAAAATAGCCTTCACCCATGCCATTTTAATTCAACTACTTTACACATGGCAAAGCTCAATTGAACTCACAAACATCAAGCTCGAACCTCCCGATGACAACGGTGACTGACCACTCACGGCCAGCCGCCCGAGTCACCGGAAAACACCACACCCGAGAGCACCATGTGAGCCCAAGCTTGGAATTCTCACTGCCGAGTTGCCCCATGCCCAGCTGGCCACCATGGTTGTTCTTCTCCTCACCAGAACAGCTGATCCCGACCCTTAACTCCCCCTAGGAGGCCCTCCAGCCATGGCTATTTAAACCCCTCCTCCTCTCGGCCATGAGGGGTGCTAAAACAAACCTTAAGGAAACTCTGCCAAAATTGTTCCAGACTACTCCCCACACTTAGAGCATTTGATCCCCACTGTTCTCCTGCCCCAATTCCTACTGATTGAACTCAATTTTGAAGCTTAATTCTCAGGCCAGAACAGGACACTTTCAAATCCCCCACCAAAATCAAATTAAACTAACACACACCTGCACAAGACCAAGAGAAGGAGTTCCCAAGTGGAAGCCCCCTCTCTAGACCACCCAGCTGTTCCAGACTCCAAAGGTTGTGATCGGGCTTGGTCGAAATCATACCTAGACAATTCACCAGGCCAAGGGACTTCATCTGGAGCTTTCTTGGACCCAATCGAACGTGACACAACTCTCAGATTAAACCCACACATCTTTGAGCTAAGGTTTGGGCTAATTCTTTATCCCGAGCTTCTAGGGATTCTCCATTTCAAATGCCTTAATTTCAATGCATGATCACCGTATAGATGTATTCTTCTCTTCAAGACGAATCCATAGAGCACAAGAACACAAAAATCCGTTGAGAATCGAGTGAGTTCTTAGGATTTTAGTGTGGACGGCTCTCGAGTAAGGTCGATCGGGGACAATGAACGGATGTCATCCATTCGCGCGTGTATTGGATGGATGGCCATGATCACGTCGGACGGAGCAACAAAACATGAACCGCGGGCCGCGTGGCATCCCAGTCAGATGGAGGCATCGAATTAAGAGGCGACGCGTGGAGCTTCAGAGGCGCCGAGGTTGAGTCAGCGCCGTATGTTTAAATAGAAAATTAGGGATTTTTCTTATTTATTAAATACCGAGAACTTCAAAAATGCATAACTTTGTGTAGAAAAATCCTAAAAATAAAATAAAAATACCCTCTTGCTCAGTGAACAGAGGAGAATAATGTGGAAAAGAAACTAAATTATTTTATTAAGTATTTTATTTTTTAATTATTTAATTACTCTCTATACCATTTCAATTCTCCATGTATGTAGACAATTCACCATGGCATGAGACCATAGGGCTTTTGAAGCCTCTGAATTTGGGAACATTCCCTGAATTTTCCAAAGCCAGAGGCCATCTCTATGAGAAGTTGTTGATTTTTCAATTGCATGTTACTGTTTTAGGTATTTTTATTCCAATAATTAGTATGTTGTGAAATAAAGTCTAGGAAAATTTGATGATGTTTCTTATGACCAGAGGACCCTAGGAAAAATAGTTTTTGAGCTAATTCACTTGGATTAACCCCAATTGGCTTACACATCCAAAATTGAACTTTAATTAATTAGGATTAATCATACATCAAATTGACTTGAAAACAATTCTCCACTATCCTCTAGGGATAGGAGAACACCACAAAAAAATTAGAAACCAATTGGACTTGGTTTGATCCACCAAATGGGTTGATTAAGCCCCTTAAATAAATTTGAACTTTAAAAATTCATAACTCACAAAATACTCTTCAAAAATTCACAAAAATGGTTTTAGAGTGCCTCTGATATAAGAGAAACTTAGGAAAATTAAAATTGTAATTTTCTAAAAAAGTTGATTTTTATCATTATTTTAATATTTTTAATAATTAAAAAATAATAAAAATCATAAAAATATTAAAAATCACCAAAATGTCACATTTTGAATTCTAATCATTTAGGAACAAACCAAATATTTTTCTTAAGTCCCTAGGGTAAGATATTGAATTTTAAAGGCTTAATGTAATTTTTAATATTAAAAAAATGTATTTTCCAACCTTTTCATTAAAATAATTCTAATAAATCAAAGCAAAATCAGAAAAAAATAAAATTTATTTCTCTAGACTCCTTGAGGTTAGAGAGATTTAAGAAAAATATAAAATTTATTTTTCAACTTTAATTTTATTTTAAATTTAATTAATACTCAAAAACTCAAAATAATTCTAATAAATAAAATATAATTCAAAAAATAACCAAAATTGGTTCAAATGGTCCTCTAGTCATTAGGAACATCCCATAATTTTCTCAAGGATAGAAACATTTCCTTGGTCATGTTATTGAATTTTCCTTGAAAACCCTATTTTCCATCAAAAATAATTACATAAATAAATTAAATACAGAAAAATCACATTTTCTCTTCTAATGTCTTAATTCACATGTGAGTGAGGTTACATAAAAATTTCAAATTTATTTGAGCTTAATTTAGTGAGTTATAGAATTATTAAGCTTGAAGGGCAAAAGGGTAATTAAAAATTTCAACCCTTAAAATTTTAGGATTAATCAAAAGGGGAGGGTAAAATATTTGATTTTAAACTGATTTTGGATGATTGAAACTTAAATGATTAAGGGTAGAAACTTACTAACCCTTTCAACTATAATTAAAATAAAACTTTAATTAATTAATTAATTGAAATTTTGGAAGAATAATATAAATTGGAATTTTTAAATTAGGGATATTATTAAAAGGATATTTATTCTTTAATATAAAAATCCCTAAATAAATCACTTCAATAATACTTAAATTTCAATTAAAAAAATCATCAAAATAATAATCTCAATTAATAATTAAAATTAAAATTAAAATTAAATTAAATTAAAATTAAATTAAGATTAAAATTAAATTTAAATTAAATTAAATTAAATTAAAATCAAATCAAATTAAATTAAATTAAAATTAAAATTAATTAAATTAAACTAAATTAAAATTAAAATTAAATTAAATTAAATTAAATTAAAATTAAATTAAATTAAATTAAAATTAAATTAAATTAAATTAAAATTAAATTAAATTAAATTAAATTAAATAAAAATAAATTAAATTAAATTAGATTAAAATTAAATTAAATTAAATTAAATTAAATCAAAATCATTTATCAACAAACCTAAATGAAATCATTAAGAATTAAATCTAAAATAACTTGAACACTATTCCAAACTTAAACTAATTTTTATAATTAAGTCAAAATTAAAATTAAATCATTAAGTTTAAATCATTAAAATACTTAATAAGTTGATTTGCCCTTTTAAAGCTCTTTTTATTATAACTCTTAAATGAGGTATCAAGTGAAGTGTTACTTCACTCATAGGATATTCAAATGTCCTAGTTCACTGAGCAAGAGAACAAAACTTAAACTCCTGGATGATTAATTCACTTATATAATTAAATTCTCTTGGACTTAAAACAATCCTAGAGGTATTGAAAAGATGTTTAAGACTCGTCTTAAGCACTTCCTCAATATGATAGGATGTTTATAAGAACAATTGAATTTAATTGTTCTTCGATGAAGAAAATCATCCTTAAACCAAAACACAAGAACCTAGACGTCATAGGAGATGACTAGCTATAGGATTAAGACTTTGGTAGACCAAAAAAACCTCTCCCTTAGCTTTACCTAGGTACTTGTTGAAATATTTAAATGCCTTAACATGTGTTTTAAGTTCAGCTTGGGATGACAGGAAGACCCTCCAGGTACACTTTTACTTTGTTGCAATTTACTTTATTGCAATTTACTTACATGCACTGTACTTTACTTTTCTTGCATGATAAACAACTGTTGCATGAAAACCAAAACCTTTAGGATAGTCCCTGAAAAGAAGCCAAAACAAAATTAAAAGTCATTACAAGATAAAAATCACCGCCACAACATTTTAAAATATAAAACAACTCAAAATTTAATCACAAACAGAACAACAAAACTACAACTTTAACTAAATTAAAATGTCTCGTCGAATGATCGGGAATACCTCGGATGTTGTAACCCACGTGTTGCTAATGGGATTTCCCACGGTCTAAATGAAAGTGTGGAACTCATTCAGTTGAGTTTAGCAAATTCATCTGGACTAAGTGAATTCGATGAAAATAACGGTGCCGGGATGACGGAACCGTGGGATCTTATCGGTTCTGTTTAAATAACTTTAAGATTTGTTTTAATTTAAACACTAAAAAAACACTTGGATTTTAAGATTTTTTTTAAACCAAAACACTTTTCTCATCTCTTGATTTTCACCTTCTACAACTAAACCTCTGCAACAACAAGGGGCTCGGAGCATGGTGGGCAGCACGGCCATCGTCATCAGCAAAACTCGGGTCTACTCCAGCAAAACCTTTCCTAGTTTTAAACAACAAAGTCATAGGATTTCGAGGTAGTTTGCCTAGTGCAACATGAATCCTCAACTCTTCGTTAGGCATTTGCATGATCATGTCATATAAATTAAGCCCTAACCGGTCTTAGGACTCTGAGGTAGTCGTTTGGTACGACATAAACCCTCACATCTTCGAGGCTATTTGTATGATCATATCATACAAATAGAAGTCCTAATTAATTAAAATTGGCAGGATTGCAACATGAAATAAATCCTCAAATTGAAGCCAAACAATAGGATAGTTTGGGAAGTTGTCAAGATTTCTTCTTGGATCCTCAACTTCTCCTACTTTTTTTCTTTTGAACTCCTGAAATAAACTGTTCCAAATTTGATCCATTCCCTATTGAAATTTCTAAAATTCAATCCTTTGAAAACCTTAAACTTTGAAATTCTTGAGAGCAAAACCACTAATCATTATCGAGAGTGTTCTTAAATGACTCCCGTCATTTAAGATGTAATTAACTATAGGGGCTTGCCCTTATAGGGAACTTTAAGAACCCAGGTAATATAAACCCTGCTTAATTTCTTTGTATTAAGCAGGGGAATTTGTTTGCTTATAAAATTGGTTCGCAGACCAAACATATGTCACAAATCTTCTAGTTTATTTAACTGAGCCCCATCATCAAGCAGTGAGTCTATTCTTCGGGATAGATGCACGGTTTGTAGTGTGGTGCTCGTTTATATAAACTATTCGGGATGTGACATCAGTTTGATTTCATATCTTAAAATTTTCAAACTTAAAATTATTTTTAAAATCAAATGCTACTTTCTAAATTATATATATTTAAATTAAATTTAAAATATGAAAATTCGCCAACAATTTCTGTAGGCGACCCCCTTTTTCAAAATACAACACACAACCTAAAAATAAGCCGTACAAGTTCTGGCGAATCCGTTGGGGATTAGTTCGTCTCTCCATTTTGATCAGATGGTTTTGCTTTCATAATTCGGTAGTGAGTCCATGCCCCTAGTGGACCAAACTACTATTCTTTCTGTTGGAATACACCGTTCATTTCTATCTTGAACGAGTATAGCCAACTCCTCTCGGATTTAGGAGCCACTGTTTAGACACCCCTAAACAGAGAGGTTCTGAGATCCTTTTACCTCTTTTCTGAGGTGGGGGTGGACCCCCAATAGGTGTTAGTTTAGGAAGCGATCCTTCGAGTCGAGGAGTCTTGCATAAGACTTTATCTTCCTAAATCAAATCCTTTACCTTTTCTATACCCTTAAACATTCCATTCTTAATGAAAAGATCCTCTAATAAACGACTCTTCCCGATGAATAAATCCTTTTAAAATCACAAATACACTAAGATAAACGAAAATGTGTTCGGACTCTTTCTTTTTCGTCCTAAACTTTGCAGCGAAAAGAAGCATAACTCAGGACTGATATTCTAAATCTGCCCTGCAGAAATGATTGCCCCAAAGCTAATTTTCTCCTTCACCAACGGACTGGACCTAGATGTCTACAAGGATGAGCTGCCTGACAATGGGATCATCCGTTTCGGACAAGGATTCGAAAATACAAATGTCAAGATCACTGACGTCACTCTCTTCGCACTTACGGACAAAGTTCCTGAAACTGAGAAACCTCTGATTGAATTCAACTTAAAGTCAACTCAGGAGTTCCCTCCCCTGGAAAGGGTCCCGACTGAAAGAAACACTGTCATTCACAGGAAGTTAGCTGCTGTCCCCAGAAATGTTGTCTCTACCCCCACCGGTATGGTCATTACTGCACCTACCCTTGTTCCCTCCAAACTAAAGGGAAAGGAAATCCAAGTTGATTATGAGCCTATCACCGTGGAGGGTTCGGACTTTGCCGCGATACCGTCTGTTTTCGAGATAGGGTCCAGTTCGAGGTATAAACCCTTAACCCGGACATAGAGAAGGAATAAGAATAGGAAGATTACTAAGATCAGGAAAGTCAGAGAAGCTGAAGCTGCCTTTCTTGAAGGAATCCCTGAAGAAAAAGAAGAAGAACTGCCAGAATACCTGTCGCTATTGCCAGGATACTCGCAGCTATTAGAAGGGAGTATATTCCACCTGCTCTCTGCCGCATCTAACGAGGAAGATGCCAAAAGGATTGCTGCTGCATTACCTCAGCCCGCATATTACAAAGATAGCAAGAAGAAGAAGAGCAAGGCTACACCGCTTACCCGATTGCGAGCATTAGTCGAGAAATTGGCCAGGAAGGAAGGATGTCCTATGTCAAAGATTCTGAGAAGAATGGGAAGAGTGCCAATTAAATCCCACCTTGGACCACGAGTGGAGCCTGCCACTGCCATAGAAAGACCGAAGAAGAAAGTCCGAGCTAGTGAAAGAGGCTCACCTGTTATCGTATCAGGGCTGCAAATTAGGGAGGATACCACCTTCCAACACATAGCCGACGTACCATCCAGATTCTAGGCTTCCGACGTAAGAAGTATGGTATGGCGACCTACTACTGGTGAGTTGAGGCCAAAATAATGTCCTGAGAAGAAAAGTCTCGTCAGGATGCTCAAGTATGAAGAAAGTGCTACTGCGATGAAGGAGACTCCCGAAAAGGAAATTCAACAACCGTCACAAGGAAACTGCGGGACCTTGCGAAAAGGGCCACTGGAGGATGCCATGGATAAGTTAAGGACTGACATCCGGTGGTTAGTAGAAGAAAGAGAAGAATAACTAGGAGATGAAGTTGACTCCTCAGAGTTCATGGATGAGGAGTATGCTGAGATCAACATGGTCGAGACACGGGCATCGTCAGCTTCGCAAGGTGCCCCATCAGCTACGGAAAGAGATGAACCAGAGGTGTTGAGAGCACAAATTTGAGAAAGAGATGACACAATTTCCCAAATGGCAAAGAGGATGGAAGAGATGGCTGCTGCCTTAGCCACTCTCCAGAGTCAGGCCCAGCCTCAGAAAGAGACACCCCCAGAAATTATCCATATTGCGGATGGAAGAAAGGAGATCACATTCATCAACGGAGACGAACCACCAAAGAAGGATTCTACACAAAGCATGATTCCAGAAAAGGAAATTAAAAACATGGTAGAACAGCAGGTGCGAGAAGCCTTAGCACAATCCAAGAGTGGAGCATCTATTCAGACGGGTAGACCTTACTCTGAAGAGTTCGATGCAGTCCAATACCCGAAAGGCTTCGTACCACCTCTATTTAAGACTTTTGATGGAACAGGAAACCCCCGGCAACATGTTGCACATTTTCGTGCTAGTTGCTGCAATGTCGGTGGGAGTGACGCTTTACTCTTCCGACGGCTTCGTCGACAGCTTAACGAGGATTGCCTTCGACCGGTACGTGCAATTGTCGAACGACTCGGTGAAAACTTTTCGAACTCGGAGAATCTCTTCGTTAAATGATTTGCTGGAGCTCAGCACTACATCACTATTGGTGATCTAGTGGTGGAGCAGCAAAAGCCAAATGAGACTTTAGTGGATTACATACTTCGATGGAGAAACTTAAGCATGAAGTGTGAACCACAGCTTCAAGAACAACATGCAGTCCGCATCCTACTTAAGAGTATCCATGGCCCGATAGCACTTCTCCTTAAAGGATTTACAATCAAGACTTTTGAGAAATTGCTTAGCAAGGCCGGGAGCTTGCAAGAGGAGGCAAAACAGTTAAGTTTTGCGGACAAGAACGATAAGCAGAAGCCTGTGAAAACATTTAAAAAGAAATCCGGAATTGTCGCGGTAGTAGATAAAGGCAAGCAACCGGTTCAGATACAGTCAGAGCGGCCATAGCCTAGTTATCAACCACCACACCGGACTGATCAACAACCTCAGCAAGGCTATCAACAACCTCGTCCGAGCTATCAGTCGTCTTAGTTTTATGAACAACCGCCTCGTTCGTCACGTACCTTAAGAGAACTTCTAAATAAAGAATATCCATTTAAAACGGAAGCAGTAGAGAAGATGTTTCGCAGCTTAATGAAGACACCGGATTTTCAGCTGCCAGAGCCCAAGAAGCCAGAAGAAGTCAATAAGAAAGATCATCCGAACTATTGCCCTTACCACCAGATGCTTGGACATAAGATAGAAGATTGCATCACCTTCAAGACTTGGCTCAATGACAATCTCTGAAAAGGGAACATAACGATCCCAAAGGAATACATGAAAGAACACCAGAAGGGAGGTTCCGTCAATGTTATTTCAACGGACCTCATTGTTCCGATAGACCCTTACGCGACTGATGATGGATGGAGTACCGTCTGGACAAAGTCTTCAAAGAAAATTTTGGATCACATCCAAACCGCTTCGGTACACGCTTCAGCTCAAAGTTTGAAACCTGTCGGGCCGGCACTATCACTAGCGATTGAAGAACTGCCCCAGAAGGAGGAGAAGATCGTGGAAGAAAAGAAGACCGATCGGGGGAGAAATCCCTCGAACTCCTGACTCTGTATGATTATCTGCTCACCCCAGCGGGATCTTATAATGATAAGGGTTATGGCGTTGGCTAAGTTTTGACTGTTTCTAACAATTACGTAACTAGCGACAACCGACCTAATCTAGATCTCGATTCGAATACAAATAACGATTCTCAAATCATACATAACCACGATGACCACGACGAAGAAGATGTTCACAAAGGAGGCTATGAAAGCTCGACAAGCAACGAATCCATTTGTGAATTCCGAGGGGCCACGATCACTATAGAATTAGAACCATCAGATATCGAAACAACTTCAGAAAAGCCAGTTGTTCCAATTCAAGGGGATACACCGGCAGATTCAACACCAAATTCAGAAGAGATAACTGAAGTAAATTTAAGATGTGGAAAAGTTCTGCCCCCGAGAGTGGGTCTGAAGGATAAAGGTAAGCAGGTGGTTGCTCAGGAAGAGCCAACCCCAGCAGAGGAATTGCCCATTCGGGAAGAACCCGAGGAAATGGTAATAAAGTAGACTATAATGTGCTAGCCCATCTTAGGAAGCTACCAGCCAAACTAAGCATATACGACGCTCTGATCCTGTCAAAGGAGATGACAAGGCTTTACTTGATCCAGAGATCTGTTTAGCTCAAATGGCCGGTAATTCCTTTGACGAGGTTTGCTCGTTAAAAGAACATCGAGGTGTTACCTTCACGGACAATGATCTATTATCGGGAACAGCGAGATCATAACCGACCGTTGTACATTTCGACCACAATTGGAAAGTTTACGCTCTCCAGAGTGTTGGTTGATCCGGGAGCATCAATCAACATAATGAACCTTCGGACGCTAGCATTCTAGGAAATTGATGCTCGCGAGCTTGAAGCAGACAAGATGTTATTAAGAGGTTTCAGTCAAAAAGGAGAAAGAGCTCTTGGATCGATAACACTACTAATGAAGACCGGTGATTTAGCAAAGACAACCGCAAAATTTCACATAATTGATTCTGAGACATCATTCAACGCTCTACTGGGTCGATCGTGGATTCATGAAAACCGGATGGTGTCGTCGTCTCTGCACCAATGCATAAAGTATTACAAAGGAGGGGAATAGTGTATCAAAGGTGATTTGTAACCATTCTCCGTACAGGAGATTGGAATTCATGAAGATGCAGCCTACTACGCGCCTCAGAAGAAAATAATCTTTTCCAGAAATACCATGTCAAATGAAGCAAAAGAAATCTGAGACGACAAAGAACCTGAAGTTTAGTTCAATAGTTACTCACCACTCCTTTACGGCGAGATGGTGAAGATTTCTTTAGAACTCGCACCCGAGGTCGAGGCCGGGGACGAGGACATGGAAGAAATGTTGGAACAGTTGGACAGAAGAAACCGGTCATCAATGTTGATTGGATGAACACTTCCGAAGAAGGAGAAGAAATCAAGAAAGAAGCAGCGACAATAAGCCAAAAGAAACCCCAGTTCAAGATCTCACTCGAAGATGAAAAGAATGAAGAATATAAATCAATGTACGAGAAGATTAACCATCATGTACATACTATGACCCTGACCCCAATCCATTCTAATAAGATCGAGGGTATGGTGGTCAAAGAAGTGCATGGTGGTGGTACTAAACCAATCAAGTTTTATCGTGATGCTTCTTCTTCTAGTAATGAAAAAGATGTACAATTTGAAGATGTTACTTCTTCTGAATTAATGGAATTACCTTTTGAGTGGTACTCTCCCTATGTTCAAAATTTAATTCAACATGGTGTCTTACCTCGACAATGGACAAAGGATCAATCACAACATTTTGAAAGATTATGGAATAATGCCAGTCGGCCTCCCAATTCAAAACATGGTCTCGATTCGACACAGTAGGTTCAGTTGACGATACGGAATTTTGCTTGGTTGTCACTTGCGAACCTAATGAAGACTGCTTAGAAGCCTCAGGAGACCTCGAAGATCTACCAATCGGAGATGCTCCACCAGAATTCGAAGATGAAATCAAATGTACAATAGACGAGTTAATGGAAGTTAACTTAGGTAATATCAAGGAGCCTAGGCCAACCTTTGTTAGCTCCTTACTCAATAAAGAAGATTCCGAAGAAATAATTAAGCTACTAATGGAATTCAAGGAATGTTTTGCTTGGAGTTACGACGAAATGCCAGGGTTAGCTCCAGAAGTCGCAGTTCACAAGTTAGGAGTAGATCCTACTTCTATGCCAGTCAGACAAGCCCCCAGAAGAATGTGTCTAGAAATTGAGCAACAAGTAATAGTCGAAGTTAAGAAGCTAATCGACGCTAAATTTGTCTGTGAAGAACAATACCCTACTTGGTTAGCCAATGTGGTACCAGTCAGAAAGAAGAACGGTCAGATCAGAATCTGCGTAGACTTCAGAGATTTAAATAAAGCATGTCCAAAGGATGAATTTCCGCTACCAATCCCAGAGCTAATGATCGATATTGCTTCAACACATGAAATATTTTCATTCATAGATGGATCATCAGGATACAACCAGATAAAGATGGCACCAGAAGATGAAAAGCTCACGGCATTCAGAACGCCGATCGGAGTGTATTGCTACACAGTAATGCCATTCGGACTAAAGAACGCAGGAGCAACATATCAAAGAGCAATGACAGAGATTTTTGATGATCTCATTCACAACCAAGTCGAGTGCTATGTGGACGATGTGGTCATCAAAAGCAAACTGAAGGAAGATCACCTGTATGATTTGAGAATTATTTTCGAGCGACTAAGACAATACAACCTTAAGATTAATCCCTTAAAATGCACCTTCGGCGTTACCTCTGGGAAATTCTTAGGATTTGTTGTCCGACATCGCGGGATTGAAATCGATCCGGAAAAGATTAAAGCTATCTTAGAAATACCACCTCCTAAAACCTTGAAACAACTACGATCCTTTCAAGGCAAGTTGGCATATCTTCGACGCTTTATATCAAATCTGTCAGGAAGGTGTCAGCCTTTTTCTGCTTTGGTTAAGAAAGATGCCAAGTATACTTAGGAATCCAAATTTCATCATGCCTTCGATGACATCAAACGATACTTAATGACACCTCCTGTCTTAGCAGCCCCAGTCTCGGGTAGACCGTTGATACTTTATACCACGGCTTTAGATGACTCCCTTGGAGCCCTGCTAGCCCAGGTCAATGATGAGGGAAAATAAAATGCTCTCTACTACTTAAGCCGTCTTCTAATTCCGACGGAAGTAAAGTATCCTCCTATTGAGAAGCATTGTTTCGCCCTGATCTTCACCGCACAGAAGCTCAGGCACTACATGCTTTCTCATAAGGTTAACCTTATTTCGAGAGTTAATCCATTGCAATATTTGATGATCCGACCGACACTTTCTGGCAGACTTGCCAGGTGGTCGATGATATTATTGCAATTTGACATAACTTTCGTTCATCTTCGTGCCGTAAAGGGACAAGTACTAGTTGACTTCCTTGCAGCACACCCTTTAACGGCAGATTCGCCTCTCGATGACGACTTACCTGATGAGAAGATAAAGAACCTAGAAGACCCTAATGATCGACGTTGGGAACTATACTTCGGCGGAGTGTCCTCAGCACAGAAGAACAAAGAATTGTAAACGATAGTGCCCGGTAAGGCAGGAATCTGACTAATATTTATAACACCAGAACGGGGGATGATAAGATACTCCTACCACTTAACAGAACCATGCACAAACAACGAGGTAGAATACGAAGCCCTCATAACAGGACTAGAACTATCCATTCAAATGGGAATAATGGATATCAACATCTACGGAGACTCTCAGTTGGTCATTCAACAGGTCACCGGACAATACAGAATTTTAAAGCCAAGACTCGAGCAGTACTTTCAGTATGCCATGAAATTGTTGGGGCAAATCCCAAATGTAACGATCTACAAGATCCCCAGAAAAGAAAATGCTCTTGCGGATGCGCTAGCTCGCCTTGCAAAAGAATTTGCCTGCTTACAAGATCAGTCAGCTGAAGTGTCAGTTCAGGGACGACAGGTCCTATCACATTTCGACATGGATATGATACAAAAATTAAAAAAAGCAGAGGAATCAGTTGCAGCAATAACAGAAAACACAGAAGATTGGCGTCAACCGCTAATAGACTACCTGCAAACAGGGAAATTACCAGACGATAAATCATTAGCCCATCAAATCAAGAAAAGAACTTTATCTTACGCATTAATAAAAAATACAACAGAAGGTCATTTGATCAGATGTGGTTTAGATGCCTGAGCGGGTCCGTGGCTCGTGAAATTGTCAAAGAGGTACACTCAGGACTCTGTGGCGCTCATCAGTCGGGTCTGAAAATGAAAATGAAGATTAAAAGACTAGGGTACTACTGGCCCTCAATGATGACCGACTGTATGAAGATCGCCAAGAGCTGTCACCAATGCCAAGTGCACAGAGTGGTTCTACACCAACCTCCAAATGTGCTACATCCGAGAATTACGTCATGGCCATTTGAGTGTTGGGGCACAGATATAGTGGGTCCAATAGAACCACCTTCTTCAAGAGGACATCGCTTCATCCTTGCAGCTACAGACTACTTTTCTAAATGAGCAGAAGCAGTTCCACTCAGAGAAGTAAAGGCACATCACGTGCTACAGTTTTTCAAAAATCAAGTTGTCTACCATTTTGGGGTACCGTGCAGAATCATTTCAGATAATGGGTCAGCATTCAAAAGTACAAAGGTCAACAATTTTGTCAGAAGACACGAGATCGATTGGCGATACTCAACGATCTATTACCCAAGAGCAAACAGCTTGGTCGAGGCTTTTAATAAAACTCTCGTTCAAATCCAGAAGAAAACTTTGGAGGATAACAAGAGAAATTGGCACGAGAAGTTGTTAGAAGCCTTATGGGCCTACAGGACAACTTTTAGGACTCCTACTCAGTCTACGCCTTACGCTTTAGTGTACGGGTCCGAGGCAGTGTTACCATTGGAAGTCCAGCTCCCATCACTCAGAATCGCAGTCACAAATAAGATTACTACAGAAGAAAATGCTAGATTGCGACTGGAAGAACTGGAAAGCTTGGAAGGAAAAAGACTTGCAGCGCAGCAAAATTTGGAACTATACCGAGCTAAAATGATCCAGGCCCATGATAAACTAGTCCGACCAAGAACTTTCAAAGTTGGTGACTTAGTTCTTGTCCTCAGAAGACATATTCTTGCCCATCACAAGATAGGTGGTAAATTTGAACCGACTTAGGAAGGACCGTTTGTGGTCGAGACAGTCTACTCAGGAGACCCCTACCAACTTATGAACTGCCAAGGAGAACGACAAATGCTTCCAATCAACGGACAATATTTGAAGAAGTATTATGCAACCTGATGTTTCGAAGGAATGAATTCTCATCCCTAGAAGCACGGGTGAAGTAACCACTTGTGACTGGGTCCGAACCCAAAAACATAAGAAAATGAATGACAAAAGAAAAATCATTAACAAAAAATATGTACTAAAAATAAAATATGTGGAATCATAATAACGAAGTTTTACCCTTACGTTCAAATCAAATCTTGTTCCTGATCTTTCTTCATCTTTTCCTACTTTCCTTAAAAATTAAAATTAAAATAAGAGAATAAGAATCTTCAGTGATAAATATTTTCTTAATATTCTTGTTCTTAGTACAGCCCCTGATCCTTTCCTTGTCTTTTCGCAGGGAAATGTCGAACGGGCGGTTGGTCCTAAACTTTAAAAATGGCGTGAGTCTTGCACTCAATGAAAAGAGGGTGAAGGATGAAGCAGTGATAGAAATTGATTCTGACTTCACACCAGCCAACCTACAGTACGAAGAAAATGATTGGGTCCCAGTTGACCGAGAAGAGTTTCACAGCCAGACAGTGATGAAGATGGGTGGCCCAAGCCACCAATCCAGCAACAAGAAAAGAAAAACAAACATCTAGGAAAGCAAGAAAATCAATTCTGTAGTTACCACAAGCGAGGGCGAGCTCGTCGACGCCGCGCCCGCAGAAATTCAAGGGGTAAGGAGAGCTACTCTCACTGCTACCCAAAGAAGGAATAAGAATCACCGTATCCGCAAGATGTTCACTAAACTAGCAGCAGATCAACACAAGGAAACAGCCGCTTTTGCCGACATACACATTTCAAAGATACCGGTTCGTCAGGAACCAGAAAGAAGAAAGTTAATGACAAGAAAATCAGAACAAATTGAAGAAATGCCAAGAAGAACAGAAATAGAATCAGTGCCTCGACACCGGATAGAGATACCATATCTGAAGAACCTTGTTGCGAAAGCAACCCCGGATGATGTCCTGACAGAGACAATCCCCGAGGAGCCAAGGTATGCAGGAGAACGTGACGGGATTGAGCCATACATCCCGCAATACGTTACTAGGCCTCGTCACTTGCAGATCATCCCCGAATATGAACTAGAAAGAATGCAAAATGTTGAAAAGAAGACTTTTGAATACTTTGAAAGGATTAGAGGCAAGAAAATCAACATTTTGGAAGGCCTCGAGTTACACACAGGTGTATTCTCATAATACGAGCAACAACAGATTGTGGATTGCATCTTAGAACTTCAGAAGATGGGTCGAGCAGGCCGTCTGAGGGAAAAGACTTATTCGGAACCCCGAGAGATGGATGCCAGGGAAAGGAAGAGTCACAATACAATGCGGATGTTGCTATAACTTCGCAGAGGACGGAAAAGGAAATCCACTGTGGATACTCCGTCACAGCGAGGAGGATCCAATGCCGAGAATAATTAAAAGAATGGTGAAAAGAATGATAATGTGGAGGGTACTGCCAGCAGACTGCATACCCAACAGTTGCATCATTAACATTTATCAGAAGGGCGACTGCATACCTCCACACATAGACCACCATGACTTTGTCAGACCTTAATACACAGTTTTGTTTGTCAACCAATGCAATATCATGTTCGGCTCTGACCTCCGGATAGCAGGCCCGGGTAAGTTCCGAGGGCCGGTGGAGATACCACTTCCGGTAGGTTCCGTCATGATATTACAAGGAAATGGAGCGGACATCGCAAAACATTGTATACCGGGAGTGCCGATGGAGCGGATCTCCGTCACTTTTAGAAGGATGGACGACGAAAGGCGCCTTACCACTTCCGGCCGGATCCGCAGTTGGAGAGTCTCCGGCCCTATGAGTCGTAAGTTACACGGAAATAAGCACACCTCCAATGCACATCCATGCGGCATTCCTGCCAAGGGTGGCTTGGAAGGTGATGTTATTACCCATGTTTCTTACTATTCAGACATAGATTTTTGACTGACGCTTTTGGATACATCAACAAGAAGTTCACACAATCCGTTTTGGATTTACATGGATTGTACAAGACATGAAATTTTTGAGGCAAATGTCATCATGACTAGATCAAGTTGTATGATGTACTTTCAGCAAGTTGAAATGAAAATGACTACGTCATATTTTGCCTTCACCTCTTTTTGTGCAAATTGACTGGGAAATGCCATTAGAGTTAAATGAACTTTGAACGAAGAACAGAAGAAAAAAAAAATAAATGAGAACATTTCCTAAAAATCTAAAGAGTAAAATGAACTTCAAATTCACATGAACATTAAATAAACAACAAATAAAAAAAATCAGATCGTTTAAGGACAAACAAAACAAATCTAAATCTCAAATTGAATTCCAGTCTAAATCTATCTTTTCAAATCCTCCAATGCTTCTTCAAATCAAGATCAACTTCAGACCTCCTTTGAAACCTTCTCTCGGGATGATTTCAGAACTACAAAGAATTTTCAATTTGATTAGGATGGTATGGATTCATACCCTTCGCCAAATAATCAAACTTTGATTAATTCTCATGGGATGTGGAACACTTTCATATCTCATTTCAATCTCCCGCTAAATCTAAATCTCCACAGTAAATTTCAATTCAAAATTTCCGAGACTGGTACCTACATTCCAGTTCTCATTTTGAGATCGATACCTACATTTCGATTCTCATCTGAATTGATACCTACATTTCAATTCAAAATTTCTGAGATTGGTACCTACATTCCAGTTCTCATTTCGAGATCGATACCTACATTTTGATTCTCATCTGAATTGATACCTACATTTCAATTCAAAATTTTCGAGAGTGGTACTTACATTCTAGTTCTCATTTCGAGATCGATACCTACATTTCGATTCTCATTTGAATTGATACCTACATTTCAATTCAAAATTTTCGAGACTGGTACCTACATTCCAATTCTCATTTCGAGATCGATACCTATATTTTGATTCTCATCCGAATTGATACCTACATTTCAATTCAAAATTTCTGAGACCGGTACCTACATTCCAGTTCTCATTTCGAGATCGATACCTACATTTCGATTCTCATCTGAATTGATACCTACATTTCAATTCAAAATTTTTCTAGACTGGTACCTACATTCCAGTTCTCATTTCGAGATCGATACCTACATTTCGATTCTCATCTAAATTGATACCTACATTTTAATTCAAAATTTCCGAGACTGGTACCTACATTCCAGTTCTCGTCTTGAGATTGATACCTACATTTCGATTCTCATCTGAATTGATACCTACATTTCAATTCAAAATTTTCGAGACTGGTACCTACATTCCAGTTCTCATCTTGAGATCGATACCTACATTTCGATTCTCGTCTGAATTGATACCTACATTTCAATTCAAAATTTTTGAGACCGGTACCTACATTCCAGTTCTCATCTTGAGATCGATATCTACATTTTGATTCTCATCTGAATTGATACCTACATTTCAATTCAAAATTTCTGAGGCTGGTACCTAAATTCCAGCTCTCACTTCGAGGTCGGTACCTACATTCCGACTCTCATTCGAGATCGATACCTAAATTTCGATTCTCTTTTGAATTGATACCTAAATTTCAATTCTAAATTCCGAGGCTGGTACCTAAATTCCAGTTCTCATTCCGAGATCAGTACCTAAATTTTGATTCTCATCCTTTTCGAGGTCGATACCTAAATTTTGACTCTCTTTCGAGATTGATACTTAAATTTCAATTCTCATCCCTTTCGAGATCAGTACCTAAATTCTGATTCTCATCCTTTTCAAGGTCGATACCTAAATTTCAACTCTCTTTCGAGATTGATACTTAAATTTCAATTCTCATCCCTTTCGAGATCAGTACCAAAATTTTGATTCTCATCCTTTTCAATCGACATTTGAGCTCGGATGCTCACTCCGAGGCTGGTACCTAAATTCCAGTTTTCCTTGCAATCCTGAGGTTGGAACCTAGGTTTCAATTCTCATTTCAAATCCTAATTTCCTCAAATTGATTTTAAATCAAACTTCGATCTAAATTAAAACTCAAAATCTAAACTTACACATCAAAACTTGAACATGAAATGAAATGAAATCTAAATCAAAATTCTCCAAATCTTGTGATTTGGAATTCACCTCCTTTTTTCCTTTCCCCAGCGAGAGTTCAGGAACCTCTAGTTTTGGAAATATACTTGATACTCCTGACCCACTTTTTAATATGTATGTAATTTATGTTTATAGCAATGGAACCAAAAACTTGATCCTGTTTTAAATAGAGATATGATTTAATGTATAATGTGGATTCTACGCAAGTATACGTATCGTATCAAGTAATATAGGGCTCTAGTGGAGTCCTGGTTATCGATCCCACAGGGAAGTTTTTTAACAGATTTGTTATCAGCTAAAATTAAAGGAATTACTTACTTATAAAGTGAACAGAAATTCAGAATAATTATAATAAACTAAGTAAACTAATGCTTGAAATAAGTTGATTTGATTAATTCAGAAAAAGTATCATTCTCCTTGTTTTTAGAAAATTAAGTGAAATGATGAATTTAAATAGAATTTTGTTTAAATTTGTATTGTGACAAATAGGAGCACTCCTATTCTTTACCCTTTGGTCCAGGTGCAAAGAACATTGACTAATCTTATGTTTGATTACTGAATCTGCGGCTAGGCTGGGAGGATACCGGCTGCCAATTCAGAGCTCCCACGTTCCCTCACCTCGAGGGCTAACATCTACACTTCGGCTCTCAAACAAGTAGGATCGAATTGAGTATTTTAGTCCGTCACACTAAAATATCCAATTCTACGCCCGATAATTAATATTTTCCTATTTATTTGCACCCGCATTCCAAGGCTTTTGACTTCCACGAATATTGGATGTAATTTTTACTATAGTTGATAATTCAACATATTTTAACTACTCAATTGGCCAGATTGAAAGTAAATTAAGTTTTAAGTAAAAATTATCACAATTTATTTATATTATATTAGGTGCTTTTATTTAATTTCATCAATCCGCATAAATTTCATAAACAAGGAGAAAGACTAAGAAAACTACTCAAAATGCATGAGAATAAAACAAAGCATGGATTTCATTTAAAGTTAACAACAATAAACGAAGATACTTATCTTATTTTTCTCCCCAAGCAGACTCCTTGAAGTTCCTTTGACTTTTCCTTCTAGTATAGCAACTAAACAGCACTCAATTAAACTAATGAACTCACTAAACTCACTCAACTAAATTAAACTTACACTCAAGACACTAGAAATGAACACACAGAAGACTCAAAAGACACACATAAAACTCTAGAATTCGGCCTTTATTTATAGAGGTAGGCAAAGGTCCAAGGGGTGCTTAAACACCTCTTCAAAAAGTGTCCAGGTTCAATGTATATGCATTTTGAACTAGCTCACCGTCGGCGGGAAACAACCTCGCCGTCAGTAGGGCTTCTAGAAGGACTTCAAACCGCGCGATCTTGCTGTCGGCGGGCTTAGGCTCGCTTTCGGCGAGGTAGTTATAATTCCTTCAGAAATTTCTCCTCACGATCTCCCCGTCGGCGGGCTCGATCTCGCCGTCGGCGAAGTAGTTATATTTGCATGAATTTCCTCATTTTTTATCTAAATTTGCTCTATTTCATGCTTTTTGCTTCTATCACTTATAAATCTTCATTCCTGCAATAAAATAAAGAAAATACCTCTCTTTAAAGTGCAATTTCATCAAAAATAGATATAAATTTCTTGATGTTTTTTTCTGCGATCAAAATCCCCCAAACATAATTATTACTTGTCCTCAAGTAATTTTAATACTAAATAAAAATAATGATTTCTATAATAGAATTTTTCAATTCAAATAATATATGAATTAATTTTAAATAACATTATAATAAAGTTAAATAGAAATATTTCTAAGTAATTTAAATTAATTTTATAGAGATAAGATTACTTAGTTATCAGGTCTAATATTTCTAGCTTTCTATTTATTTCAGAAATGACTATATTTAAAATAGTAAATTACTTAAGATATTTAGATGATAGAAATTCAAGAAAACACTATTTAGTAAAATACTAATCCATAAATATAAGTTTAGAAATATAATTAAGTTTTACCCTTTAGGTTGAATCCATTGAAGCTAATTTTTGATAAGGCATCTCCTCAAGCTTCTCCTCACTTATATTTTTCTTTTCTTTTCTTTTTCTTTTCTTTTTCTTTTCTTTCTTTTTTTTTTCTTTCCTTTTCTTTTCAAGTGAGGATTATTGTATCTAGATAGTCTGTTAATAATTTTAAACTTCAACTTCTCTTCCTAAATTTGAAACTTAAAATATTTCTTTGCTTATATATATTTCATAACTTTTACTTCATTGAGTTTCTATCCTTTCTTTTTCATCTATATACTTAGGAATTTCTAATTTTAGAATATAGTTTCCCTTACTTTATGTAGTTTTCTATATTCTTATTCCTTTTAACCAAATATCTTATTCTATTAATTAATTGAATTATTAGAAATATTTTCTTTAACTTTATATAACAATTAAATAAAGCAACTCATATTTATTGAATTTGAAAATTACTAAAGAAAATAATTTAATAATAATTTTTGAAAATAGATATTGAGAACAATTTTTAATAATTAAATTTGTATTTTTACCTTCCCCCAAACTTAAAGTTTTCTATCTATACTATATAGTGAAAAAGGGAAAGTATATAAATAAAATTCATCATACCTTTGAGCCTTAGGTATTTCTTTTCTTTGAAATTTTTGCAGGCTTTTTCATTACTTACAGAATCTGTACAGTTAGTATTTTTCCCTATATAATATTTAAAAAGAAAGTGCAAGGATGGAAATTTTTAAAATAAGTATCAAACATAACAAAGAAAACTTAAGTTGTTATTACACACACTTACAATTTAAATAATACATTAAAGAAAGACTAACATCCTATATATATAAAAATTTGCAATTAATTTAACACACATAAGAAATTGAATATCACCACTCAAGAAAACAACAACATATCAAGTCTAAAGTCCATAGAAAGTACTAAAATATTACACACAGAAATAATAAAGTTTGCAAAACAATAAATCTAAACAAATCAAACAAACTAAACAAAGATTCTAATCTTCTACATCGAAATCCCAAGCTATGTCATCTCCCTGATCTCCAGGTTGAGAACGCTGAGCAGGTTAGTACTGTGAATAGCGGGGGCACTCAGGAAAGACAACATCTAAATCACCACTCCTATAACGATGCTCAGCTTCATAGTATGCAATCTCGTACTCTGAATGTCGTTGGAGATATTCGCTATCATAATCGTGTCTTCTCTCCAAGCCTCCGATCCTTTGATCCATATGCTCAAATCTTCTTTCCATATTTTCTCCAAATAACTCAAAACTCTTTCTACTCAGGGTTAACTCATTCATCAGATCTTGAAGGGTAGGAGTGTTGTACTGAGGGGGTGATTCATAACTAGTAGAGGGTATATCTCTACTTGAAGAAGGTACATAATCCCTTGTCCCAGATCTCTATCCTTCGTGGGATTCATATTTCTTTATATTAGCCTGAGTAAGGGGTTTTATAGGCTCTATCCATTCCTCATCATCTCTTGCCTCTACCCCAGATAATTGGCAAAGTGCATAGATAAGACCAGGATGTCCTAGTCCTCCTCCACTTTCATTTCTAGCAGTAGCTAATATGTTCTTATATATAACATTTCCCACATTAATACTCTTCTGGTTCCGAATACGAAATTCGAATCGCTTTATCTCTTGTTACCTCACTATGGTGGTAGGTAGGTAACAAAGTAGAACAAATAAAATAATGCCAAGCTTTAGATGTTGCATTCAGCATAAAAAGAGGGAAGTTTACTCGTTCCCGCTGCTTTAACTTCCAGACTCCTTTCCCATCAGTGAGAAAGTCGATCACCTCTTCCAGTGGTCCTTCCATAGTTCCAAAAGTTTCATATTCGCTCATGTAGGTGTCTCGAACTTCATAATAAGCGTTTATTCTAGCAGCGTTGAAATCTACAAAAAATCCTCTAACCTTAACCGGGGCATCTTCCGCCTGTGTTAAATTTGTATAGAATTCCTTCACAACTTCTACAGCTGCTCTGTTGGTAAAGTAGCAAAAGTTTTCCCATCCTCGCTCCTTTATAACTCGTTCCACTTCTCCTCCTAAAGTCTTGAAATCGCTTCAAATCCGAGATCTCTCAAGCCCTAGGTCGGTTTTTTCTAAAATTTGAGGAAAGGGATGATGAATAGTGTCGGTTGACCGGTAAAATATAGGTCTTTTTGCATTCTCGCTGTCAGCGAGGTTTTTCTCGCCATCGGCAAGCTAATTAATTTCATAAGGCAAAAGTTTCAGGAAAAATCCACCGTCGGCGAGCTCGGTCTCGCTGTCAGCTGGTTTTCTCCCTGTCGGCGAGATAATTCTCGCCGTAGGAGAGGTTCCAAAAATTTTCAATTTTTGAAATTCGTCAAACATTTTCAACCTCGAATTGCCCTTAATCAATCTTCCGATCACTTAATTTAATAATAATACGAAGATTAGATATTTATACTTACAAAAAGACACACAACACAAACAACATAACTTCATAAATGAAATCCATGAAACTTACAAATTTCACACTAATAACTTCACACATACTTAACTTAATTGTTCAAATCCATAACACTCAGCATCGCAATCCAAATCACAACACTCTAAATGCTGAGACATAACAATTTACATAAAATCTCATCAAATCTGAGATGATCAAATCAAACTTCGACTCATAATAAAACCTAACTCCAAATCAAAAACACACACATATATATATAAATATAACATAAACATAGAAATCTTTCCTACTCTTCAGTGTCTGAACTAATATCTTCTCTGATATTTTTGATGCGACGCAGGTGCAAAAATAAATTGTAGAAAGGCCTAAAAGGGAATTCTGCAGTAGATTCTTCATTAATCCATCCTTTCTGTCTAAGTAGATGAATAAAACTGGCCTCCAGATGTCCAGTATGATCAAAGTGCTCCTTCATTCTCCAATCAATATGATCAAACATATCAGATATATTGTCAATATAATTCATCACATTTTGCAATTCTTTCTCCAATCCTTTAATCTTCTTCAGAATGAAATTAGTCTTATCAGTAATGGGCCTTGCTAAAGGATTGTTCTGTGATGCTCTATCAGAAATAACGGTGATCTCATCATTGTTATCCAAAGTGGGAAACATATCAGTAGGATCCAGGGGTTTCCATGGTAGAAGTACTTTTTCCCAAGCCTCATAAGAAACTTGGTACTGACTGCATAAAGCTAATATAGTAGATGGGTGTCCAAGTCCATGCACTGACCCATGCACAATTAATCCCAATGCAGACTTTACTATTATTGATCCAACATCGATAGGTAATCCAATTTGAATACAATAATTTAAAATGACGCATTCCTTTGAAACTTTATTTACTCTCATGGTAGGTAATAATTTTGATGATATAAAGAAATGCCAATGCTTTGAGACAGGGTTTAAAAGTGATGCAGAAAAATTGACATACCCGTCTTCTCATAACTCCCAATCATCCGGTTCATCAGTCAGGTATCTATAGATCTCGTTCATATTGTATCTTGAAGGCACAAAGTTGGAATAATGACAGATAGAGGTATTTTCTATAGAAAACAATTCATTTACTCTTGCAGGAGTAAATGTTACCCATCTTCCTCTGACGTAGACATTTCCATTGTTGATTGCATGTAAATTAGAGTAAAACTCTTTAACTACTGGTATAACTACAGCGGAAGTTGTATAACAAAATACCTCCCAATGCCGCTGTGCAATCATTTCTTCGATTTTTGTAGTAGCATTCTCTACTCCTCTATTGACGAATCCTCTTTCTTTGATAAGTCTTTTCTTCATCAAGCCTTTGTTGAAGATTCGCTGTGCCTCCGAACTAATGAATTTTCTCCGGTTGAAAACCTCAGTTTTTGTGGTTTCTAGGAATTTGGAGGCCATTTTGGATGGAATGGATTGATCTCTAGTTGTTCCTAAGGAAGAAAATGGTGTAAAATCGGATTTGGAACAATTTCTTACGAAGGAATGGCTTAGATCCGTCCAAAACCGCACGAAAAATCTTTAAGAAACCAAATTTTTAACTGCCTCGCCGTCGGCGGGAAGTTCCTCGCCGTCGGCGAATTAGTAATAAAATTGAATGAGTAATGGTCAACGATCTCGCCATCAGCGGGCTCGGGCTCGCTGTCGGCGAGATAAGCAAAAATCGCACGTTTTTGCTCTTGTCCGAATATTTTCTGATCTCATCCAATAGGTTCAATTTTTGTGATGATTCTAATAAAAATTTGAGTAGTAAGATTTGTTTTAATAATATAGACTCATTAATATGTAGATATTTAAAAATAAAATACTACTATGGGTTGCCTCCCATAAAGCGCTTGGTTTAACGTCGTCAGCCCGACCTAATTCACTTAGTGTTCAAGTTGAGTAAGCATTAAAATCTCTTTAAAATTTGGTCATCTATTTTCGAAATATGGTTTTAATCTATGTCCATTTACTTTAAATCTATGTCCTGTTTTTGGATCTTCAATTTCTATAGTTCCATATGAAAATATTTGAGTTATGGTGAAAGGTCCTAACCATCGAGATTTCAGTTTCCCAGAAAATAATTTCAATCTAGTATTATAAAGCAAAACTTCTTGTCCTGGTTCAAAATTTCTCTGATTAATCTTCCTATCATGCCATATTTTCATTCTTTCCTTATAAATCCTATCATTATCTTATGATTCATTCCTTAATTCTTCCAATTCATTTAATATCAACAATCTCTTTTCACCAGCTTCTTTCATATTATAATTAAACTCTTTAATCTCCCAATATGCTTTATGTTCTAATTCAACTGGTAAGTGGCAAGTTTTTCCATATATAAGCCTGTAAGGATTCATTCCAATCGGAGTTTTATAAGCAGTCATGTATGCCCATAAAGTAGTGTCTAGTCTTATAGACCAGTCTGATCTATTAGGATTTACAGACTTTTCTAATATACGCTTAATCTCTCGATTAGAAACTTCTGCTAATCCACTTGTTTGTGGATGATAAGTAGTTGATATCTTATGCATAATATTATATTTTTCTACTAGTTTGTGAATATATTTGTTTCTAAAAGTAGTTCCTCCGTCAGTGATAATCACTCTCGGCATTCCAAATCTAGTAAAAATATTTTTCATTAAGATTTTTGAAACACTTTTAGCATCACACCTAGGTAAAACTTGTGCTTCAATCCATTTGGAAACATAATTAACAGCTACTAATATATATGAGTTTCCAAATGACGGAATAAAAGGTCCCATGAAATCTAATCCCCAAACATCAAAAATTTCAACTTCTAATATAAAATTCAGAGGCATTTCATTTTTTTCTTGATATGTTTCCTACTCTTTGGCATTTATCGCAAGTTTTAATATATCTAAATACATCTCTAAATAGAGTAGGCCAGTAAAATCCAGATTGTAGAATTTTATATGCAGTTTTATCTGTCCCAAAATGTCCTCCAAAATCAAAATCATGACATTTTTGAATAATTGGTTCAATTTCTTCATAAGGCACACATCTTCTAATAATTAGATCCTTGCATTACTTATATAAGTATGGTTCATCCCATAAATATGATTTAGTATCGTGAATGAATTTTTTCTGTTGTTGCAAAGTTAACATAGGTAGTAAAATGTCACTTAAAATATAATTTATTATATCAGCATACCAAGGTATTTTCAACTCATTAATATTATAAAGTTGTTCATCAGGAAAACTGTCTAAAATTTCATTATCAATATTAGATAATTCATGATTTTCTAATCTTGATAAATGATCAGCAATTTGATTATCAGCTCCCTTTTTGTTAACTATCTCAAAATCAAATTATTGCATTAATAATATCCATCTGATTAATCTTGGTTTAGAATCTTTCGTTTGCATTAAATATTTTATAGCAGAATGATCAGTATGCACAATGCATTTAGTTCCTATTAGATAATGCTAAAATTTATTAAAAGCATATATAACTGCTAATAATTCTCTTTCAGTAACTGTATAATTAATTTCAGCATTATTTAGAGTTTTAATAGCATAATATATAACTTTGAAAATCTTATCATATCTCTATCCAAGAACTGCTTCTATAGCATAATCACTAGCATCACACATAAGCTCAAATGGTTTCTCCCAGTTAGGCGAAACTATTATAGGTGCTGTAATTAATTTATCTTTTAATAATTCGAAAGCATTTAGGCATTCAGTTGTAAATTCAAATTTCTTATCCTTTTCAAGAAGTTGGCATAGAGGTTTAGTAATTTTTGAAAAATCTTTAATATAATGCACAGTAAAATCCAGCATGTCCAAGAAAACTTTTTACCCCTTTTACCGTAGTTGGAGGTGGTAATTTAGCTATTACTTGAATTTTTGCAGGGTCTACTTCCATGCCTTTTTCTGAGATTTTATGCCCTAATACAATGTCGCCTGTAACCATAAATTGACATTTCTCCCAATTAAGAACTAAATTAGTTTTCTCAGATACTTTAAATACTTTTTCAAGATGATTTAAGCATGTGTCAAATGTTGTCCCAAATACAGAGAAATCATCCATAAATACTTCTATTCCACTATCAATTAATTTATTAAATATAGACATCATACATCTTTAGAATGTTGCGAGTGCATTACATAATCCAAAAGGCATTCTTCAAAAGCGAAAGTTCCATAAGGACTAGTAAATGTAGTTTTATCTTGATCCTCATGAGCAATTTGTATTTGATGATAACTGGTATATCCATCTAAGAAACAAAAATACTTATGTCCGGCTAATCTATCTAACATACGATGCTAGAAATGGTAAAGGGAAGTGATCTTTTCTAGTGGTCGTATTTAATTTTCTATAATCAATACATATTCGCCATCCAGTAACTTGTCTTATAGGAATAAGATCATTATTTTCATTAGTTTTGACAGTCACCCCTCCTTTTTTAGGTACACGGTGAATTGGGCTTACCCAAGCCATCGTCAGAAATAGGATATATAATACCATTATCTAACCATTTTAAAATTTCTTTCTTGACTACTTCTTTCATTATCGGGTTTAATCTCCTTTGAGGATCAGCTTTAGGTTTATGTTCATTATCTAAAATAATTCTGTGCATACAGATTGAAGGACTAATTCCTTTAATATCTGCTAAAGTCCAACCAAAAATTTTCTTTTATTTTTTAAAGTATCTAAAAGTTTTTGTTCTTGAGATTCATTTAATTCAGATGAAATAATAACCGGTAGAGTTTAAGAATTACCTAAGTAAGCATATTTTAAATGATTAGGTAACATTTTTAACTCAAGTTCAGGAGGTTTAATAATTGATGGAACTATTCTTTTTCAGTATTTTTTGTATTATCCAAAAATTCAAATTTCTCTTAAATATAATCTAATTCTTCATTTATCTCAGATTTTTCAATTAATTCAATATTTTCTTTTTCTAATTTTTCTTCATAATATTCTTTAAAATGTTCTTTTTGTAGATGATCAAGTACTTCCATTCAAAAACACTCATCATCTTTTTCTAGAGCAGGATATTTCATTGATTTAACTATATTAAAAGTTACTTTTTGGTCATTTACTCTCATAGTTAATTCTCCTTTCTGAACATCAATCATAGCTTTTCCAGTGGCTAAAAATGGTCTCCCTAAAATGATAGGAATTTCTTTATCTTCTTCCATATCTAGAACAATAAAATCTACGGGGAAGATAAATTTATCCACTTTTACTAATACATCTTCAATAACTCCATTAGGATATGTAACAAAACGGTCGGCTAATCGAAGAGTTACTGAAGTAGGTGAAATTTCTCCCAATCCTAATCTCTTGAAAATTGATAGAGGCATTAGATTGATGCTTGCTCCTAAGTCACACAAAGCTTTTCCATAGAATTTTTCTCCAATAGCGCAGGGTATAGTAAAACTACCAGGATCTTTTAATTTTTCAAAAAGTTTTTTCTGAATAATAGCACTACACTCTTCACTAAGTGCAACCATTTCATTATCAGTAAATTTTGTTTTTTTATTTAGAATATCTTTCATGAATTTTACATAGTTTGGCATCTGTTCTAAAGCTTCTACGAAAGGAATATTTATCGTTAATTTCTTCAAAATTTCAAGTAATTTAGCAAATTGTTTGTCTATTTTATGTTGAATTAGTCGTTGAGGAAATGGTGGTGGAGGTTTTTCAACAGAAATTTTCATTGGTATTAAAGGATTTTCTAAGTTTGAATCTTGTTGATTCTTTTCTTTTTCAATTTCCACTTCCTCTTTTTGACTTTCAAGTTCTTTCTGAATTCGAGGTTCTAATTCTTTTTCACTTCGTAATTGTATCGCTTTAATTTGTTCATTTCCCTTGTCTTTAGGATTTATTTCTACATTACTAGGAAATGTTTCAGGTATTCTATAATTAAGTGCAGTAGCGATATGTCCAAGTTGAGTTTCAATATTTTTTATAGCTGTTCCTTGATTTTGTAACTGATTTCCTTGTATTTGTAGTTGATTTCCTTGATTTTGTAAATGTTGACCCATATTTAATATTAATTCTTCTATAAATAATTTCTTTTCTTTAAATTGTGGGTTATTAATATTAAATCCAGGTGAATAATTAGGTTTATAATTAGGATTTCCTTGATTAGATGGATTTCCTAATTGTTGTGTCATATTATTCATCCACGGTTGATTAGTTGTATTATTATTCCAATTAAAATTAGGATGAATTTTTCATCCAGGATTATAATAATTTGCATAAGGATTATTAGGTCTGTTGTTAATTGCATTAATTGTTTCATATTGAGATTGGGATTCTATAAGTTGTCCAGATGAATTTTCTTCTGTTATAGTTGGAGAGTAATTCATTCCAAAATGATCTAATTTTTTAGATATAGCAGCAATTTGTGAAGCTAACATAGATATTGCATCATTTTCATGAATACTAGCTATTTTTTTCGGATTCATTCTATCAGCAGACCATTGAAAATTATTTGTTGTCATTTCTTCGATTAGTGCATAGGCTTCATCAAATGGTGTTGACATTAATGATCCTCCAGCAACAACATCGATGATTGATCTTAAAGATCCTACTAATCCATTATAAGAAGTTTGGATAATTAACCAATCTGGTAACGCATGATGTGGGCATTTCCTAAGAAGTTCTTTAAATATCTCCCAAGATTCATATATTGACTCTCCATCAAACTGACTAAAAGAAGTTATATCATTTCTAAGCTTAGCAGTTTTAGATGGTGGAAAATATTTGGATAGAAATTTTTGTGATAATTCTCCCCAAGTTTTAATAGATCCAGGTGCTAACGAATTTAACCACATTTAGCCTTATCCCTTAAAGAAAAAGGAAAAAGTCTAAGTCTAATAGCATCGTTAGATACTCTTTCATATTTGAAAGTAGCACATAGTTCTAAAAAACTAGCAAGATGTAAATTAGGATCTTCAGTAGGTGAACCACTAAATTGATTATTTTGTACCATTTGGATAATTGCAGGTTTAAGTTCAAATGAATTAGCAACTACATCAGGGTTTTGAATAGTTAAATGAATTTCATCTAATGTAGGGTTGGCATAATCTCGTAATGGTCTTGGTTGATTGATAATTTCATTTTCAGGTATATTTGCCATTTGTGTTAAATTTATAATTTCTCTTTTTTGTTTTCTAATTCTTTTAATTGTACGCTCTAATTCTGAATCATAAGGTATTAAATTTTTGTTTCCAAATTTTCGCATACAATTTTAAAATAGATTTTAAATTAGTCCTTTACTTTAGTAAATAATTTCTTTACTTCCCCGGCAACGGCGCCAAAAACTTGACCCACTTTTTAATATGTATGTAATTTATGTTTATAGCAATGGAACCAAAAACTTGATCCCGTTTTAAATAGAGATATGATTTAATGTATAATGTGGATTCTACGCAAGTATACGTATCGTATCAAGTAATACAGGGCTCTAGTGGAGTCCTGGTTATCGATCCCACAGGGAAGTTTTTTAACAGATTTGTTATCAGCTAAAATTAAAGGAATTACTTACTAATAAAGTGAAGAAAAATTCAGAATAATTATAATGAACTAAGTAAACTAATGCTTGAAATAAGTTGATTTAATTAATTCAGAAAAAGTATCATTCTCCTTGTTTTTAGAAAATTAAGTGAAATGATGAATTTAAATAGAATTTTGTTTAAATTTGTATTGTGACAAATAGGAGCATTCCTATTCTTTACCCTTTGGTCCAGGTGCAAAGAACATTGACTAATCCTATGTTTGATTACTGAATCATGGCTAGTCGGGAGGATACCGGATGCCACTTCGTAGCTCCCACGTTCCCTCACCCGAGGGCTAACATCTACACTTCAGCCTCTCAAACAAGTAGGATCGAATTGAGTATTTTAGTCTGTCACACTAAAATATCCAATTCTACGCCCGATAATTAATATTTCCATATTTATTTGCACCCGCCTTCCAAGGCTTTTGACTTCCCTAAATATTGGATGTAATTTTTACTATAGTTGATAATTCAACATATTTTAACTACTCAATTGGCTAGATTAAAAGTAAATTAAGTTTTAAGTAAAAATTATCACAATTTATTTATATTATATTAGGTGCTTTTATTTAATTTCATCAATCCGCATAATTTTCATAAACAAGGAGAAAGAGTAAGAAAACTACTCAGAATGCATGAGAATAAAACAAAGCATGGATTTCATTTAAAGTTCACAACAATAAACGAAGATACTTATCTTAATTTCCTCCCCAAGCAGACTCCTTGAAGTTCCTTTGACTTTTCCTTCTAGTACAGCAACTAAACAGCACTCAATTAAACTAATGAACTCACTAAACTCACTCAACTAAATTAAACTTACCACTTAAGACACTAGAAATGAAAACACAGAAGACTCAAAAGACACACATAAAACTCTAGAATTCGGCCTCTATTTATAGAGGTAGGCAAAGGTCCAAGGGGTCCTTAAACACCTCTTCAAAAAGTGTCCAGGTTCAATGTATATGCATTTTGAACTAGCTCGCCGTCGGCGGGAAAAGACCTCGCCGTCAGCTGGGCTTCTAGAAGGACTTAAAACCGTGCGATCTCGCTGTCGGCGGGCTCGGGCTCGCTGTCGGCGAGGTAGTTATAATTCCTTCAGAAATTTCTCCTCACGATCTCCCCGTCGGCGGCCTCGATCTCGCCGTCGGCGAAGTAGTTATATTTGCATGATTTTCCTCATTATTTATCCAAATTTGCTTTATTTCATGCTTTTTGCTTCCATCACTTATAAATCTTCATTCCTGCAATAAAATAAAGAAAATATCTCTCTTTAAAGTGCAATTTCATCAAAAATAGATATGAATTTCTTGATTTATTTTTCTGTGATCAACTCCCCCAACGGAAATTTTTTCTTCTGTCCTAAGTTTGTCACTTGGACATTTGTGTTGGTCTTGTTGATCTCTTCGGTCAATGCCAATATGCGCGGTGTGCTTGGTTAGCACACCACACCTATTGGGGGTCCATTTGTTGACCTCATTTTTGATGAGGTCTTCTCTTCTCTCTTTAGTACTTAGAATCTAGCCTTAGGCTTTTCCTTTGACTATCTTAGAGGACTAGAGATGGAACCTACCCCTTTAGAAGCTCAACCACTTCTTAACTCCTTGTAAACCCCACAAGCTTGATTGTAAACCCCTAATCACCTAGATGGTTGAGATCAAATGTGGAGGTTTAAAGGATGAGTTCCCTATAGGACTCTTTGGCCTTAGGAATACCCTGGATGGCCTGGTCTGGTGAGGCTTGACCTGCACATACACTACACACTCACACACATTTCAAGTCCTAAAACCAAACTCTTACCCAACCTGACTTCCTGACTCATGCAGGTAATTCACATGGATGGTCTTTAACCCCTAAGCCCCTGGCTAAGAGGGTTAGGAACAACATAGAGAATGCCTCAAATGAGTCCTCTCATGACTCCTATGGGCTTGATATGGCTTCACGGCTCAACCAAAGTGATTTCACTTTACTCAAATTTGATTAATCTGCATTTTTTCAAAATTTCAATTTTTGACCCCCGGGGCCCCGGACCCACCAAACCTACTAAAAGCCCTTGAAACTACCCAAAATTTACAAAATCACCTAAATTACCCAAAATTCCTCAAAATCAATCCTAAACATTTCCCTCCACTCAAATTGATCATCCATCGCCAAAAATACCAAAATTTCCAAAAATACCCCCAATACCCTCCAAATTACCAAAATGCCCCTCTTAACCCAAAAATCCAAAAATTCCAAAACTTCCCAGAAAATTCCAGAAAATCCCAAATATTCCCAATTTCATTTTTTTCAACTACACCATGGGCCAATTTTATCAATTTACCTTACTTTTACCAAAACACTCAATTTAGCCCATTTTAAACCCAAATGAATCCAATGTCAAACCAAATCACACCAATTGACCTCAATTTTAGTCCAATTCAATTCTAAACTTCAATTCAATATCCCCAATATCAATCTAGACCAAATCTAAGCCCAATTTAATTGGCATTTGAATCCAATTTCTTTTTTAAGCTTAAAGCTCAATTTTGACCCATGACCCAAACTTAGCCCAAACCAACCCAATTCAATCCCAATTTAACCCAAATCTTTTCTAAAACCTTCCTAACATCCCCACAAATAAAAAACTAACATAATTTGCCCAAAATTTTGACCCAAACGCTACTCAAATTCAACCCAAACCCAAAATCCCTTAAATGGGCCTACACCCAAACCTAACCCAAAAAGGCCCAAGTCCCAAAATCAAAACCCAACCAAAGATGAAACCTCTTTGAAACACTCCCATAAATATTTCTCAACATTAATTTTACATCAATTTCAACATTAGCCCAACCTTAGCCCAAGTTGGTCCATTTTGACCTATTTTGACCCTATCACCAAAGGGACCCAAATTAGACTCAATTCAATTCCAAATCACTTCAAATTGATTCCAAATTACTCATGACACGTCCTTAAACTAAACCCAACATTTATTTGGCATGGCCCTTTACAAAATTTCCACTTACCAATTTGTTTTTAAACTTAAAAGCCCATCCCCTTAAACCATTCTAAAAGCCCACCTTTACCAAATACAAAAGCCCAAAGTCCATGCCAAAGCCCACATGAAATTCCTCTCATCATCCCTTTGATTTAAAAACACATCCTAAGTTCCAAAATCTATCACTAAATAAATCTAAATCAAGCTTTATGACAATTCTTCTTAAATCCATCAAAAATTCCAACACCCTTTCTCATGCAGGTGAGCCATCTTTTCCCAAGCCATATGGAGCCATGAAGCCACATGTAAGCCATTGACAAGCCATGAGAATCTTTAATTTGTCAACTCTCCTTAAATGGAAAAAGGAGGAGGTCCTTTAAGTACCTCCTAAAAGTCATTAACCCTAAACATGTTTCCCCTTAACCCAAACTTAATCCAAATATATTTGGATAGGGACTTCTCCTTTCCAAACCAGCTTATTCCTTTGACTCCCCACAGCACCTAAAGCTACCTTGGAGGGAGAACCAAGCCCAAAGTGTTGGGTTGACCCAAACCAAGCCAAAATAGCCTTCACCCATGCCATTTTAATTCAACTACTTTACACATGGCAAAGCTCAATTGAACTCACAAACATCAAGCTCTGAACCTCCTGATGACAACAGTGACCTGACCCTGCCGGCCAGCCGCCTGAGTCGCCGGAAAACACCACACCCGAGAGCACCATGTGAGCCCAAGCTTGGAATTCTCACCTGCTGAGTTGCCCCATGCCCAGTGGCCACCATGGTTGTTCTTCTCCTCACCAGAGCAGCTGATCCCGACCCTTAACTCCCCCTGGGAGGCCCTTTATCCATGGCTATTTAAACCTCACCTCCTCTCAGCCATGAGGGGTGCTAAAACAAACCTTAAGGAAACTCTGCCAAAATTGTTCCAGACTACTCCCCACACTTAGAGCATTTGATCCCCACTGTTCTCCTGCCCCAATTCCTACTAATTGAGCTCGATTTTGAAGCTCAATTCTCAGGCCAGAATAGGACACTTTCAAATCCCACACCAAAATCAAATTAAACTCACCCACACCTGCACAAGACCAAGAGAAGGAGTTCCCAAGTGGAAGCCCCCTCTCCAGACCACCCAGCTGTTCCAGACTCTAAAGGTTGTGATCGGGCTTGGTCAAAATCATACCTAGACAATTCACCAGGCCAAGGGACTTCATCTGGAGCTTGCTTGGACCCGATCGAAAGTGACACAACTCTCAGATTGAAGCCACACTTCTCTGAGCTAAGGTATGGGCTAATTCTTTATCCTGAGCTTCTGGGGATTCTCCATTTCAAATGCCTTAATTTCAATGCATGATCACCGTATAGATGTATTCGTCTCTTTGAGACTAATCCATAGAGCACAAGAACACAAAAATCCATTGAGAATCGAGTGAGATCTTAGGATTTTAGTGTGGACGGCTCTCGGGTGAGGTCGATCGGGGACGATGAACGGATGCCGTCCATTCGCGCGTGTATTGGATGGATGGCCAGGATATCGCCGGACGGAGCAACTGGACATGAACCGCGGGCCGGGTGGCATCCCAGTCAGATGGCGGCACTGAATCAAGAGGCGACACGTGGAGCTTCGATGGCGCCGAGGTTGAGTCAGCGCCGCATGTTTAAATAGAAAATTAGGGATTTTTCTTATTTATTAAATACCCAGAACTTCAAAAATGCATAACTTTGTGTAGAAAAATCTTAAAAATAAAATAAAAATACCCTCTTGCTCAGTGAACAGAGGAGAATAATTTGGAAAAGAAATTAAATTATTTTATGAAGTATTTGATTTTTAATTATTTAATTACTCTCTGTACCATTTCAATTCTCCATGCATGTAGACAATTCACCATGACATGAGACCATAGGGCTTTTGAAGCCTCTGAATTTTGGAACATTCCCTGAATTTTCCAAAGCCAGAGACCATCTCTGTGAGAAGTTGTTAATTTTTAAATTGCATGTTACTGTTTTAGGTATTTTAATTCCAATTATTAGCATGTTGTGAAATAAATTCTAGAAAAATTTGGTGATGTCTCTTATGACCAGAGCACCCTAGGAAAAATAGTTTTTGAGCTAATTCACTTGGATTAACCCTAATTGGCTTACACATCCAAAATTGAACTTTAATTAATTAGGATTAATCATACATCAAATTGACTTGAAAACAATTCTCCACTGTCCTCTAGGGATAGGAGAACACCACATAAAAATTTGAAACCAATTAGACTTGGTTTGATCCACCAAATGGGTTGATTAAGCCCCATAAATAAATTTGAACTTTAAAAATTCATAACTCACAAAATACTCTTCAAAAATTCACAAAAATGGTTTTGAGCTTCTCTGATATCAGAGGAACTTAGGAAAATTAAAATTGTATTTTTCTAAAAAGTTGCTTTTTATCATTATTTTAATATTTTTAATAATTAAAAAATAATAAAAATCATAAAAATATTAAAAATCACCAAAATGTCACATTTTGAATTCTAATCATATAGGAACAAACCAAATATTTTTCTTAAGTCCCTAGGGTAAGATATTGAATTTTAAAGGCTTAATGTAATTTTTAATATTAAAAAATGTATTTGTCAACATTTTCATTAAAATAATTCTAATAAATCAAAAAAAAATCAGAAAAATATAAAATTTATTTCTCTGGACTCCTTGAGGTTAGAGAGATTTAAGAAAAATATAAAATTTACTTTTCAACTTTAATTTTATTTTAAATTTAATTAATACTCCAAAACTTAAAATAATTCTAATAAATAAAATATAATTCAAAAAATCACAAAAATTGGTCCAAATGGTCTTCTGGTCATTAGAAACATCTAATAATTTTTTTAAGTATAGAAACATTTCCTTGGTCATGTTATTAAATTTTCCTTGAAAACCCCTATTTTCCATCAAAAATAATTTCATAAATAAATTAAATACAGAAAAATCACATTTTTTCCTTTAATGTCTTAATTTACATGTGAGTGAGGTTACATAAAAATTTCAAGTTAATTTGAGCTTAATTTAGTGAGTTATATAATTATTAAGCTTGAAGGGCAAAAGGGTAATTAAAAATTTCAACCCTTAATTAAAATTTTAGGATTAATCAAAAGGGGAGGGTAAAATATTTGATTTTAAACTGATTTTGGATGATTGAAACTTAAATGATTAAGGGTAGAAACCTACTAACCATTTCAACTATAATTAAAATAAAACTTTAATTAATTAATTAATTGAAATTTTTGAAGAATAATAGAAATTGGAATTATGAAAGTAGGGATATTATTAAGAGGATATTTATTCTTTAATTTAAAAATCCCTAAATTAATCACTTCAATAATACTTAAATTTCAATTAAAAAAATCATCAAAATAATAATCTCAATTAATAATTAAAATTAAAATTAAATTAAATTAAAATTAAATTAAATTAAAATTAAATTAAATTAAAATTAAATTAAATTAAAATTAAAACTAAATTAAATTAAATTAAGATTAAAATTAAATTTAAATTAAATTAAATTAAAATTTTAAATTAAATTAAATTAAAATCCAATCGAATTAAATTAAATTAAAATTAAAATTAATTAAATTAAACTAAATTAAAATTAAAATTAAATTAAATTAAATTAAATTAAAATTAAATTAAAATTAAATTAAATTAAATTAAAATTAAATTAAATCAAATTAAAATTAAATTAAATTAAATTAAATTAAATTAAATTAGATTAAAATTAAATTAAATTGAATTAAATTAAATCAAAATCATTTATCAACAAACCTTAATGAAATCATTAAGAATTAAATCTAAAATAACTTGAACACTATTCCAAACTTAAACTAATTTTTATAATTAAGTCAAAATTAAAATTAAATCATTAAGTTTAAATCATTAAAATACTTAATAAGTTGATTTGCCCTTTTAAAGCTCTTATTATTATAACTCTTAAATGAGGTATCAAGTGAAGTGTTACTTCACTCATGGGATATACAAATGTCCTAGTTCACCGAGCAAGAGAACAAAACTTGAACTCCCTGGATGATTAATTCACTTGTATAATTAAATTCTCTTGGACTTAAAACAATCCTAGAGGTATTGAAAAGATGTTTAAGACTCGTCTTAAGCACTTCCTCAATATGATAGGATGTTTATAAGAACAATTGAATTTAATTGTTTTTTGATGAAGAAAATCATCCTTAAACTAAAACACAAGAACCTAGACGTCATAGGAGATGACTAGCTATAGGATTAGGACTTTGGTAGACAACCAAAACCTCTCCCTTAGCTTTACCTAGGTACTTGTTGAAATATTTAAATGCCTTAACATGTGTTTTAAGTGCAGCTTGGGATGACGGGAAGACCCTCCAGGTACGCTTTTACTTTGTTACAATTTACTTTATTGCAATTTACTTACATGCACTATACTTTACTTTTCTTGCATGATAAACAACTGTTGCATGAAAACCAAAACCTTTAGGATAGTCCCTGAACTGAAACTAAAACTAAATTAAAAGTCATTACAAGATAAAAATCACCGCCACAACATTTCAAAATATAAAACAACTCAAAATTTAATCTCAAACAGAACAACAAAACTACACCTTTAACTAAATTAAAATGTCTCGTTGAATGATCGGGAATACCTCGGATGATGTAACCCACATGTTGCTAACGGGATTTCCCACGATCTAAATGAAAGTGTGGAACTCATTCAGTTGAGTTTAGCAAATTGATATGGACTAAGTGAATTCAATGAAAATAACGGTAGCGGGATGACGGAACCGTGGGATCTTAATCGGTTCTGTTTAAATAACTTTAAGATTTGTTTTAATTTAAACACTAAAAAAACACTTGGATTTTAAGATTTTTTTTAAACCAAAATACTTTTCTCATCTCTTGATTTTCACCTTCTACAACTAAACCTCTGCAACAACAAGGAGCTTGGAGCATGGTGGGCAGCACGGCCATCGTCATCAGCAAAACTCGGGTCTACTCCCGCAAAACCTTTCCTAGTTTTAAACAACAAAGCCATAGGATTTCGAGATAGTTTGCCTATTGCAACATGAATCCTCAACTCTTTGTTAAGCATTTGCATGATCATGTCATGTAAATTAAGCCCTAACCGGTCTTAGGACTCTGAGGTAGTCGTTTGGTACGACATAAACCCTCACATCTTCGAGGCTATTTGTATGATCATGTCATACAAATAGAAGTCCTAATTAATTAAAATTGGCAGGATTCCAACATGAAATAAATCCTCAAATTGAAGCCAAACAATAGGATTGTTTGGGAAGTTGTCAAGATTTCTTCTTGGATCCTCAACTTCTCCTACTTTTCTTCCTTTGAACTCCTGAAATAAACTGTTCCAAATTTGATCCATTCTCGATTGAAATTTTCAAAATTCAATCCTTTGAAAACCTTAAACTTTGAAATTCTTGAGAGCAAAACCACTAATCATTATCGAGAGATTTCTTAAATGATTCACGTCATTTAAGATGTAATTAACTATAGGGGCTTGCCATTTTAGGGAACTTTAAGAATTCAGGTAATATAAACCCTGCTTAATTTCTTTGTATTAAGTAGAGGAATTTGTCGGCTTATGAAATTGGTTCGGAGACCAAACGGATGTCACAAATCTTCTAGCTTATTTAATCGAGCTCCATCATCAAGCAGTGTGTCTATTCTTCGGGATAGATGCACGGTTTGTGGTGTGGTGCTCGTTTATATAAACTATTTGGGATGTGAGATCAGTTTGATTTCATATCTTAAAATTTTCAAACTTAAAATTATTTTTAAAATCAAATGCTACTTTCCAAATTATATATATTTAAATTAAATTTAAAATATGAAAATTCACCGACAATTTCTGTAGGCGACCCCTTTTTCAAAATACAACACACAACCTAAAAATAAGCCGTACAGTACTATGCAGGATTATCTCAGATAACGGGTCCGCATTTAGAAGCACGAAGATCAACAATTTCGTCAGAAGACATGGGATCGACTGGTGCTATTCAACAATCTACTACCCAAGAGCGAACGGCTTGGCCGAGGCTTTTAATAAAACTCTCATCCAAATCCTAAAGAAAACTTTGGATGACAACAAAAGAAATTGGCACGAGAATTTGTTAGATGCCTTATAGGCATACAGGACGACTTTCAGAACTCCTACTCGGTCTACACCTTATGCTTTGTTGTACGGGTCCGAGGTCGTTTTACCCTTGGAGGTGCAGCTTCCGTCTCTCAGAATTGTAGTTGCAAACAAGATTACTACAGAAGAAAATACCAAACTACGACTAGAAGAATTGGAAAACTTGGAAGGGAAATGACTTTCAGCACAGCAAAATTTGGAGTTGTATCAAGCCAAGATGATCCAGGCCCGTGATAAACTGGTCCGTCCAAGGACATTCAAAGTCGGTGAATTAGTTCTAGTCCTCAAGAGACCTATTCTTGTGCACCACAAGATAGGAGGTAAATTTGAACCAACTTGGGAAGGGCCATTTGTGGTCGAGACATTCTACTCAGGAGATTCCTACCAGCTTGTGAATTTCCACGGAGAATGATCTATGCTTCCAATTAATGGATGATATCTAAAGAAGTATTACGCGACCTGATGTTTCGAAGAATGAATTCCCATTCCTAGAAGCACGGTCACAGTAATCACTTGTAACTGGGTCCGAACCCAAAAACATAAAAATTGATGATAAAAATCATTAACAAAAAAATATGTTAAAAAAAAATATGTGAAATCATAATAATGAAATTTTGATTCCTCCTTTTAAATCAGCTCACTCTTGATCTTTCCTCATCTTTTCCTACTCTTATTAAAATTTGAAAAAAAACGAATAAAAGCTCTTCATTATTAAATAAATTTTTTTATTGTTCTTGTTCTTACTACAGCCCCTAATCCTTTCCTTGTTTTTCACAGGGAAATGTCGAACGGGCGGTTGGTTCTGAACTTTAAGAATGGCGTCAGTCTAGCACTCGATGGAAAGAGGATGAAGGATGGAGCCATGATTGAGATCGACTCCAATTTCACATCAGTCGGGCTACAGTACGAAGAAAATGATTGAACCCCGATTGACCGGGAAGAATTCCACAGCGAGACAGTAATGAAAATGGGTGGCCCAAGTCTGCAGTCCATCAGCAAGAAAAGGAAAGCAAACACCGCTCATGCAACGGGAGAGGACAAGAAAATAAAGTCCATGGTTGCTACAACAGAGGGCAGGCTTGTCAGCGCCATGTCCACAGAAATTCAAAGAGGTAATACTCAGCGAAGAAACAAGAATCATCGCATACGCAAGATGTTGACCAAGCTGGCAGCAGATCAACAAAAAGAGACAGTTGCTACCGTCAATGCAAATACTCCAAGGAAATCGGTTCATCAGGGATCAGAAAAGAGGAAACCAACTCTAAGAACAACAGAAAAGAAAAAAGAAATCCCAAGAAGAATGAAAACAGAATTGGTGCTATAACGCCATGCAGATGTACCAATTTTGAGGAGTCTTGTTGCGAAAGCAACCCCAGAGGATGTCCCGATAGAGACGATCCTCGAGGAGCCAAGACATGCAGGAGAGCATGCTGGGATTGAACTATACATCCCATAGTACGTTAACAGACCCCGCCAAATGCAAATAATTCCGGAATACGAGCTGGAGAGACTGCAGTAAGTTGAAAAGAAAAACTTCGAATACTTCGAAAGAATCCGAGGCAAGAGGATTAATATCTTGGAAGACCTTGAGCTGCATACAGATGTATTCTCAGATTATGAACAGCAGCAAATTGTAGACTGCATCGTTGAACTTTAGAAAATGGGTCGAGCTGGCCGCCTAAGGGAAAAGACCTATTCAGAACCCCGAAGATGGATGCCAGGAAAAGGAAGAGTTACGATCCAATGCTGGTGTTGCTACAATTTCGCGGTAGACAGAAAAGGAAATCCACCAGGGATACTCCGTCGTAGTGAGGTGGATCCGATGCCAAGAATTATTAAGAGAACGGTAAAGAGGATGGCGGCATGGAGGGTATTGCTCGCGGACTGCATACCCAACAGCTGCATCACTAATATCTACAAGGAGGGTGACTGCATACTCCACACATAGACCATCATGACTTTGTCAGACCTTTCTGCACAGTGTCTTTTGTCAACCAGTGCAACATCATGTTCGGATCTGACCTCCGGATTGCAAGCCCTGGAGAATTCTGAGGGGCGGTGGAGATACCACTACCGATAGGTTCCGTCTTGGTGTTAAAAGGAAATGAAGCGGATGTAGCAAAACATTGCATTCCATGCGTACCTGTTGAATGAATCTCCGTCACTTTCAGAAGGATGGATGCCAGAAAAATGTCTTTCTACTTTCAGCCAAATCCAGAGTTAGAGAGCCTTCGGCCTTACGAGCTGTGAGCTACATGAGAGATAGCACACCTCCAATGCGCATCCTGACGACATTTCCTGCCAAGGATGGCTTGGAAGGTGATGTTATTGTCCATGTATCTTACTATTCAGACATGGATTTCAACAGATGCTTTTAGAAACAACTTGCAAGAATCTTACACAATCCGTTTTGGATTTATGTGGATTGTATGAGATACTGAATTCTCAAAGAAAATATCATCATGTTTTGATCAAAATGTATGATGTATTTTCGACAAGATTGGAATGAAAATGACCATGTCATGTTTTACCTTCACCTCTTTTTGTGCAAATTGACTGGGAAACGCCATTAAGTTAAATGAACTTCGAACAAAGAATGAAGGAAAAATAAAACTAAATGAGAACTCTCTTAAAAAATCTAAATGTCAAAACGAATTCCAAATAAACATGAACTCTAAATTGAAAATTAAGCTAAAAATCAAATCACAACAAACAACTAAAACATATCCATGAATCTGAAATCTCCAGCCTTCGGTTGATCTCAAATCATTTTGACTTTTAGTGCTTCTTTCCCTCTTTTAAGAAGGTCAACTTAGTCTACTGACACGGAACCACGAAAAATTCTCGATTTGGTTCTGATGGAATGGATTCATATCCTTCGCCAAAAAATCAAAATTCGATCAACTCTCATGGGATGTGAAATACATTCATGTCTCATTCCAATCTTCCACTAAACTAAAATTTCCACAAAATCTTCCAAACCAAATCAAATTCAAACTCTTGGGATCATTACCTAAATTCTAATTCTCATCTCTTTCGAGACTGGTACCAAATTCCAGTTCTCTCCTTTCAAGGTCGGTACCAAATTCCGACTCTCTTTACGAGATTGATACCAAATTTTAATTCTCTCTTTCGAGACTAGTACCAAATTCCAGTTCTCTCCTTTCAAGATCGGTACCAAATTCTAACTCTCTTTCTGAGATTGATACCAAATTTCAATTCTCTCTTTCTAGACTGGTACCAAATTCCAGTTCTCTCTTTTCGAGGTCGGTACCAAATTTCGACTCTCTTTCTGATATTGATACCAAATTTCAATTCTCTCTTTCGAGACTGGTACCAAATTCCAGTTCTCTTCTTTCAAGGTCGGTACCAAATTTTGACTCTCTTTCCGAGATTGATGCCAAAATTCAATTCTCTCTTTCGAGACTGGTATCAAATTCCAGTTATCTCCTTTCGAGGTCGGTACCAAATTCCGACACTCTTCCGAGATTGATACTAAATTTCAATTCTCTCTTTCGAGACTGGTACCAAATTCCAGTTCTCTCTTTTCGAGGTCGGTACCAAATTCTGACTCTCTTTCCGAGATTGATGCCAAATTTCAATTCTCTCTTTCGAGACTGGTACCAAATTCCAGTTCTCTCCTTTCGAGGTCGGAACCAAATTCTGACTCTCTTCCGAGATTGATGTCAAATTTCAATTCTCTCTTTCGAGACTGGTACCAAATTCCAGTTCTCTCCTTTCGAGGTCGGTACCAAATTTCAACTCTATTTCCGAGGTTGATACCAAATTTCAATTCTCACTTTCTAGACTGGTACCAAATTCCAGTTCTCTCTTTTCGAGGTCGGTACCAAATTTTGACTCTCTTTCCGAGATTGATGCCAAATTTCAATTCTCTCTTTCGAGACTGGTACCAAATTCCAGTTCTCTCCTTTCGAGGTCGGAACTAAATTCTGACTCTCTTCCGAGATTGATGTCAAATTTCAATTCTCTCTTTCGAGACTGGTACCAAATTCCAGTTCTCTCCTTTCGAGGTCGATACCAAATTCCGACTCTCTTCCGAGATTGATACTAAATTTCAATTCTCTCTTTTGAGACTGGTACCAAATTCCAGTTCTCTCCTTTTGAGGTCGGTACCAAATTCCAACTCTCTTCCGAGATTGATACTAAATTTCAATTCTCTCTTTCAAGACTGGTACCAAATTCCAGTTCTCTCCTTTCGAGGTCGGTACCAAATTCCGACTCTCTTCCGAGATTGATACTAAATTTCAATTCTCTCTTTCGCGACTGGTACCAAATTCCAGTTCTCATTTCAAGATCAGTACCTAAATTCTGATTCTCGTCCTTTTCAATCAATACTTAAACTCCGACTCTCACTTTGAGGCTGGTACCTAAATTCCAGTTCTCTTTATAAATCTTGAGGTTGGAACCTAGCTTTCAATTCTCATTTCAAATTCAGACTTTTCTTAAATCGATTTTAAATTAAACTTCAATTATAATTGAAACTCAGAACAAATCGAAATCCAAACTCAACATTAAAACTTGAAATAGAAAATAAAGCAAAATCTAAATCAAACTTCTCCAGGTCTCGTGATCTGAAATTCACCTCCTTTTCTTTTCCCCAGCGAGAGTTCTGGAATCTTCAGTTCTGGAGATTTACCTGTTACTCCGCAGCGGAAATTTTTCTGCGCTTCGTTCTAAGTGTGTCACTTAGACATCTGTTAATCTCTTCGGTCAATGCCAATACGCGCGGTGTGCTTGGTTAGTACACCACACCAATTAGGGGTCCATTTGTTGACCTCATTTTTGAAGAGGTCTTTTCTGTTCTCTCTCCTTAGTACTTAGGATATAGCCTTAGGCTTTCCCTTTGACTATCCTAGAGGACTAGAGATGGGTCACTTAGAAATTCAAACACTTCTTGGCTCCCTTCAAACCCCACAAGTTTGATTGTAAACCCCTAAGCCACTTAGAGTGTTAAAATCAAATGTGGAGGTTTAAAGGATGAGTTTCCTATAGGACTCTTTGGTCTTAGGATTACCCTGGATGGTCTGGTCCTGGTGAGGGTAAGCTTGCACACACCACACTCTCACACACATCCTAAAACCCTAAAAAAATCACACCTATACCCAATTTGGCTTCCTGACTCATGTAGGTAATTCATATGAATGGACCTTAACCCCTATGCCTCTGGCTAAGAGGGTCAGGAACAACATAGTGAATGTCTAAGATGAGTCCTATCATGGCTCTTATGAGATTAATATGGCTTTCATGGCTCAATCAAATGGTCTCATTTTACTCATACTTGATCAACCTTCATTTTTTCAAAATTTCAATTTTTGACTCCCGGGACCCTAAACCCACCAAGCCTACCAAATGCCCTTGAAATTGCCCAAAATTTGCAAAATTGCCTAAATTGCCCAAAATTCTTGAAAATCAATCCTAAATATTTCCCACCACTCAAATTGATCATACTTGGTCAAATACACCAAAATTTCCAAAAATACCCCCCCAATACCCTCCAAATACCCAAAATACCCTTTTTACCCAAAAATCCCAAAATTCCAAAAATTCCAAAAAAATTCCAAAAAATCCAAAATATTCCCAATTTCATTTTGTTCAACTACACCATAGGCCAAATTTGTCAATTTAGCCCACTTTTGCGAAAACCCCCAATTTGACATATTATTAACCTAAGAGAGCTCAATGTCCAACCAAACCACTCCAATTGACCTCAATTTTGATCCAATTAAATCCTAAACTTCAATTTAATATACCCAATACCAATTTAGACCAATCCAAACCCAATTTCATCAATATGTGGATCCAATTTGAATTTGAAGCTTAAAGCCCAATTTTTGCCCAAGACTTAAACTTGGCCCAAACCAACCCAACTCAACTCCAATTAACCCAAAATATTTTCCTAAACCTTCCTAACATCCCCACAAACAAAAAACTAACATGATTTGCCCCAAATTTTAAACCAAACTCCACCCAAACCTAACCCAAACCAAAAATCCCCAATTTGGCCTAAACCAATCATGAACCCAAATAGGCCCAAATCCCAAACCAGAGCCCAACCAAAGTTAAAAACTCTTTGTCACACCCCCATAAACATTTTTCAACATTAATTTTACATCAAACCCAACATTAACCCAACCATAGCCCAAGTTAGCTCAATTTGGCCCATTTTGACCCCATTATTAAAAAGCCCAAATTGAACCCATTTCAACTCTAAATGGCATCAAATCTCTTCTAAAGTTCTCATGACACATCCCTAAACCAATCCCAACATTTATTTGACACAACCCCTAACCAATTTTCATCCATTAATTTATTTCAAAACCTAAAAGTCCACTTCCTTAAGCTATTTTAAAAGCCCATCTCTCACCAAATCCAAATGCCCAAAATCAATCTAAAGCCCACATGATAATTTCTTCTCATCATACCTTTAATTGATATCATCCCTAAGTTCTAAATCAATCATCAAATAAGTCTAAATCAAGCCTCATGCCAAAATGTCCCTAAACTCAAAAAATCCCAAAATCCCTTTCTCATGCAAATGAGCTAAGCCATCCTTAAGCCATGAGCAAGCCTTGGAGCCATGCACAAGCCACATGAAAACCATGAGAGCTTTGACTTATCACCATGCCCTAAATGGAACAAGGAGGAAGCCCTTTAATGATTCCCTTAGGAGTGATTAAACACTCCCGTGTATCCCCTCATCTTGCTTAAGCCTAATTGTACTTAGATTTTGGCTGGACCCCACTAATCAAGCTGACCCAAGTGACTTTCTCTTCAGCCCAAACCAGCCTTGGGGAGGTGCACCTAGCCTAATACATGCATTGAACCAAACCAAGTCCAAAATAGCCCGTTCCCCCTACCATTTAAATCAAACCCTTTACACATGTCCAAGGCCAATTGATTGCACCAAACCTCAGCCCTGCCATACTGAGTCTGATGGTGACCTGACCCTGGCCGGCCAGCCACCACAGGCGCAGGAAACCACCTAGCTGAGAGGCTTAATTTGATTCAAAAATTCAAATTGAACTAGCTGAGTTGTCCCAACCCAAATGGACACCATGGCTGTTCTTCTCCTCCCCTGAGCAGCTGATCCCTGCCTCCAATTGCCCCTGGGAAGCCCTCCAGCTAGCTCTATTTAAACACCAACACCTGTCGGCCAAAAGAGGTGCTAAACAAAACCATACCAAAACTCTGCCAAAAATTACTTCAAACTCTTCTCCTAACTCAAAGCAATTGATCCCTACTGACTCTTTGTCCTAATCTCCATTAACAGAGCTCAATTTCTCAGCTTAAAATCCATCCAAAAATAGGACACTTCACCACAGTGAGTTAATCCCCAAATTGATTGACTCTACACCTTCACCAGACCAAGAGGCTTCATCAGCAAAAGCCCCCTCTTCATGCCAGCCATTTCTTCTATCGGCCAAGCTTTGAAATCAGGCTTGGTGGAGTCTGGTCTAGACAATTCACCAGGGCCAAAGGCTTCATCCCTGGGCGCCTCTAGCTCCAACGAACGTTCCAAGCCCCTCTAATTGAAGCTTCACTTCTCAGAGCCAAGGTCTAGAACTCCTCCTTCCCGAGAGCTTCTTTCGATTCTCCATTTTGTTTGAGTCGATTTCAATGCAAGTTAGCCGTATGGATTTGTAGCTCTCGTTTAGACGAACACATGATTAAATTTCATGTAAATTGGTTAAGAAATAAGGGAGATATTAGGGTTTTAGTGTGGACGGCTCTCGGCACACACCAGTCGTAGACGATGACCAGGAACCGTCGGATCGAGCGTGTATCGAATGGACGATCCAGATTGTGTCGGACGAGGAGACGGAACATGAACCGCGGGCCGCGTGAAGCTGACTCAGATGGCGCCGTCGAATAGGAAGGCGCCGCATGGGGCTTCGGAGATGGCGAGGTTGACGTGGCGCTGACTGGTTCAAATAGAAAAATAAGGTTTTAGGAATTATTTAAATACCCAGAACTTCAAAAATTCATATCTTTGTGTAGAAAATTCACAAAAATAAAATAAAAATACCCTCTTGCTCAGTGAACAGAGGAGAATAATGTAGAAAAAGAATTAAGTTATTTTGATGAGCATTTTATTTTTAATTAATAATTTACTGATTTCAGTATTTTAATTCTCCGTGCATTTATACAATTCACCATGGCATGAGACCATAGGGCTTTTGTAGCCTCTATTTTTGGGAACATTCTCTGAATTTTTCAAGGCCAGAGGTCATCTCTATGGCAAGATATTAATTTTCCAAATTTATGTGTCTGTTTTGCCATTTTAATTTCAGTAATTAGCATGTTACTTAGAGAATTCTAGAAAAATTTAGGGAGATATCTTATGACCAGCAGACTCTAGGAAAATTTTGGTTTGGTTTAATTCCCTAAGAATAACCCTAATTAGTCTAAACACCCAAAACTGAATTTTAATTAATTAGGAGTGACCACACCTCAAAATCACTTGAAATCAATTTTTCGTTGACCTTTAGGGTAGAGGAGTCTCACATAAAAATTTGAAATCAATTGGAAAAGATTTAACCCACTAAATGGATTATTTAAGTGACATGATCATTATTAATTTTTAAAAATTCATAAAACCCAAAATATATTTCAAAAATTCACCAAATTGGTTTTGGGACTTCTCTGATATCAGAGGAGTCTAAGAAAATTAAATTTTGATTTTTTCAAAAATTTTCATTTTTACCATATTTTTAATATTTTAATAATTAAAAAATTATAAAAATCACAAAAATGTCATATTTGGTCTCCTAATCACTTAGGAACCATTCCCATAATTTTCCTAAGTCTCTAGGTTAAGATATTGAATTTTAAATGCTTAAAACAATTTTTAATATTAAAAAATGGATTTTTTCACATTTTTACTAAATTAATTCTAATAAATAAAAAAAATCAGAAAAATATAAAATTTGTTTCTCGGAACTCCTTGAGGTCAGATGGACTTAAGAAAATATAAAATCCATTTTTCAACTTTAATTTTATTTTATAATTAATTAACACTCCAAAACTTAAAATAATTATAATAAATAAAACATAATTCAAAAAATCACCAAAATTTGTCCAAGTGGTCCTCTAGTCAGTAGAAATATCTCATAATTTTCTTAAGGATAGGAACCTAACCTTGGTCATGTTGTTGAATTTTCATTGAAAACCCTCATTTTCCCACAAAAATAAATATATAAATTAAATTAAATTCAGAAAAATCACATTCTCTCCTCTACTGTCTTAATTGACATATGAATGAGGTGACATAAAAAATTTTAAATTCATTTGAGCTTAATTTGATGAGTTATGAAATAAACAAGCCTGAAGGGGCATAAAGGTGTTTAAAAGATTTTTAACCCTAATTGATATTTAGGTCTAATCAAAGGTAGGGTAAAATATTTGATCTTAATTTTCTCTTGGGAGATTGAAACTTAAGTAACTAAGGGGTAGAAACCTATTAATCATCTTGAAAACATTTAAAGTAAACATTAATTAATTAAATGATTTGAATTTTGGAAGAATAAATTAAAATTTGGATTATTAAGGTTAGAGATGTGACTTAAGAAGATACCAATTCTTTAATTTAAATTTCGTAATTGAATTAATTCAATGATAATTAATCAATTAATCAATTCTAAAATAACGATTGAAATTAATAATTAAAAAGGGAAATAATCCTTAATTAAATTAAAACTTAAAATATTAAATGATTTAATAATCAAATTAAAATAAATCTAAAACATTTAGAACTAATTAATTAATAACTCTTAATTAAGTTAATGCTCAAAACATTAATAGATTTAACAACCAAACACAAATAAGTTTTAAACATTTAAAATTAATTTAAAAATCACTTAAAAAAAACAAACTTAAAACAAATTTGAAACCTTAAGTAATCTCAAAACAATTCATAATTAAAATATAAAAATCGAACTAATTAAAATCAACCTAAAGTATCACAATTAATCCAAATCAAGTCATCAAAATTTAATAAAAATAAATAATTTAAACAACTCTTTCAACCTAAGCAAATTTAAAATATTAAAATAAATCTTAAATATTAAGATCATTTAAAATATAAAGATTTAATTGAATTAAAACAACTTGAACACTATTCCAAACTTAAAATTAATCAAAGTTTTATAACTAAACTGAATCACTTTAAATCATCAATTCCAATTTTAAATTAAGAATTATTAAAAATCTTTAACAAAATAATTTGCCCCTAAAAGCTTTCATTATCAAAACTCTTAAATGGAGCATCAAGTGACAAGTCACTTTACTCATCGAATAATTGAATGTCCAAGTTCACTGAGCAAGAAGCAAAACTTAACTAAATTCTTGGATGATTAATTCACTTGTACAATGAAGTTCATTTGGACTCAAATAATCTCAGAAGTATTGAAAAGATGTTTAGGATTCGCCCTAAACACTTCCTCAATATAATGAGATGTTTTAGAAGAACAACTGAACTTAATTATTCTTTGATGAAGAAAATCATCTTTAACAAAACACAAGAACCTAGACGTCATAGGCAATGACTAGCTATAGGATTAGAATTTTGGTAGACAACCAGAACCTTCCCTTAGCTTTTCCTAGGTGCTTTCCTTGAAATATATAAATGTTCTAACATGTGTTTTAGGTGTAGCTTGGAATGACCGGAAGACTCTCCAGGTACGCTTTTATTTTATTGCAATTTACTTACCTGTACAACACTTTACTTTTCTTGCATGTTAAACAAGAATGTCACCCTTCATGAAAACTGAAACCTTTAGGGTAGCGACAAAACTGAAACCCAAAATTAAATTAAAAGTCACAGCAATATAAAATTCACCGCCACAACATTTTGAAATATAAAACAACTCAAAATTAAATCACAGACAAAACACAAAACTACAACTACAACTAAATTAAAACGTCTCGTTGGATCATCGGGAATACCTCGGATGATGTAAACTACGTGTTGCTAACAGGATTTCCCACGGTCTAAATGAAAGTGTGGAACTCATTCAGTTGAGTTTAGCAAATTCATTTGGACTAAGTGAATCCGATAAAAATAACGGTGCTGGAATGATGGAACCGTGGGATCTTAACCGGTGTTGTTATAATCAACTTTAAGATTTGTTTTAATTAAAACATTAAAACTATTTGGACTTTAAGATTTCTCTAAACCAAAACACTTTTCTCATCTCATGATCTTCACTTTCTAAAATAAAACCCCTGCAACGACAAGAAGCTGGGAGCATAGTGGGCAGCACGACCATCATCGTCAGCAAAACCTTTCTTAGAAATAAATAACAAAGCCATAGGATTTCGAGGTAGTTTGCCTAGTGCAACATAAATCCTCAACTTTTCATTAGGCATTTTCATAATCATGTTATGCAAATTAAGTCCTAACCGGTTTTCGAATTCCGAGGTAGTCGTTTGGTACGACATAAACCCTCACATCTTTAAGGCTATTTGTGTGATTATATCATAAAAGTATAAGTCCTAATTAATTAAAATTGGCAAGATTACAACATTAAACAAACTCTCAAATTGAAGCCAAACAATAGGATAGTTTGGGAAGTTGCCAAGATTCCTCTTGGATCCTCAACTTCTCCTACCTTTCCTCCTTTGGATTCCAAAAATAAACTGTTCCAAATTTGAGCTAACCCCTTTTGAAATTCCAAACTCCAATCCTTTGAAACCTTAAACTTTGAAATTCTTGAGAGCAAAACCACTGAACATTATCGAGAGTTTTCTTAAATGATTCCCGTCATTTAAGAAGTAATTAACAATAGGGGCTTGCCCTTATAGGGAACTTTAAGAACCCAGGTAATATAAACCCTGCTTAATTCCTCTATATTAAGTAGGGGAACTTTTCGACTTATAAAATTGGTTCGCAGACCAAACGGATGTCACAAGTCTTTTAGTTTATTTAATCGAGCCCCATCATCAAGCATTGAGTTTATTCTTTGGGATAGATAACATGGTTTGTGATGCGGTGCTCGTTTATATAAACTATTTGGGATGTAAGATCAGTTTGATTTCATATCTTAAAATTTTCAAACTTAAAGTTATTTTCAAAATCAAATGCTTCTTTATAAAACTATATATATATTTAAATTAAATTTAAAATTTAAAATTCGCCGACAACTTCTGTAGGCGACCCCTTTTTAAAATATAACACACAAACCTAAAAATATGCCGACAGGGTAGTGATAGAAGGGCTTTCAGTGTCAACCAAAAGAGTTGTCTTTGAGGACTCCTACTAATCAATTCCCAAGCCTTCATCCCTGTCTCTATTAACAGGAACCACAGGTATATTAGCAACGGGAATCCCCTCTCTGATTGTGTCTAGAGGCATCAAATTCTCATTTGAACTAGCTGTAGCACCATTCCCCTTAGGAAGACCTGTAGGTTTCCTTTTAGATGGGGGGTGAAGCCTGTAGCAGCTGTCCATAACATGACCAAACATTATATAATGTAGACAATAAAGAGGCTTTTGTTCAACCTCTATCTCTTGCTAGAAACCTTCCTCATCAGTTCTAATCCACACCCTATCCAATTCAGGAAGGGTTATGTCCCTTTCCACCAAGACCCGAGCACCAGCAGGCCTGGCCCTGTCAAAAGTGGGAGAGTCTACCGTTAAAGGTGTGCCAAGTTCCTGGCTGATATTAAAGAGGGCATTTTGATGATAAAGTTGTATAGAAAGATTTGGGAGCTTGAACCACATGGGGACAATTGGGGTTCTTTGGAAGGATCAAAATCAGGGTTCCATTTCAAAAGCTTCAAAGTTGTATCTACAATTAAAAGGGATTGTTTGCCAAATATTCTTGCATAGTCTTCTTCATTAGACAATCTAATAAGTAAATGTCTACCATCTAGAAGCCTAGCTTCCAAGAGCCAATGAGATTAAGGTCATCAAAAAATTTCCTAATAAATTCCATCTTTGGGTGTCCATATTGAAATCTCCGTAGCAAAGTAAATTTAACTGCCTTAGTAAGGGACTGCATTTCATGGGTAGTGAAGTGTAGTGCTCGTTTCCCATCCTTCAAACCAAGTGGCCTGATGTAAGGGCAGATGCCTCCACCAGCAGGAGTATCATGATGGGCTTGAGGACAAACCAAGTGGTCAAAATTCTTGTGAGGTCGCTGTCTGACCCTCGATCCGCAGCAATGCAGCAAAAAACTTAGTTTGCAATCACCAAACAATGCAATAATATATGCTATCAAAAATATGTTATGGTCAATACTTTGACTTAAATAATATTAGTGGCAAGTGTATATAAATATAATTTTATGGAAAATATTTTACACACTAAGGGTACTACGCAAGTATATGTATCGTATCAAGTAATATAGGGCTTTAAATTAAGACCCAGTATCGATCCCATGAGGAGGATTATAGATTTTTCTTTTAAATATTTTGATTTTATTTTTATGTATTTCTTTTAAAGTTAAAAAGTTAATATTTAATTTACTAGATGCGTAAATAAAGCAGTAATAAAGTAATGATTGATGAAAATAAAATAAGCAAACAACTTTGTTCCTTTCAATTAATCCAAGATTTTTTAGATAATGTAATATTTGTGGAGAATATAAATTTATGGTATTGTGCCAAATAGAAGCATACATATTCATTACCTTCACTCGATAGTATAAAGAACATTACTAGATGTCCAAGGGTGGCTATGGTCAGCCCTACTAGTGACCCTTTCCTTCTCTATAAACTAAATTACAAGAATTTAGCCTGTCACTCTAAAAAGTTATTGATTTTACGCCCAATAAATATTATCTTCCTATTTATTTGCACTTCACCTTGAATAACCCGCGCAAGGCCTTCGACTACCCAAGGATTCATGTGATATCTACTAGTTAAGAATTCATCTCTTTCTAGGTCTCAAAACTCTTCAACAGATTTTAACAATTTAAATGGCCAACTTAAATAGTAAATTAAGATCCGGTATTAATATCATCACAATGTTTAAAATATATATATAGTTTTTAATTCTCCAACAAATGTTATATTATCTTATTTATCTTTTCATAATTGAAAGGAGAAAGTAAAGTAACTACTCGAACACATCGAATTTAAACAACAAAACATATAAATAAAACTTTGAATCAAAATACAAATACTTATCTCAAGTGTTTCTCCAACTGAACCTCTGAATCCTTCTGACTCCAAAGTAAATAGACATCAAAAGCAATGACTCTTCAAATACTCTCAATACAAACTCTAAATAAACTCACTAAGAAACTATAAATATGGCCCTTAAAATATTTCTCTAATCTCTCTAAATGGAACTATAGGATCTCTCTCTAATTTTAGGCTATGTGGGGTGTGAGGCTAAGTTGGGCGTTTTTCTCTGAAGGAGTAGCCTTCTATTTATAGGCTTCAAGGGTTGCCTTGAAGCACCTCTTCAAAATGTGGCCAGGTTCAATGAATCTTCTAGAAGGTGTGTCTGGCGCCTAGGCACCCGGCTCCGCGTTCAGTTCTTCGCACCTCTTCACTTTGGATCGCACCTCTTCGCGACCCTAACCGTTTCCAAGCGCCCAAATACAATGTATCACATGTCCTTTACTCCAGGAATAGCTGCCAATCTTCTAGATGGTCCAATAACCGCTCACACCGTCAAAATAACTGTCCATAAGTCGTCAAAAATCTTACAGAATTCTTTATGAAACTGGAGCTTAGGCGCCGGATTCTGGCGCCTAGGCGCCAGGCCAATTATTTTGACAAATTTGCATTTTAGCTCCATTTTTGCTCCTTTTTGCTCCTTTGTCATCTTTTTTTCTTTCTTGAACATTTTTGCATCACCTACATCCAAAACACAAAAATACCTTTCATTAAAGCATAATATCCTTAAGAATTTGATAAAAATCAAGAAAAAAAAATAGGTATTTTTTTCATGGATCACTGTCCCTTCCCAACAATGCTATCTTAGGTAGCCTTGGCCCATTGGGCATTAATTTAAGGATTAATGGGGTAAGTCCCAGCCATAATAACACAAGGGTTGCCCCAAAAAGGGCAAAATCAATGAAATAATGATCTCTCAAATTCAAATCAGGAGCTACCTGGAAAGTGTTCAAATGACACACTTTCAAAGTAAGCACCACTGAATAAATTGTCAACTAAGATAACAAAGCTGCTTTCAATCAGTTCAGCAGTCAATGGAACAGTGAACTCTGTTTGAAATACAACAAACCCGGGAAGGAAAACCAATGCAATGTAGCACCCCAAACCAAAGCAAAAGCACTCACTATACCTCCCTGAAGAGTCACATGTTCACTTTTACCGCCGACAGTCTTCTTGCACCGCTAGTGAGAAGCCATCATCCTCCAAACCCTAACAGAGCACCCAAGCCAGTAACCTCCATCTTATAAACAAATAAATATATATATCTTCATGAATTATCCTGCATGTAATAATTTGGAATTGTCTTTTGTCTTTAGGAAAGTAATCCAACTATTGCAAAATCTGTAAACACAAAATCATGAACAAGTGTAGTACTTACAATAATAGAGTCTCTCATTCGAACACCCATCATTCTAGAGGACAACATCAATGTTAGGGATATTATGTCTTAGCTTTTTATCTCTACAATAAGCCTTATCTTACAAGAGAAAGCACCTCCAGTCCATCCTTGAAGGACTTGATCCACTGGATAGAGGAGTCTTAAAATGAGATTCTTAAGCTTCCACTTGATATTCGAAAACCACTACTAGCTCAAAAAGAAGGGGTCTACTTGCTCTAAGAATAATCATTGAAGGAGAATGCATTACTCAAGATTGCGCATATGGAGCTTCCAGTCTGCTATGATGGAATTCATCTTCTAGGAAAAGAGACAGATCTCCCCAATACTGAAAGTTATGCATACCCATCCTGTGCAACATGACTGACCCGCAACCCTCCAACACCCACAAGAAACTTGGCCTAACCCCAATATATTGATATTCCTAATAATAAAATGTATGTCGAACTATGATGATTGGTTTAAGAAGTAACCCCTTAGAGGAAAGGAATCATTTCCTTGCTCGTCATAATATTATGAAGTCTTCAATCCTGGTCGAGACAGTCCTTCAGTATCGAATCCCACCAAGCTTAAAATGGTTAAATATTGACTTATGATGGGTTATCTAACCCTTCTGAACACATTAACCAATTTCAAATCATCATGTACATCCAACTGGCCTTTGATGTAATCCACCTTCAAAAATTTACCGCAACTCTCAAAGTTCAAGCTAGCACATGTTAATCTCTTCTAGAAGAAACCTTTATGAACTCTCCAGACTCTTTATAGAGTTGGTTATAGATTCATTTCATCTTAATTTACAACATATTCTTAATTGCATTTATTTACTTTAGCGTAAAACTCAAGACAAATCTATATGCAAAACCAAAACCAAAACTGAATAACACAATTTTGAAATTTAAATACTTAAAAAAAAGAAATGAATGAACAAACTTAACATACCCCTTATGAATCTTTGAGAATCCCTCGGAGAAGACAACCTGCGTCTTCTAATGAGATTCCGGTCTGGATGAGTTTAACAATTCATTTAGACTAAGTAAATTTAAAAGAAAATGGTGGTGACAGAATGAGAGAACCGTGAGATCCTAACTGATGTCGCTCTAATTAAATTAAAATTCCCCTTATAGAGACACTTGAATAGTAACGAAAACAAAACTGAACACTGAAACATATATGGTAAAACTTTCTGAACCTTAGACTTTAGGACTGCTACTGTAGCAATCAGCTTGGAGCAAACACCTTGAGCAGCACAACAAAGGCATGCAGAAGAAAATCTTCAAGAGAGCAAACGAATCTACAATAGCGAATTATTCCTTAGAATTAAATAATAAGCCATAGGACTTCGAGTTTGTCTGTCTAGTGTGACATAAATCCACAACTTATATTTAGGTTCCTGCACAGTCATACTGAGCAGTATAAGCCTTAACTCATCTTATAATTATGAGGTCATCGTTCGGTACGACGTAAATCTTCCTATCTTCCAAGCTATTTGTATGATCAGCATCATGCAAGTGTAAGCCTTACATAATAACATTGGCAAGATGAAATATTAAATAATATCTCTTCAAAATTAATGCCAGACCATAGAATAGTTTAAGAAGTCACCAAGGTTTTCCTCAGGATCCGTGACATCCCCTACCTTTTCTTTTTGGATTTTACAATAAATGTTCCAATTTGATCATTTCCCATTTGAATTTCCTATGTCCGATCTTGAAAACCTTAGACTTTGAATTCATTAAGACAAAATCTCTGATCTAAATCGAGAGTTTTCTTAAGTGACTTTGGCCATATAAAATGTAATTAACTATAGAGGCTTGCCCTTATAGAAAACTTTAAGAACCCAACTTAATATAAATCATATCTAATCTTTCATATTAGATAGAGGAACTAATCGATCAACATAAAAATTTTGCAGACCAAAACATATGTCATAAATTCTGTAGTTTATTTAATCGATTCTCATCATCAAGCAATGTGTCTATTTCTGAGGATAGATGCACGGCTTGCGGTGTAGTGCTTGTTTATTTAAACTATCAAATATATGGGATGCTTCGGTCTCGTATTTTCAAAATTAAAATATTACGTTCCAAAATTATATATATTAAATTAATATATTTTCAAAAGCAACCGACAATATTCCAAATCTGGCGACTGAAAATATTTTACCTTCTTCATTAATCACTTCAAAACCGTAGTCACGATAAATATTTCTAAAATCTTCTACCACTCTACCAACATGTCCATTTAAATCTATTCCAATAAAAATTCCTTCTTCAAGAGACATCATTGTATTAATTCTTTTAGGTCATTTCAGAAATTTCCTTTTAAACCTATATCATAACCAACTTTAAGTGCATAAGCACTTGTAACATTAAGAATATTAGTAACAACAACAATCTTTAGGGTTATTCTTTTATCTCTAATTTTATTCATTTTTTATAACATTATTATTCAAACTATTATCTATAATTACATCTACACTATTTATAGTGCGACTTCTACCTGAATACCAAAGTTCGAAATCTAAGATATCAATCTCCTTAGCATGTTCTCCAAACAATTTAATTTCTTGAATACAGAAGATGTTTATCTTCCTATGAACTATAATATTTACTAATTTCATTAATTTACCTATGAGTGTACCTATATTTGAAGATCTTAGCCTAATATTAGATTCATGGACAAACTTTTTTTCTCACATTCGTTCATATTGTCATAACATTTGCTTATTTGACACTACACCTGAGAACCGGTATAGCAGCTCTTACACAATTTTCACTGTATCTAGGTCATACAGTGCATCACTACTAGGAGACATCGTAGCATTTACACAAGACATTAAATGACATGGCTAAATATTCCTAGAAAAAAAAGAAAAGTGAAGAGGGCTTTCTATGAAGATAAGACGTTAACCAACATCAACAACCTCTCTCCTTGTTATTAGAGAATCTCCTCTTCAACTTGCATTCGACACCCTTGTCTTTTGAAATTGAAGATGAGTCTTCTATGTTCGGTTAGCAATCGATGTCAACCCAGTTTATACCAAATGAACTCCTTCCAAAAAGTCTATGATAAATCGTTCTTGTAGCCATTATAGTTCTAACTCATTCACTTTAACCTCAAATATATAATCGTGAGTTTCTTAGAAATGATTAGAAATCTCATAAATATAAGCAAAAGAGCTCATGAAGCCTTTAATAGCCTTCAGGGATATGACAATCACCATTGATCTTTCATCATTCCAATAAGGCCATTAGCACTTCATCAACATTTTTTTTGTTGTTCCTGTAGTGAAAGTCAAGTTGATAACTCATACTCTTATAAGATTGATTGTGGTTGTTCAAGTTGATAACTCAGACTCTTAGAAAATCATGTTACTACTATTGACATAATGAAACAATTTCAATTGAGCTATATATCATGATTTTATTCTATTTTTTACCCTTCCATGTAAAAACTTCCAATATCCCATCTATTTTTTTTTTTTTTTTGTGTGTAAATTGGATATTCGTAAAAAACTAAAATCCTTCATGTATATTTCTATCATTGTGAATTCTAGCACTCGTAACCAATATAAAAAAATAAATTTTTTATATAATAATCAATTAGCTAATAAATTTCGTACTAATTTATTTTAGGGGCATTGATATTCATACCACCCCAAATTTTATTTATTTACATATCTAACAATTAAATTTAACTTTTTACATTTATATCACACAAATCTTTCATCACACAAAAGATCACACAAAAAATACTATGATTTTATCTTTTAAAAAGTGAGATATAATTTTTGTAGATAGATAAGAATTGAGTAATATGTGTGTAAATCATTTTTTTTATATTATTCTAATTATTAAACTTTCTTATTTGGTTTAAATTTTATTAGAAAATTCTTAATAAACTTTCTACTCAATATTATGATTGTATTCAACACCGTTCAAGAACGAGGCAGAACTCCAGACCGCTGCAGAGAGACGACAGAATCCTTCGTTCCTGTGCTACATCGGCCATCTTTGTCCACGCCCAGTTACTACCCAGCTTGCATTCTATTCCCATGAGTAGCTCAGACGCAAAAGCCACCCAAATCTCCCATCTCCTCCCTCTATTTGTTCACATCCAGCCCACCTTCCCCAACCTACAGCATCCGAGTTCAACAAGCTGCTGCTCCTATTTCCCTTATCGATATTTCTGAAGGTTGCACATTAGTGGCTTTTGGTGTGGGAGTGATCAGCGATATTTGCGGCTTTGCATCTCTTCATATGTTCGTGGTGTTAACTTTATTCAGATTCCCATCACGCTGATTGCTCAAGAAACTTCTTCATATTTTTTACTTCATTTCGCTGTATGCTATTTCTTTCTACTTCTGCATGGTCCTTATTCGCATTTAGACAAAATAAGCCATACACTAGCCAGGAACATGATTGGTGGATTCTACCTACCACAATGTGTTCTTATAGACTCTGTTACTTTAAAAACACTATCAAATAGAGAACTAGCTTCTGGTATAGCTGAAGTTATCAAATATGGGCTTATCAGGGATGCAGAGTTCTTCGCGTGGCAAGAGAAGAATATAGAGGCACTTTTACCAAGGCAACAGTTGAGCTCAGCTATTTCCATATGTTTACAAAACCATTTGGATCTTTAATCTAACATAATTCTTTTTTCATTGAAGGAGGCAAATTTTCACTTTACTTATCACTAACCATTTAACCTCAAATCTATCACTGATACTCAGCACCTCCTGATCCAAGTGAAATAATAGATGGGAAATGCAGAGGAATTGCTTCACACTTTTTAATTCTCACAAGAACTGCAGATAAAATAACAGGTTTAAACATGATTATGGCAAATAAGCACTTTTTTTTTCCTTTTTACTGAATCTAAACACGCACATGAGGTTGCATCTAAAGTAGTCATTTACTATGAACTGTACAGGTAGTATTTTATCTCCTTCACTCTAAATTCCTGTTATATCACTTGTCTTGCTGGTTGAATTGTTATTTTTGTCATTTTAGCGGTGATGCCTGCTAAGGTGATGTCATTTTCAAGCAAAAAGTCAGTGATAAGTAAATCTTTTTTTGCATTTCAATTTCTTTTGATAACTTCTTTTTCACTATTGGGCCATTTACATACATACCACCTAATTCTTATGTTTTTATATACCTAACACAAACACTTTGTTTTACACCTTTATACCAATCAAATAAAAAATACCACTTTAAATTTTGAACAAGTGAAATGCACATTGACATGCAAAGGTAAGGTGGCATAACTATAACGATGAAGTTTAGCTGTTACATATGCGAATACAAAAGAATTAAGTCTAGATGGTAGAAAATAAAAAGGAATTATTGCATATTTTATATTTATTGCGTTTCTCACCCATTACCATTCTTCATTTTCCTCGGCCTATTGTTTTTCCTTTTTTTAAGCACATTAATGTGCTTTGTCAAGTAGGAATAGTAGAGCACCAATGAAACCCTGAATAACAATAAAATTTTACCTGTACAAAAAAGGAAAAAATCAGTGTTGAATGCAATTTATGACCTTCAGCATATGTAACAATAATGGGAACATCAGCTTTAACGGATGTTTGAGCTCCCGGAGAAAGAGAAACTTCAAGAAGGTGAAGCCACAAGCACTAATAACAATTCATGAGAACTTTGCATGGGAGCTCATGAATGAGCCTAGATGCCTTTCAGATATCTCTGCGAACATTATACAGGTTGAAATTTAAAACCATTTCTTTCATGTTTTATTGCCTTTAATATGCTCTTTCTTGATTTTATTAGTCACGCCTTAGCATATGAGACCATCTATGTCTTTCCATATGTATGCTACTAATTTTGGTGGTTACAACAATTTCCTTTCCTTTGCAATTTGTTTTTGATGGAAAGCTTGTGGTTAGTTTGGACTGTATGCAACTGGAATCAGAATAAATGGAATGAAGAAATTCCACAGTGCACTACTCATTTCAGCCAAAAATTTCCAAATTAAAAATTTCATATTCAACATCTACTTCTATATTTTTGTATCGAGTCAAGACATATTATTTCTTAGAAATAATAAATCCTGAGGTTATTGCACACAGAAATTTGATGTTTTTTCTTTGACTTTCCTATATTGTGAATTCCAGAGCACTGTTCTTCTGTTGATTGGTCCAAATAAGTTGAAACTCCTATTCTTTGAAAGCTTGTTAAGTATGGCTCGTACACTAGAGAATTTGGAGTATCTTGAAATTGAGATGTGTGTTCTTGTATTAGTGAGTTGGGGGGAGAGGGAGCGTTTTAGTAATTTATCTATGAAATTTTTATATAAATAGATGTGTAACCTTATGTGTATGGAACCGAACTTGTAACTCCTCTGAAATAGTGAAGTTCGTCGCACTGCTCCTGAGGATGTAGGCATCTTTGCCGAACCTCGTTGAATCTCTGTGTTGTTCTTCTGGATTTGTGTCGACTCTTGTGTTTCTTTGCCCTAAATTTCTCAACAAGTGGTATCAGAGCGAGGTTCTAGGGCGGAGAAGATCAACTTAGGGAATAAAAAGGTTTCTGAGATTTGGTTCGCAGCAGAGGAATGAGTTCGGTTTATGCGTGATAGTTCGGCAGTTCGCATACTCGTGTCAGGGATCATTCGCGAGATCCGGCTTAGTGCGACAGGGGCTTCGCCAAGGAGGCTTCGGCAGTTCTCGGAGCGAGGCAAGGAGCAGACTTCTCCCTCCAGCTTCGGCGGTCGTGCGAGTAGGCTTTGGGAGAGATGGAGTTCGGCCTCTCGAGATTTCGCACGGGTTCCTTCCTGAACCGGAGAGCGGCAAAGGCGAGGCGGAGGTGCCGATTTCAGTGCGCGACAGTAGGTAGAAGTCCCAATTTCATTCCTTTGCTGGAGGCAGAAGAAAAATTGGAAGGAAATCAAGTTCCGATTTTATTCCTTCGCCTGTGGAGAAGAAATTTGGAAGGGATATTTTCCCAATTTTTCTGGAGACAAGAAAAGAAAGTTCCTCCTATTAACCAGGAAAATTTTGCTGCAAAGGAGATTGTCTTAGACGTGGATGATAAAGAAGGCAAGGGAAATCAAAATACATTTTTCTTAATCAGTAAAGAGGAAACTTAATTAAGAAAAACTTACTCGAGGAAATCTTACTAGAAGGGAAATTTGCATCATGAAAGGAAAAGGAAATAAAATTCCTTTGGGCAGAGGTGGAGCAGTAAGGAAAATCACTTAAACTTAATTAAGAAATTTTAATTAAGAGAATATTGCTGGAGAGGAAATTTTTTGGAAATATTCTGAGCAAAAAATTTCCGGCTTCAGCAATTTGGCAACCGAGCAGAGGAGTTCAGAGCGAACAGAGGCGTTCACGGCTTTCGGCGAGGTTGTGTTTGAGCGGCCACGCGCGAAGGTTTCGCGAAGGTATTTTCACGAATAGGAGCGACGGTTCTTCAGTAGTTCGCGAACAATGTTCTTCGGCTGATTGGAGTTTGGTGGTTTGCGTGAGGAGGCACGGTTTCGCGCGATGGTCGAGTTGAGAGGAAGGATATTCCTTCCCTCCTAAACCTGGGGCGGAGATCTTCTTCAAGCAGAGGAGTGTTCGCGGGGAGTCCGGCAAAGTTCGCAGGTTTGTCGCAAGAGAAGTTGCGACAAGTGAAGTGTCGATTTGGCGAAGGGTTTTGCAGTGAAAAATCGGATTCACGAATCACAAGGAAATTGCTGCATTTGATATAGAAAATTTTGGGATTGAATGACAATATCTGGTGCAAAATTCGAGATAGTGAAGTTCGATGAAATAGGAAACTTCGGATTGAGGCAAACAAAGAAAAGATTTGTTGAGACAACAAAGAATTTTGAAGGCATTGCGAGCTATCAACTGTTGGGGAGTACAGTTGTAGGTGCAGTTCACTCTGTTGGATCATATGATGGAAATGCAGCAGGTACGATGACCAAGTCAGGTATCTTCAACAAGTTATTGTGTTACTTGAACTTATTGAATGTTTGCAACTGTTAGATGACATGGTTGACTAACCCTCTTTAGTGTAAGAGACTACATGATGTATTTATTCTAAGAGGCTGAATATTCGCCAAGGTGGAGATTTGTTAGGTATGGCTCGTATACCGAAAATTTGGAGTCTCTTGAAATAAAGAGGTGTGTCTTCTGGTGAAAAAGTCTCTTGGAATTTAGTGGGTTGGGGAGAGCGAGGGCGTTTTAGTAATATATCTGTGAGTTTTATCCATAAATAGATGTGTAACCCTATGGGTATGTGAATCGAACTTGTAACTCCTCTGAAATAGTGAATTCGCCACTCTGTTCCTGAGGATGTAGACATCTTTGCCGAACTTCGTTAAATCTCTGTCTTCTTCTGGATTTGCGTTTCTTTATCTTAAATTTCTCAACAAGTGATATTGTTGATTCTTGCGTTTTTTTGCCCTAAATTTCTCAACAAAGCTCAACAATGACCTCAGGATACAGAGTGACAGACTCCGTCAAGATCTCCATCTTGTTCCTTTTAAGCCTCTTTCGAACAGTGGATTGGTGTAGATGATGGGATCAGCGATGGCGGCGATGCCATCCTTGGCTTCCTTGGTTGGCTCTGCTAACTCAGAGGAGATGTTGGAACAATACTTCTCGAAAAGTGCCTCACCCGCAATGAAGTGAAGAGTGAGGAACTGAGTTGGAGGTGCCACAAGTCTTGATGCATCAAACGAAGGTTTCCCAGGTTAAGTAGTGGGGGGCAAATGCATTCCCATGATGATGGAAGTTGAATCGGAGGAGAACAACAGAGGTTATTATAATATTTTCATTTGTATAAGTGATAACTAATAGTGTTAAAAAGAACATGGAGCATTTTGTATTCAAATAGTAATATATAATTTATCAACCGTAAGTTTATAAAGCATGCTCCTCTTCTGTAGCTTTTAAAGGGAAGTCCCCTCAAACATGACCTAAATGATTCTAATTATGCAATAATTGAATTGCTTCTTATTAGGATGCTTTGTTTTCTAATTTTTCCTTCCATAGATGTTAAAACATGTCATTCGTGGGTGCTTCAATAAATTTATCTATTTGCTGAAAATTCTTTATCATTGGTTTCCCCAATTATTATGCTTTAACCTATTACCATACATTTTACTTATATTAAATGGAAGGTTGTTTTTGATTTTTAATGCACTTTGGTGCATATTAATATACAATGGAACTTGAATGCATGTTTCTATCATAGGTATATATGTGCACAGATGCTCTTACATTTATGTGCTCTGATGCACATGTTTGTAAATTTTTTGTCTTCAGGTTTTGGGGAATGATGCGTTTGTTAAACTAATAAAAATTAAGAAGAGAAATGATGGAGCTCCCCCCAATTTAATTAAAATTCAGAAAAGTGCAATATCTACACTGCATTCAACAAGGTGAAAATTGTTCTCCAGGAGTCTAAAATAGTTGAGAATCTAGAAGAATAAAGTCATAACCCACATTCCCTTTGAAGAATCAGATCATCAGTCAAGTTCTTCAGTTGTTTGGACTCCCAATTGATTTAAAAGTCGTATTTGTGAATAGTAGCAACCTATGATCGAGTAGTTGATACATATATTAAAGAATGTCAAGTTAAATATAATATGCAGTACTGTATCTTTGTTTGACTTTCTATAAACCATCGAGGAGGTCATATATTTAAGTTGTAAACTTTTTCTTTTTATTTATACCGCGCAATTATCAAAGAACACGCATCAAATGAAAATTTTAAATTGCACTATGCAATGGGATGGTCAATATATAGAACTAATTAATGCTTTGTTTCGCATGCTCTGTAATAATCAAGACACATAACTAATGCCTTAATTTTAACTTTTCATGAGCAGATATTTGGTCATACGATTTGTTTTTGGACTAACATTCATTTATTCCTTTTTTTACTTGGTTAACAGGAAGATTTTGTAATGAAATGCGTCGGCCCCCTGCTCTTTCGGCCTGCTCTTCAATCAGGCGCCTCCTCTCATCATTTAACCTCCCATTTAAATTCCAACATCACATTCAAGTGCAGGTGATCTTCTAGAGTGGTTCGGGCACTCGAGAGGCGCTCACGTATGGTTCCCTAAACCCATATATCAACCTCACGCGAGAATCGATTTTTGGCCGCAACCAAGTAGCTGCAGGCCTTGTTTGCAGGCGTCGCTTTATCAAGTGTTGATGCCGGCATTGACGAAGCTGGGCGGGCCGTGATTCGTGTATTGCGTGGAGGCAGTGGGGTCTGCTAACCAGGATTTCTCTATTTTTTTTTTTTTCTTAAATAAAATTAATATTATAAATGTCGGTCATGTTTAAAATTATTAGGCATATTGTACTGTTTACTATTAAGAAAGTTAATTACAAATAATTAGGATCAAAAGCAAAAAGAAAATCTCTTTTAAAGGAACCTCTGAAAGAAGAAGCTCCGCCAAGGGAAAAAATTTGCATGCATGAAGGCGTACGCCATCCAGTACAGTACTATCCAAATAACAGGAATGTTATATAAAGGTTACACAAAGATTACATACATAAAATTTTTTATGTATCCTTCATATAACATATAGACTACGTACGCAAATTTTTTTTTCACCAAAGAGAGCCTTAACAAGAATCAAATTTCAAAATGCTGGTACGTCGACCCCAAAGTCATTTCTTTAATCCCGATTAAAACACAAAATGCATTTCATTAACACCGTCCAAAAGACGGTAATAATTCCAATGAAACAAAATGCCAGATTAATTTACCCACCGACCTCAAAGTCATCAGCAAACCCTGTCGTCATAATCAACAGCAAGGATCCGTAGAAGATCATTGAATCCAACACCGGCGGATTCTTCGCATCCCCCTGAACGGATCATCTCGCGCACGTCCTCATCATCGGCGGGCATCCCAACCCACGCCAAATACGCTTTTAGGTCTTCGAAACCCACCATTCCGTCTCCATCGCGATCCATCAAGCGGAAGGCCTCCTCCATGATACCCCCGCCAGCTACAGGGAGAACGCGCTCGAATTCCTCGAACTCAACAAATCCGCTGCGATCCGCGTCGGCAACGGAGATCATGGCGGCAATGTCATCGTCGGAGGCGGCAGTAAAGCGGGTGAAGAAGGCGTGGAGATCGTCGTGGCTGATTCGGCCGTCCCGATCGGCATCTAGGACGTCGAAGGCCGGCCATATTGTTGTCGATTTAGCGGCGGAGCTGCGGGGAAGATGACGGTCGTAGGGGCACATTTTGGTGACTTTGGTTTCCTGTGATGAAGATTTGGTTGAGAGGAGGGAAGAGAATGAGAAGATATGGAGAGATGAAGTGTCGTGCAATTTATGTAGAGTAGAAGGGACGTTTATGGGAAAAGATTAGGCCTAGAATGTTCTTTCCGAATAGAACGCGTTAAACCAATTGTCTTTAAAATAAATTAAATTCTTAATGAGACAAATTCATGAAACTCAATTTCCGCCACTCGCATAGTCGATGGAGCCCACCAAACTTCTCTCGTCCGCTTAGTTCTTGCCAATAGCTGTTAAGGTCCATCGCTCGTGTAACCCTAGAAAAAAGACGACGCAGGAGAAAAAAATGTGCTTTATATGTAAATAAAAATATTTAGACATGAATCACAGTGAGTTAACAGCTATTTTTCACGTCATGGGAAAAATATTAATCACGATGCATCCGGAGTTCAGTGATAAGGGCTCATCGTAATATTTTGGATTGGTCATTGTTAAAATTTATTGGACCCACTTTACATGTGACATCTCATTATTGAACTCTAGATGTACACATTTTTTCGCCATCCATCAACCCCATTTCTCATATTAAATTGTATTTAAAATCACGATGGGTGAGGTTGATGTAGATAAATATTAGAGCGAAATGTGCTTTGTATATATAATCTCATTTTTAACTTTTCGAGGGTTTCAAATAAAACATTATTATTTACATATCTCACACTTTAAACTTGAATATTACAAAGCCCACAAACAAAACCCACTTTCGTTAAGTATTTCATTGTCATGCTTAGCGAATCGTCTCCATGTCGGATTCTTGGTGAACAATGACCTCCGATAAGCCAGTCTATCATAATCACCCACAATAACCCATTTAGGGCTGTCAAAAAAGCTCGTTGTTCGCGAACAATTCGTGTTTGGCTCGCCAAGAAGTTCGTGTTCGATTTGTTCGATAAGGAAACGAGACGAACACGAACAATTTTTTTCGTTCGGTTTATTAAACGAACCAAACACGAACAGTGATGTGTTCGTTCGTGTTCGTTATTGTTCAAAATATAAAATAATTTAAAATAATTATATATATAATTTATGATATTTTAAATAATTAAACTTTTATAAATTATAATATATGATAAATTATTAATAACAATAATAATATTTTAGTATTAATTATTTTAATATAAATATTATAATATTATAATTAATATATTATACTATATATTAAAATAAAATCCTAAACAAAACCCTAAACGTCTTATTCTGTTTGCTTCATTTTGAGGAAGTATATGTGTACGGAATATCTGATCAATTTGCTTTATTTTGAGAAATTATGCTATCAGAGCTAGGGCTATCAAAAAAGCTCGTTGTTCATGAACAGTTTGTGTTCGGTTCGCAGGAAGTTCGTGTTCGATTCGTTCGATAACCAAACGAGATGAATACGAACAATTTTTTTTCGTTCGGTTTGTTAAACGAACCAAACACGAACAGTGATGTGTTCGAACATTTCGAACACGAACACTAGGTTTGTTTGTTCGTGTCCGGTTCGTTTACACCCCTAAACCCATTAGCCATGTGCCCTCCACTCCCACTTCCTCAAAAAGGTCTCACGCACTTATTGACATCGTAAATATCTTTGCTCGCTGCCACCAGAGAAGCGTTGCCGCTCTTTACGGGTCTATCTTATCTTCTTTACTTGTAAGAGAATTTTTTTTTTTTTCTGAAGATAAGATCAGAGATGGGTCTAAGCACTGAAATATAGCTCTTGTTAGATATTCTTAGGGTAAATCACATTTTTATAGCACTCATTTGCAAGCGTTAGAACTACATTCTCTCACTATGAGTTTCTTCTTTTCAAGTTTAATTTTATTAAAGATCTAGTAATTATTGTGTCGGGGGCTACTTAGTATATTCATGGCAATTCATTTATTTTCAAAAGATTGACTCATGATTTTAAGCCCATAAAAGAAGATTTTAATTATATACCGATTTGAGTTTTCTTTCCTAATCTACTTTTGTGTTGTTGGTAGAAACTGTAAATTTTAAAATTGCTAGTAAAGTGGGTATTCCTATCGTCATTATTTAACTACTAAAGGTTCTAGATTTATTTTTATTTGTACTAATATTCAAGTCAACATTTATTTTACTTTTCCTGAATTTATCAATCTTAATTTTTAAGGGGCATGATATTTCACAGTAAGTTATTGACAAATGATAATCTAATATATGTAAATCTTATTCTTCTTTCGATCTTGATTCTGATGATTGTTCTAAAAATACTGTTCATCTACTGGTGAATTGGATTCATACTTTTATGGCTAATAATAAGAACAATAACATAAATTTTCTAATTCATAATTAAAGAAATATGGATAATGTTATTCTTGTTTCTAATAGTGTTGATCTTTCTATTACATCTGTCCTTAATTTTTTAATTTATGTGTCATCGGATCTTAATATTCTTGTGAAAATTTTGTAGGAACAATGCTGATATTGAGGAAGAAGATGGGGAAGTACTTGTTAATGATATTCTCCCTAAAATTGTGCAAATTAATTATGTTAATTTGGTTATTATTGTTTCAAATAATTATGGTATATCGAATCAAGATAATTCACAATCTGTTAATATTATTGATTATACTAAAATGAGTAATTCAGTAGTTTATACTATTGTCAATAATGTTGGGTTCTTCTCTATAGTTTTTTTCACTATACTTGGGAAAGAGAGTACTAAAAGGGCTGGTTCTTCTCATTAAGTTTAGTTTCTTTATTTCTTCTGATAGTTCTTTTGTATTTTTTCTAATTTTATGAAGTGAAATGTTATGGGTCTTAACAATGATGCTTGTGATTGTAGGCATCTTGTTAAGAATTATAACTTAGTTCCTCTTTGTTTATTGGAAGCTAAAATTTCCCTTTCTACTACTTCTGATCCAATTTTTTTTCTTTTGAAAAATATGTTAACAATTATTGTTTGATTGATACTAATAAAATTTAGATTAAATGAAATTCTGTCAAGCTTAATTTTACTGTTTTAAATATTAATGCTTAATTTATTCATTATATGATTTCTTTTCTTCGACTTCTACCATTATTATTACTTTTGTTGATAATAGTGTTATTCGTAAATGATTATGACTTTCTCTCCCCTCTTTAAAGTTTGATATTCATGAATCTTGGGTTATATTGAGAGATTTTAATTGCATTACAAGTATTAAGGAGAAATTAGTTGTTCTTCTTCTATTTAACAAACTTATTAATTTTAATTCTAGACTAATTAATCTTCTTTGTAAAGGTCTTTGTTTTTGTTGGTTTAAACAACAAAATGATTTTCCTATAAGGAGTTTATTAGATGATGTTTTTTGCAATGAATTTTAGATGGAAGAGTTTCTTCTTCTTTTTTTAAGATATTGAAACCATTAACTTTTGACCATTCCCCTATTGTTATTTATTTTTGTAATCCTCAAAAATAATTTTGTAGGTTTATACATAAAAAAGTATTGGAGTTTTTGTAAAAATAAGATTCTGCTTTGGCTATTAAAATAAAGGGAGCTCCTCTCTTTTCTCTTTGTAATAAGTTGAAAAACGTTAAAACTATTTGAAAAAATTGTGTTTGGAATTCTAATAATTTTATTCCTACTAATATTAATTTATTAAAAAAATAACAATTTGTGGTTATATCTCAATTTGATGATAATATAAGAGGTGGTTGTTATTCAATCTTAGTTAGCTAATACTTTACATTGTGAATATAAATGGTTAAAACAAAAAACTAAATGATCTTGACTTTTCTAAAGATGCGAATGATGTAAAGTTTTTATATCAAAAAATAAAATCAATGGTTGCGAATTTTATTTACAAAATATACATTAAAAATTTTTTCTTTAATATTCAAGAAGATATTTCTAGAGAAGTAATTTCTTACTTTCATGAGGCTTTCAATAGCCCTATTCCTAATTATGATTACGACTCTAATTTTCATAATGTTCAATGTATTTTAAATCATGACGAATGGTCTGCTCTTATTAAGGATTTTTCGAATGATGAGATTAAGCAGGTTTTTTTCTTTAATGGGTATAGCAAGACCCTCAATCCTTATGGTTTTACTACTAAATGTTTATGGATACTTAGAGATATTTATGGAGCTTATCGTATTATCATTGCTAAATATTTTTTCTTCTAATAGAATCAATCATATTGCTATCACTCAAATGCTTAAGAACAATCAGATTCAATCTTTTGTTTTTATTTTAGACTCAAATCTTTTTGTAATATGGTTTATGAGGTTATTTCTAAGTTCATTGTCCATAAGCATAAAATTTAAATTTCTAATGTTATTCATCATTTTTTTAATTTTTTTTGTTTATTTTTTTATTCTTTTTTTTTTACTTTTCCATTTTCTTTTTCTTTTCATTTTCTATATTATGGGCAAGGAAAAGTCGAAAAAAAAAGATTACAACCTCGTTATCTTCTCATGGAAGACCCACAATAAGCACAATACCTATTTTTAATAAAACAAGGAGATTTGTATGGGTAAATTCAGAATACTTTCTTTTTATTTTACCATTCTTCATATATGAAGGATACAATTTTGGACCTTCTCTTTTGTAATATTTCTTTTCTTTTTTTAAAAGCGGAGGTCCAAAATTAATGTTTAAAAACTTCTAATAGTTAATGGTAAATTTATTTTTGATGGACTTGCTAGCTTAGGATTTCCTAGTATTTTCATTATAATGGATTAAGGCTTGCATCCTTAATGTTTACTTTTCAATTATCATTAATAATGAAATGAATGGTTATTTTGTTTTTTGTTTTTTGTTTTTTTCTGTTTTTGCTAGTATTAAATAATGGTGTTCTCCTTTGCCATATCATTTTATCATTATCAAGAATATTTTTCTCTTGCCTAATGGAAGCTCATCATTCCAACTTTAGCATTTGTAATCATATTATTGCTATCTATAACATATCTCATCTTATATATGTTTATGATTTTTTAGTTTTTGATAAATATATATTAATACTAATAAAAATCTCAATAGTATTTTTATAGATTTTATAAGTTACCAATTTGAGAATTAATAAAGACAAATATGTTATTTATTTTTCTAAATATGTTGATTCTAATTTTCAAAATTACTTATGTAAGGTATGTGGTTTCTCTTAAGAACCTTTACCTTGATATTATTTTGATGTGTTATCAATTCTTTAAAATTGCTTGCAATAGACTGTTCCAAGCTATGGGATAAGTTGCAAAATTGACATGTTGGTTGGAAGCTAGGATTTTTATATTTTGCTGGTAGATTTCAATTGTTGAAATTTTTTCATTTCTTTTTTGTAACTTAAGAGTCACCAGCCTAGTCATCATCTTAGGATTCTCTTTTTCAATGGGATTTCTAACTTGAATCATATGAATGGTTCAGAGTAGAGGAGAGATCATAAAATAAGGAAATAAGATGGAGACCAGGCAGACAAATTAAAGAAAAGAGTCTAAAGAACTTATTTGAGGTAAACCTCGTGCAACAGGTCAAGGGTGTAGATCTAAACAAGATTGGAATGAGACACCTTGAACTGAATATCAATGAAAGAATACATACATAAGCTATTCATGCAACTAGAAAACCAAAAGAAAATTTTGTTTATGGGTCAAGACCAATTCCTAAAGGAACCTATCCCTTTGGTTAATTACATCTTGGGGACAACCCAAAAATACTCTCGATTAGAGAAGTCCTATTTACATTTAGTTGATGACTAGTACAAGGTGTCACAAATGAGGGTTACCTCACAGGATGTCTCATGTCTTTCAAAACTCTAGCCAAGCTACAAAGCAGAGAGTTGATCTCTCATATCCCAAATGAGTAGCGACTTATCGGTACACGAGGACCATAAAATAATCCCTTAGACTTGTAGGGTCCACACCATGCTTTCAAAGTCTAACTGGGTCACAAGGGTAGAGGGAGAATCATCGTATCCCAAATGGGCAGCGATTTATCCCCAATCAGGGCCTATAAAATGAGAACAACTAAGCCTCAAAATGAGTAACAAGGCTCAAAAAGAGTACAACAAAGGAAGGTAAAAGGAATCCTAATCAGGTAAAGATAGTCGGGTCAAGTTACCATGGGGCCTACAAAATGATATCAACTAATCATGTAGGTAGTCGACTCAACACAATCGGAGATCCTCTTGTTAGTAATCCATGAATTGGGTCATCCAAGGGGACTTCGGTAGCCCTAAGGCCAAGTGAAGGAAACTCTAATTCTATGACCCTATGTAGGCAGGAAAGGTAGAGGTGAGACTTATACTTGTCAAATTGGCAAGGAAGCTGCTAAAGTGAAAGAGAAGAGAGGTCCAGCTACATATTTAAAAATATTCCCACAAAGGACATACTCCCCATCTGAGTCGGGGAAGCCATTAACACCTTAAGATCATTAGACAATCATCTATGTAGAAATCTATGTTGGGACAGTTGGGTTAGAGAAGTCAGGGACTTCTCCTTGAGGCATACAAAATGATGAAATTATTTTTTTAAGTCCTGAGCATGGAGGCCCTATTAGTCATGAATTGGGTGATGACTATGCTATGCACCCCATTTAATATCTGGCACGAAGGCCATGTAGAAACTAAATTGCAAATTTTTAAAATCTTAAATTTTTTAATCCTAAATTTTCATTAGTCTTAAATTTTTAGTAGAATTTTGTAGAAAATCTATAAAATTTTAGGTCCCAAAGAGTCTAATTGATTCACATGATTCCCAGACAATCCACAAGAAAAAAAGGGAGAAACTAGCATTCACATGCAAGAAGTGGAAAAGTAAAGCATGTCATATCAAAAGAATAAGAAAGGCCGAGTGTTGTTGGGTCAGCAACATATCCCAAAAATAAAAAAAGGCGTCCATGCACCACATAAGTATACACCTTATTCTAATTCTATAAATCAATGAAATTTAGAAGTAAGGTATGAGTCATGACCTGTCATGACATTCCAATTTAAATTAAGATTAATTAAAATAAAATTTAGCGTAGGAAAACCATTATATGACAAATTTTTTACTGCTCACCATGGGGGAAAACACTTGGCACCTTGTTCTTGACTTCTTTGACTAGGTTTTGGTGAGCCAATACCAGGCCAAATCTGTTCTTATGCACCCACCAAAACGTTTCTTGATCACCTTAGGCACCCTCCCATGCCTCCCTCTTCGCCATTGGAACCACCATGGTCAAGTTATGGAAACTTGCAAAAGTTCTTCCCCACTAAAAAAACTCCTGAAATCACTTTGAAAATTCTCTATGGAGCCACCTGAACCTCCTCATGCCCTGCCAAGCTCCCATGGCTATAAAGAGCCCATACCCAAGAGCCTTCACACACCATCAAGCTCCCTAGCCAATTTTTAAAATCCTTTGATCTCAATAAAAAAAGTTCTTCCCCTGGCCAGAGCAATTGATCACTATCATTTTCAAGTCATCCTTCACACTACAAAGCTATAATTTCCCACTGAAAATTAGGACCAATTTTGGTCCCAACATCAAGTTTCCTAAAACCAAAAATTGAACTTTTTAAAAGCTTCCACAAGCACTAAGAAACTCTCCCCAATCAAAATTGAGCCTTCCCGCAGGACCAAACCATGGCACCCTTCGTTCTAAGTCATATATAGACTCATCCACAGTGCAAACTAAGACAAGGATGAGCTTCGTGGCATCAAGGCAATCGCCTCTATCAGGACAAGTCAAGGCCACACCTATTGGGATAAGGTATGGATCCAAATCCCTAAAAATTTCTTACAGTTTGGTCCTTTTTGAAAGAAATGAACAGTGCATGTCTATTCAACCATATAGACAGGTTTGTCTCGCCTAGATGAAGCTATAGGACTAACCTCATCTAATTTGGTTGAGAATCAAGAGAGATCATAGGGTTTGATCGCAGATGAATCTTTGTTCTGTATTTCTTAGGGATAATAAACCGATGTCATCCATTTACGTGTATTGGAAATGAATGACATAGATTAAATCAGATCAGCAGACCTCGGGAAGGGGAGCACCAGAACGCTGGATGATAAGCCAAAAAAATACTTGATTTTACATATACATTTTTTGCTTTATTTTAATGATATTGCACTTTAAAGGAAGTTATTTTGCATGTTTTTTTGTTTTAGGTATAAGAAATGGATTTTTTGATAAAAAGAATAAAAAATGGTGTAATTTGGAGCAATAACGAGCAAGAAAGCAAATTCTAGTCTGACACATTTCGATAAGTCCTTCTATGCTTAATCTAGTTTACACTTCTTGCATATTTTTGAATGAGATTACAATTTAAAGAAACGCTTTTTTATGCTTATCTTGTAGGTCTATTTGTTAGGAATGCAACGCAACTGAAACAGGGTGAATCAAAGCTAAAATAGAGTCAAAAGGAGCAAAAAGGTGAAGCTGCATGAAGTGGGCGCTGGTGCGCCAGAAACTCAAGAACAAGCAAAATAGGACACCGACGGCGCCAGGAGCGGTTATTATCCATATACATTGAACATGGATGCTTTTTAGAGGGTTTCTTGAGGCACCTCTTGGGAAATTCATGCCTATAATGTATTAGAATGATTCTATGTCAAAAAAAGTGATAGGAATGTTAGGAAATACATGGAGAATGCTTAGAGATATTAGAATAGGATTAGAAATGTAAATTTCTACTTTTTTGGAGAGATTGGAAAGGAGATTTTGAGAAAATCTGTAAGGGATTTTACTAGCATTGCATAGATCAGCGGGAGACTTTGTGGGAGAGATCTTCATATGTCTTTCAAGCGGAAAAAGCTAAGTGTTGTGTTCTTCATTATCTTATGATTTTGAAAACACTTATGTAATGGATTTGCTTTGATGAAATGAAGTTTTCTGTTGTGTTTTCTTCGTGCTTTGTGATGTCTTTCTCTTACTCTTTCTTTTTATTTGGAAATAGTGGCGTGAGAAGATCATGCTATTATTTTCATTCTACTTTTCTTTTGCAATGAGTAGGATTCATGTTTATGATATTGGGATGCATGCTAGAAGAAGTTTAATTATAAATGTGATGGTTTTTTTACTTGTACTTCATTTACATTACAAAAAGAGCTCGTTGTAGTGTTAAAATTCGTTGTAATTGCACTATGATTCGAGAGGGCAGTGTAATTCTAAACAAAGTGGAACCAAATTCAAATTTCATGGATGGTGAAGTTTATGGGGGTTGAGTTCAAATAAATAGGGAAATATACTTTGATAGGTGTAGAATTTGAGATTTTAGGGTGACAGACTAAAATCCCCAATTCGGTCGTAGTGTTTGGAAACTAAAGTGAGAGTTAACCTTCAGGCCAAGGGAAGTGGGAGCTATGGAGTAAGAGCCAGTATCCTCCCAGCCTAGCCATGGATTTAGGGACTAAACCTAGGATTAGCCATGTTCTTTATGCACTCGGAAGAGGGTAAAGAATAGGATTGTTCCTATTTGGTACATATAATATTTAATGCATCTCATTCCTTTACATTATCCAGTTCATTACATAAGAATAATAAATTTTATAATCTAAAAAATTTCCAAACTAATTCATCCAGAAAGGGTTATCTTTAGTATCAATACTTTCCTTTATGAGTAGTTATTAGTTATTTTAAATATAATCATTTTCATTTAGGAGTAGTTTCTAGATAAAACAACACTTATATCGACCTTCCAAACTAAGGGGGGATAGTAGTAGACTATAATTTCATTAAAGACCTCTTACCTCATTTCCCTATGGGATCGATAAACGAGACTCCACTAGAGCCCTGTATTACTTGAATGATACATATACTTGTGTAGAACCTCTACTACGTACACATACATACAAACATAAAAATAAGTGAAGAAATAGCATAAGTCGGAGTCGCATCAAGTTTTTAGCGCCAACTCTTTTATGTCTAACCCACATTAGACCTAAACATCCACCCTATGTCTAACCCAACTTAGACATAGCCTAAAATCTTTTAGGTCTAGCCCAAATTATACCTAAACTCAACTAAACCCTTGTAAGTCTAACCCACATTAGACCTAAACATCCACCCTAGGTCTAACCTAACTTAGACCTAGCCTAAACCCTTCTAGGTTTAATCTAAATTTGGAAGACTAAGTGGGATTCCCCATAGGTAACCAGACCTTAGGATTGCCCATAGGAGGTCCGGAGCTAACACCCTGCACTCAAACACATATCACCCACTCATAACTCTAAATCTACTACATCCCATTTTGAGTCCCCCGACTTTTGGAGACTCAAGTGTTGGTCTCACCAAACCCCAAGCTTATGGCTGACGTGGTAAGAACAGACACATAGAGGACCGAAAGAAGATTACCATTGGTCTCATTCTCCTCACTCTAAAACCGCTCCTATTTTCCAAAAAATTTCAAATTTTCAAAACTTCCGGTCCTAAAACTTGCCTAAATTACCAAATTGCCAATGAAAATCTTAAAATCTCAAAATTGACCAAAATTACCTAAATTCTCCAAAAATCATTCCAAAGTATTCCCCTAACCCCCTGTCGGCACATAAAAGTTTGGATTTTAAAAGAAATCATCCAGTAGAAGCTGTCAGCCACCGGAACCAAGATCTTATCACCCGCTTTGAAAGGACAACATTTAATTTAATTTATGTACAAATTTATTTTAGGGAAAATATATGAAGTCAAACTAATATCATATCCCTAATAGTTTAAACAACCCAGCACTACACATTGAGCTACGCATTTATCCTGAAATATAGGAACGTTGCTCAATAGTGCGGCTTGATTAAATAAACTAGAAAATCAATGACATCCGTTTGGTCTACAAAACCTGTATTTTGACCGACAGATTCCCCTATCTAATATAGATGAATTAGATAGGGTTTATATTAATACTGGATTCGTTTACATTTCCTATAAGGGTAAGCCCCTATATTTAATTACATCTTAGATGATCGAACTCATCTAAGAAAACTCTCGATTTAATTAAGGAAATATAGTTTTATGAATTGACTTTCAAAGGATAGGATTTTCAATGAAAGTGAGGTAATCAGAATCTAATAAGTGAGTGGTTTCAAGTTCTGGAACAGTTGTTGTATGAACCCAAAGGAGGAAGAACTAGAGGAGTTCATTGATCTAAGAGTAAATCTTGGTGACATTCCGATCTATTTTATTATTTGGCTTCAATTTAAGGCAATTAATTTTAGTTTCATCCTGCCAATTTTAATTAATTAGGGCTTACATTCACTTGATATTGATCATGTGAATAGCCTGGAAGTTAGGAGGATTTATGTCATATCGGATGACAACCTCGGAAATCTAAGGCGAGTTGGGGCTTATATTGCACTAAGTGCAAAAGCCCAAAAGTTCAAGTGAGGGATTTTGTGACATTGGTCAAAAGGCTGAACTGAAAACTCGAGGCCCAATAGTTCGCTTGAAGGGTTTTAGGATTTTTTTGGGAATTTTTTAAATTTATGGAATTTTTTTGGCTAGGATGGGCATTTTGGTAATTTCAGGGTTTTTTTGGGAAAGTGGTCAAAGTGTTGAACTGAAAGCTCGAGGCCGTTCTAAATGAAATTTGGAGTCAAACGACAGTGTCCGAAGACATGTCTGATCAATATAGAAGGTTTTGCGAATCCCAGAGTGCTTTTTAAGTATCAGCTATTTAAGTGTCGAGGGGTTCAAAAGTAGCTCAAAAGTATGACATGCTTACAGTCAAAATTCATCATTTGACGAGAGGAATGTCCTCGAATGATTTTTTGGGTGTTCATGCAACTTTGGACAAACTTGAGATTTTGGGCTAAAGAAGGGCATTATGGAGACTTTAGGAATTTTGGTTCTATTTGGGAAATTTTGGCAAATTTGGGTGGTTTTGGCTATTTTGAGTGGTGGGGAATATTTTGGAATGACCTTTGAAGAATTTAGGTAATTTTGGTCAATTTCAGGATTTTGGGATTTTCAGGGGCAATTTGGAAATTTAGGCAAGTTTTAGGACCAGGGGGGTTTAAAAATTTGAAATTTTTAGGAAACTTAGGAGTGGCTTTAGAGTGAGGAGAATGGGACCAACGATATATGTGTCGGTTCTTACCACCTTAGCCATGAGCTTAGGGATTGTGAGACCAACACTTGGGTGTCCAAAAGACATGAGACTCAAAATAGGATGTGGTAGATTTAGAGTTGTGAGTGGGTGATATGTGTGTGAGTGCAGGGTGTGAGCTCTGGATCTCCCAGGGTCAATCCTAAGGTCTGGTCACCTATGGGGAATACCACTTGGTCTTCCTTATTTTTAGCCCCTTCCTCCTAAATATTAAAGGTTGAACCCTAACATGTGGAAGTCCCAAGTAAGGTATATGTTATGGTTTTCCGTTGCTAGTCTTCTGAGAAAAGTTACTAGGAAAGTCATATGGCTAGACCCTAGGCTATCTAAGGAGTGACTAAACATCAACCAAAAGTGAGGTCAACAGTCTAGCCCAAATTATACCTAAACTCAACTAAACCCTTGTAAGTCTAACCCACATTAGACCTAAACATCCACCCTTGGTCTAACCTAACTTAGACCTAGCCTAAACCCTTTTAGGTTTAATCCACATTTGACCTAAACAACCACCCTAGGTCTTACCTAACTAAGACCCAGCCTACACACTTTTAGGTCTAACCCACATTATACTTAAAAATCCACCATGGGTCTAACCTAACTTAGACCTAGACTAAAACCTTTTAGGTCTAACCTCCATTAGATCTAAATATCAACCCTAGGTCTAACCTAAACCTAGACCTAACATAAACCCTTTAGGTCTAACCCAAATTGGACATAACTTCAACATCCTTTTTATTGATTATAGGTTTAAACTATTATAATCTCTAGTTATTTCTTAAAACTCAACACTATATCCAAATATTTATGATCTTTTTTATTTTAAATATTCATTATACTTAGAAAGAATTTTGATTTTTTTTTAAATAAGTTTCTGAGATCATTTTTCTATGTTCAGCTTTTAGGGTTTTCATTTTTTAATTAAAATTCAACTTTTTTTTATATTTATAAATTTTATATTTAAATATTCATTTTGCGTGGATTAAGAGTGCGTTTGGGTAAAA
>CM040433.1:50003183-50320683 GCA_022702705.1 Papilionanthe hookeriana x Papilionanthe teres | reverse complement strand
ACAAGTGTTAGACAACTAATCACTGAAGTTCCACAAGCTGTTGATAAAGATCAAGTAGATCAAGTTGTTAATGAGAAACAACAATATATTGTTGAACAACCTGTTGATCAACATGCACTTGAAAAGAATGTTGAAACAACATTAAGAAAATCTACTAGAGAAAGAAAATCAGCCATACCCAGTGATTATGTTGTGTATCTTCAAGAATCAGACTACAACATTGGAGCCGAAAATAATCCTGAAACGTTTTCACAAGCCATGCGTTCTAAGGAATCTAACTTATGGCATAATGCCATGAAAGATGAGTTGGATTCTATGGCATCTAATCGAGTCTGGGATCTCGTTGTGTTGCCTAATGGTGTAAAATCCATTGGATGTAAGTGAGTTTTTAAAACAAAGAAAGACTCGCAAGGCAACATTGAGAGACATAAGGCGAGACTTGTTGCCAAAGGGTTCACTCAGAAGGAAGGAATTGACTACACGGAGACATTTTCTCCTGTATCTAAAAAGGATTCTCTCCGAGTAATAATGGCGTTGGTAGCTCATTTTGATTTTGAGTTACATCAAATGGATGTGAAAACGGTATTCCTTAATGGTGATCTAGAGGAAGAGATTTACATGAAACAACCAGAAGGATTCTCCTCTAGTAATGGTGAACACTTGGTCACGCAAGCTAAATAAATCCATATACGGTTTAAAACAAGCCTCCCGTCGGTGGTATTTGAAATTTCATGAAGTTATTACTTCATTTGGTTTTGAAGAGAACGTCATGGATCAATGTATATATCGGAAGGTTAGTGGGAGTAAAATTTGTTTTCTTGTACTTGTATGTGGACGATATTTTACTAGCAACCAACGATAAAGTTTTACTTTATGAAGTGAAACAATTCCTCTCCGGGAACTTTGATATGAAGGATATGGGTGAGGCATCTTATGTCATTGGCATTAAGATCCATAGGGAAAGACCTCGAGGTATTTTAGGTTTGTCTCAAGAGGCCTATATCAATAAAGTTCTAGAAAGATTTCACATGAAGAATTGTTCACCAAGTATAGCACCTATTGTGAAGGGCGATAGATTTGATTTGAGTCGGTGCCCGAAAAATAATTTCGAACGGGAACACATGAAGAACATTCCATATGCTTCAGCCTTCGGCAGCCTTATGTATGCTCAGGTTTGTACCAGACCTAACATTGCATTTGTTGTTGGAATGTTGGGAAGATATCAGAGTAATCCAGGTATTGACCACTGGAAAGCTGCAAAGAAAGTAATGAGATATCTTCAAGGTACAAAGGACTACATGCTCATGTACAAACAAACTGATAATTTGGAAGTGATTGGCTACTCCGATTCAGACTATGCTGGCTGCATTGATTCCAGAAAATCAACATCTGGTTATATTTTCATGTTAGCTGGTGGAGCTGTATCTTGGAGAAGTACTAAGCAGACCTTGACTGCTACTTCCACTATGGAAGCTGAGTTCGTATCATGTTTTGAGGCTACCTCACATGGTGTATGGTTGAAGAGTTTCATATCTGGGCTTAGAGTCGTGGACTCTATTTCGAGGCCATTAAAGTTGTACTGCGACAACTCAGCTGCAGTATTTATGGCTAATAACAATAAAAGTGGAAGTCGAAGTAAACACATCGACATCAAATATTTAGTCATAAGAGAACGTGTTAAGGAAAATAAAGTGGTCATTGAACACATTAGCACTGAGTTGATGATTGCTGATCCTTTGACTAAAGGCATGCCACCAAAGAATTTCAAGGATCATGTAGTGCGAATGAGACTTGGTTCCATAATGTGATTTATTTATTTTTAATGAAACTCTTATTCAGTTGATATTTTCTCATATGATTTTGTGCACATATTTGTTTATTGTGAGAAATATCATTTGGTTTGGACCTAGAATAGACATATGGTTTATTCATTAAGTCATATGGGTTAGAATTGAGACTTGATATAGTGTAATACATGGAAGATAATACTCACTATAAGAGGACCTATCACCATGATTCATATATTTTGCTTCTCTATATAGTGTGTGTTGAACTATATGGACCAAGTGGGAGAATGTTGGGATTTTCATTCATTTCCCTAATTTATTTATTTATTTATTTTTTATTATTTACAATTCCCATTAGAAACCTTTGTGTTTTCAAGGGAAATAAATCCATTATATTTTCAAGGGAAATGAATTTTAGAATGTGGTCCATATTAAGTCCAAGTTCAACCCTTTCATATGCCACCCTTCATATGCCTTGCTCACATCCGTTGATCTCTATGATGGGATCATGACTGTAGATCTCTGTGATGGGCAGAGCCTATAAATAGATGTGATGCTTAATGTTTTGGTCCCTAAGCTTGCTCCTCATAGTTTTGTTTCCTCACCATCGGGTTGTGAGTGAGAAAAGTTTAGAAGATCTATAACACAACTTTACCGTGTAAGCAGAGAGTTCTCCTTTGCACGTGTATGCTTATGGCTGGAGGTATGTATGAAACTATTTCGCTTCCGCTTATAGTTTCAACAAATATATTTTGTTGAAATTAATAAACAAGTTTGAAATCTTTTGAGATATCATTTAGTTATGTAGAATATGAAAATCTTTCATGTTTCCCTTTGAATATCAAACATTCTGGTTATCTGCTTTAAATGTCGATTGCCGATGATATTGCTTATGCATCGGTTTGTGATAGAGGTTTAAATATCAAACATTCTGATGTGCCTCAATGGAGATTATCTGGTTTAAATGCTGATTTGGATATAAATCTATGATTGTTTCCCTTTGAAACATATCACTCAACTAGATTGATATATAAGACAGGTGAAACTTTTGCATCTTACTGATAATTTACCTATGATATATATAATTATTTTGAATCTATTAGACAAAAGATTGAAGATATATATGATGTAACTTATAAAAATTAAGTTTGAATGTAAAATAAAGAAGTGACGGTAGTTTTATGTAGTTAGAGGTGTTTATTACTTAAGTTGGAGGTGTTTATTACTCTCATGTATATGAGTGTGTGTGTGTATTTTTGTGAACATGTTCCAAGTGGTGGAACCATGGGTGGCCGGAGGAGATAGTTTTCAGTTGTCCACCCCTAGATTTTTACTATACTCTTTAGTATCATATAATACAATAAAGAAGAGTGGAAACAATTTTTTTTTCTACAAACAACTGCAGATAAGCTGTTATTAAACCACAGAAACTAAACAGTTTAACAGCTTATTCATTTCAGGAAATAATAGTCATTTTTCCCCAAACAAGTGCAAATCAGCTGTTTTTCATACGCTCAAACCAAACAGACAGACAACTTATCCGGATTAGCTGCTTATCAGCAGATTATCAGAATAAACAGCTTATCTGAATAAGTTGGATAAGCTGCAGCTGCTGCAAACAGACCCTAAATGTCAGTGTTTATTTATTGTCTCTATTCTTATCCTTCCTAAAAAATTATGTTCATATTTTACTCTTTTACTTAACGAATTAATCAAATATGGTCTATACAGTAAGTTTTATTCGTGAACAATGTGCTTTTTTTAAAGCCTGACGTGTAAGCTCATCTAGGTTGTATCTGGACGTTTTTGGAAATTTGGCCATGAATAATATATTTTTGCGCTTAATAAGTTCATATATAAAACATAAATGCATCATATTTTTAATTAATTACTAAGTAAAAATAATAAGTGGTCTATTTTTCAGGGTTTATGTTATAATATTTTCATTAATTTTTTACTTGAATTAAAATTTCGATTAAAAGATGAGCCGCTGACCAGAAATAAAATAAAAAGTCATAAAATGTTTATTTGGGTCCAATCTCCTAGAAAAAAATAAAAAATAAGATGAGATAATCAGCATTTTGTGCAAAAAGATAAAGTAATTTAAGCTAAAAACTTTATTTTAAAATTTAATCAAAACAGATTTGTAGGACCGGACAAAAAGCTATTATGTACGTATTCGAAAATGTGCTATGTTTTTAAACTTGTCGATAATTAAAATGTATAAAAAAAAGATAATTATATATTTATTTTGTGTGCACTAACGTAATTGTAGCAAGCGACAAGCTTGAAGTTCACTTTTGTGTTTTAATCGCGCTCCAGAAAATTAGATCGGATATTGAATCAGTAATTGAAGAAGTTTAAGATTTAATTATTGAATTAGAGTTGAACTGAGGTTGAACTAAAGTTCAGCTGAATCAACGATTAAATTATGAATATATTTAAAAATGATAATAGATAAGATTTACATAACACTCAAGTCCTATGTATTTAAACCTAAAATTCAATTTTAACATGTCAGTTTTGAAAACTTGTATTTCACTTTTTAAAAATAGTGATATTTTATATGATATGGTTGATTTTAATGTAAAAACTTGATGTTGACCTTACTTTTGTTGCGTTCAAGTCTTTCTTTAAGAGCTTACGATCTAATCGTAGGATTTCCTGGTGACTATCTTAGAAGACTAGCAATGGAACCCTTTAGAAGTTTAAAGTGTTTTTTTGCTTCAGTTGGAGTTTCATATGCTTACCACCAACCTCTATCACTTAGAAGGATGGAGCCAAGCATAAAGAAACTCTAGAGGAGTCCTCTATAGGATGATCAAGCCTTAGAACTAACCCTGACTGGCCTGGTTTGGGCCAGGCTTGCAAACACACATACACTTGAACCTCACACTTTCACTCCTAATCCAAAACCCTAAACCAAACATGCCCAACATTGGTTCTCTTTTCTTTTGGAAACTCATGTGGGTGGTTCCCCAATCTCTTAGCGTTAGGTTAGAGTTTGGCTAGGAGCAACACATGGAAGATCCAAAATGGGACTTTTCTTTGGTCCATGAATCAAATGGGTTAATATCATGATTGACATCCTCAATTAATCCCAATTTCATCAAACTGCCAATTTTGACCGTTTTAGCCCAAACTTCACCAAAACTACCACAATGCCCCCCAACAACCCAATTTTTTCAAAATTCCCAAAAAATTGACCAAATTCTCAAATTTCATTCAAAAATTATTTCAAAACAATTCTAAGCATTCAAAATGACTAAAATCTATCAAATACCCAAAATCCCCAAAATACCCCTAAAACCCCAAAAATTACAAAATGCCCTTCAAATTCAAAAAAAATCTAAAATTCCCAAAATTTCCAGAAACACTTCAAATGATCCCAAAATCAATTAAAATCACTTCGTTGAGCCCAATTTGACCAAATTGACCAAGTTTGACAAAAATTCCCAAATTGCCCTTAAAGAACCAAAATGCCCAAATTACCCCCAATTTCCATCAAATTTACTTCAATCTCACCCAATTTCAATTCCCAACTCTAATTCATCATCACAAATCTAAATTGAAACCAAATCCAAACCCAATTGAACCCACTTTCGAGCCCAATTGCAAGCCCAACCTAAAATCCCCAATTTAGCCATACCCTTACGTTTCCCCAAATTGGACCTCATAATCAAATTAATTTCCCCATATTTGAATTCTAAAACATTCATAACACTTCCCCAAATCTATATTAACAATCAATTGACCCAAATTTGAACTTAAAGCTCACCCAAATCCCACCTGAGCCAAAACCCCCAATTTTACCTTAAATCCCAAATCTCACCAAATTGAATTCCATAACCTCAAAATTTCCACCCAATTGATATCTAAGACTATTCATGGCAATTACCCACATCAAATTTAACCATAAATTTAATAATATCCAAGCCCTAGCCCAATCCAAACCCAAGTCTAACCCAAATGCAACAAAATTGACCATGAGCCAAAATCCCCAAAATTGACCCTCCAAATCAATTCAAAATCACCCAATTTCTCTTCAAAGCTCCTCATGACAATCATCCACACCAACTTCATCAATCACTTGACCCAAATCCTAACCCAAACTCAACCTAGACCTAAGTTTGACCCAAAGCCCCAATTTTGAACCCAAGCTATGAAATTTACCAAACTAACTCAAATTGACCAAAAAAGCCTACCTTAGCCAACATTTGGACCCTAGGAACCAACCTAGATCCCCTTAGCGTAACCTACATGAGACAAGGACCAATGGTCCCATGATTTAAAGGATTTTCTCCCAAAAAAGGTTAAGCCCAAGGACATCTTTAGCTCCCCTGACCCAGCTAACCACCTCCCCTGTCCTTTGCGGTTGGCCTAGTGGCTACAAAACCTAAACCCAAGAAGGTTCCCCTATGAACAAAACCTTAATTGCACCCATCCAATGTGTCTAAATCTGAGTGGTCTCTTGCATTTTTTCTTCTTTCCACCTAAGCAGAAAAACACACCCAAATTGAAGTCATGGCAGCCACCCTAAGCCCCTCTATTTAAATGCCACCCCTTCACGGCTGGCAAAGGAGTGTTCACTGAACCTAAACAAAACTCTACCAAATTATTCCCAGAACCTTTAACAACTGAGAGAAGCTCATCCCTACCATTCTCCAGCCATAATTCCCACTGTCTGAGCTCAATTCAGAGCTCAAAATCAGTCCATAAACAAGACATCCGACAAAAACTCCACCAAACGTCAAACTGACCATTCCTTGAGCTTCCCTAGAGCTAAAGTAGAAGCTTTCCACTGAAAGCCCCATCTCCTTGTACCTCTACACCAGACTTTCTCCTCAGCCTTTCCACATGTAGGAAGAAGTCTTACACAAACAATTCACCAGAGCTAGGAGACACTTCCAGGAGGTTCGTCAGGTCCCAACGAAGCTTTTGCAAGCACCAGATTGAAGCCGCACCTCTCAGGCAAAGGTATACACCATTTTTTCTTAAATTGAGCTCGATTTGAACTTTATGAAGATAATTTTATTTTCATGCATGATAAACTGTATGTATATGTTCATCTTGACTAAATGAAGGTGTAGGAAAAAATCCGAAGTGATTTGGTTGAGTGTAGTGAGAGCTCTTAGGTCTGGAAGCTGGACAACTAATGGGATACACTAGTTAGGGATGAAGAGCTAGAGCGATTGGATCGCGCGTGTATCAGATGGATTGTTAGAATTACGCCGTGCGGCTCGCGTGGCATCTAAATCAGATGGCAGTGTTGAATGATGGGGCATCTCATAGTAGTTCAGAGCTACCTTAAGTTTGCGTGGCGCTGAGCCGGTTAAGTAGGAAAATATTATTTATTTAAAATAGAAAACCTTTAAAAATCCACAACTTGGTGTAGAAAATTCTTAAAAATAAAAGAAAAATACCTTATTACTCAGTGAATAGAGGAGAACAATGTGGAAATAAAATCAAAATTATTTGACTTATATTTATTTTTAAATTAATTAAGTACCCGAAAACTTCATTAAATCATAACTTGCTATATATAATTCACCGTGGCATGGGATTTGATGGGTTTGTTCCCTCTGTGGTCAGGGATCTTCTTTGATATTTCTAAAGTCAGCGCATATCTCTAGTTTGATATCCTTAATTTGAAGTTAAACCTCTTTGTTTTGTTTAAAAATTTATAAAAATTAAAATATAAATCAGAAAAATACAAAACTTGTTTTGGAAGGTTCATTTTGGTTAGAGGACCCTAAAAATTTTTAAAATGGATTTAAGTAATTAAAAATGACATTCTAACTAATTAAATCATTAAAAATCTTAAAAAATTAAATAATTAAAATATAAATTGAAAAATTAAAAAACCTTTCAACACTGTAAATAACAATCGTGTTAACTCACATAAAAATTTAAAGTCAATTGGAATTGATTTAATCAATAAAATAGATTTTCTAAATGAAATAACATTTTTGGCATTAAAATAATTATAATGAATAAACTATAATTAAGAAAATTATAAAAAAATGGTTTCGAGAGTTTTTAGTAACCAAAAGGACTTAAAAAAATAAAATTGGAATTAAAAAAATATTTCATTTCTAAGCTATATTTTGAATTTTAAAAAATTAAAAATTATTAAAAATAATTAAAATCACAAATATATGAAAATGTACCAAAATGTCAGATTGGATCCCTGGTCACTTGGGAACAATTAAAATATTTTTCCTAATTTTCTAAGTAAAGTTATGAATAGAAAAATATAAACTCTAAATTTCCACTTAAATAATATTTTATATTTAAATAATACTCAAAATAAATAAATAAATATAATAATTAAAATAAAACTCAAAAAATCATGAAAATTGGTTAGATGTTCCTCTAACTACGTGGAACCTCCAATAATTTTTCTAATGATAGATGATTTGTTTTGGCTAAGTTAATGAACTAATATTAAAAACAACTTTTTTGCATTAAAATTATCATACAAATAAAATAAAAATTAGAAAATAACATTTTCTCCTCTAATGTTTTAATTGACCCATGAGTGGGGTATGATAAAAATTTCAAAGTCATTTAGATTGAATTTAATGAATTATGAAGTAATATACTAAATGGTTATTATGGAATTTAAGATGTAAATTAATATTTAGGCTTAATGAAAGGGGTAAATGGGTAAAAAATTATTTTAATTAACTTTGTTTAGATGATTGAAACATAAGTGATTAATAGGTAGGAACCAACTCATCACTTTTCCTTAACAAAGTATAAATGGTTGTTTTACCTTAATTATAGTAATTTGGAAGTTAATTAAACCAAATGATTTTAAGGAGAGGGGTTTGAATTTAGAAGTTAATAACTCACTAATTTAACACCCTTAGCTAATGGTTTGATGATAATATAATCATATATATGGATTAATAAAACATAACTTAATATTTCTAAAATTATAAATCCATCCATAATCCTTAAGGGCTTAGTAGTGAACTAGGCTTAATTCAAAATTTTAATTAATGAGCTTTAGTAAAGAAAACATAATTGATCAAGAATATTTTGAAAATACTACTAGCACAACTCTAAATTAATTGGCTAAATTTCTTAACAATCAATTTACCCTTAAAGGGCCTTCACTCACTGATGCACCTAAAATATATAGTATTTTTATGCACATTTTTATACCTATTTTTGATGATATTGAACTTTAATGGAAGGTGTTTTGTGTTTTTCTTGTAGGTATGATGAAAATAATTAATTATGATGAAAGGAGCGAACAAGGACCAAATTTGGAGCAAAATTATGAAGTTTGAGAAATTTGGCCTCTTGCGCTTAAGCGTCGGCACTAGAGCCAAAGTGCTGACGCTTAAGCGCCACAGTTAAAAATTGAATTTAAATAAATTTTGGTGTCATTTTCAAGGGGTGTTTGAAGCAACTTTTGGTGGTAACTTCCTTAACTTCCTTTGGGCGGCAAATATGATTGAAGGGATGTAACTTTTGGTGGATACATTGAATCTGGACATGATTTGAAGAGACACTAAGGAACCTTTTGAAAAATTATAAAAATGAAGCCTCATAATTTGTGATGGGAGGTTTTATTATTATTGTGGTATTAAAGTTATTATTAGTGTGAGTTGAAGAGAGTAGTTATTAGTAATTTAGAGTTCTTCTTTTCTATAGTAGAGAGTAGAGAGTAAGAAAAGAAAAAGGGTTGGTGCGAAGTCTTCTTCTCACCAATTTTCTTTTATCCTTATGTCTAGCTTTTATTGAAGTTTAAAGTATTTGTTAGAGTCATCAAAGTTGGGCGCCAACCTCTGTAGAGTTGTATTGTGAAAAGTAAAATTCCAAAGGAACTTCCAAAGTGTGGTGGAGAGGATTTTCAGATAAGTATTTATCTTTATTTTTACACTTTGTTTTTAAGTAAGATTGTTGTGTTTATTATAGTTTATGCTTTCATATCAAGTTTTGTTTGATTTTTTTTTCATGAAATCTGAGTAGTTTACTTTATCTTTTTCTTTCTTAGATGATGAAGTAATAAAATTATGGAAGTATGTTGTGGAAAGTATAAGTGTTTAATGCTGGAATAAATTGTGATGATTTAATTCCTTGAACTTAATTTACTTCTTGATTTGGCCAATTAAGATGTTAAAATTTGTTGTGAGATTATGTAAGATTCAATGTGGTATTGTCTCAAACAAAGATTGGAAAGAATCACATACAATTATATAGGTGAGAATTGTAGTCCATATGATTGAATGCAAATATATAGGGAGATATGCTTTATTGGGGAGTAAAATTAGAGGACTTTAGAGTGACAAGCTAAAGCCCCCTAATTTGGTTTGTTATTTTAAATTTTGTTATGACATGTTAGCCCCCAGGTGAAGGGAATAGAGGGAACACTAGAGTGAGAGCTGGTATCTTCCCTGCCTAACACATCTACAAAATTTCAAAATTTCAAATTAACCAATTTTCTTTATAGAACCAAGTAAGGGTAAATAATATAATTGCTCCTATTTGGCACAACACATTTAAATATTTCCACAACATAAATATCCATAATTATTACTGATTCATTGAAGAAGAAAAAATATATTTGATTCTTATAACTTTTATATCGTGTTTAGAGTATTGATAATTTTATTTCTTGCTTAACTTGTTATTAAAAACATCAAAACAACTTTTTGAAATTAAAACCTTAAAATATACTTACAAAAATCAATTAAAAAAGTAAAAAGTTATTTTTCTTATCTCTTTAAATTTTTACACATTTCCCTGTGGGTTCGATATCTCGGGGCTTAATCAGAAAGTCTTATATTACTTGATAAATGATACTTATACTTGCTTAGTATGCCATATTATAAATCATAAAATTTCTATCTAAATCATAAGCATAAATATTCGGGCAATCACTCACATAATTTATAAATGAAATGTCAAGTGATAGTTACCCCGTTCATGGGTTGATTAAAACATTAATGTTCATTGAGCATAGGGTTAAAACACACTCATGAAACCTTACTTAGTAATTGATGAATGATTTAACAACATACTAAGTTTAGAAGAACTCGAGACCTTCTAAAGAATTTTAGAGGTTATTTAGGGTCATACCCGGAACACTTTTATGGTCTTTTGGATATCTTGGAGGACAACTGAACCCATTATGCTTTGCTTAAGAAGATCATCCTATGTATAGGAACCCACAAAGTTATGTTCTAGGGTTCGGTAAGGCACACCTTAAACCAGTTTTGTCTGCTTTATTTCCACGCAACATATTTTAATTCCCTACAAGATTACATATACACTGCAAGTACTGACATGCTGGAGTGCGAGAAGAGGACTGGTGTGCTTTTATAGTTTATTTACAGTACTTTTCTTTAATGTACTTTACTTTCTAGTACTTTTCATTTTCTGTAAATTATGTCACATTGCATGTTAAACCAAAACCAAATCAAAAACAAAATTCAGAGCAACTAAAAATAAGATAACTCTAAAAAATTAATCATAAACAAAACTAAACAAAGGTAATTGCAACTAAATTAATACGTCTCTTTTGATAATCGGGAATCCCTCGAAGGATGCAACCTACGGCTCCTAACAAGATTTCCACCGGTCGGGATGAACTTATTGAATAAAATTTTTTGATTTTGGTATATTCATCTAGACTAAGTGAATCCAAAGAAAATAGTAGTACCGGAATGAGGGAACTGTAGGATCCTAACCGGTGTCGCTCTAGTCAACTTAAACATCCCACCTAATAAGACATTTAAAAGATTATAACTACAACATTGAACTTGATAGCTACACCAAAGATTGAAGTCTAAACCAATTACTTCCCTCAACCTCCTCAATTTGACACTTCTAAACTTAAATTTATTGCAACGAGGGGCTTAGAGCTAACACCATGGGCAGCACGATGAGGCATGCAGAAGAGCATCTTCGAGAGAGCAAACCGGTCTACAACAACAAACATTCTTTGAAACAAACAACAATCAATAAGATTTTGAGGTAGTTCTTCTAGGACGACATAAACACTCACCTTATCTTTTAGGCCTTTGCACACCATGCAGTATAAGCCCTTACTCTCCTTAGGACTTCACTATCTACATGATCAGTATTATGCAGATGTAAACCCTAAATAATAAAATTGGTTCGATGAAACATTAAAATAATATCTCTTCCAAATTGAAACCAAATCATAGGGTAGTCTGGGAAGCCACCAAGGTTCTCCTCAGGATATGTGGCGTCTTCTAGCTTTTTTCATTTGGATTCTGTGAATAACTGTTCCAAATTTTCACCTTTCCCATTTGAATTTCCTATTGTCCAACCATGAAAATCCTAACCCACTTGAATTCATGAAGGAAATATTTTATGATCTAAATCAAGAGTTTTATTAGGTGACTTCGGTTAATTAAGATGTAATTAATTATAGGAAACTTTAAGAAACTTTAAGAACCCAGGTAATATTGATCGCCAAATATTTATGTTTATGTTTTACACATTATATTTCTTCTCAATGATAATATCTCTTTCTTTACAACGACACCAAAAACTTGATTACGAAGAAAATAAGAAATCAACTTTAATTATTTTTAATATGAGATTCTACGCAAGAATACATATCGTTTATCAAGTAATATAAGACTTTTTGATTAAGCCCCGAGATATCGAAACCACAGGGGAATGTTCTGAAATTTTAAAGAAAGCAGAAAAACAACTTTTTACTTTTCAAAAAGATTTTGCAAGTTATGTTTTATAATTAAAAAGTTTAAATTCCTTTTGATAATCTTTTTAAGAAAAGTAGAGCAAGTAACTAAAATTATGAGGACTATAAAAATGATATCAAAGTAAATGAGAATAAAATATCTTTTTCCTCCTTAATGAGTCAGAAATAATTATGAAATTTCATTGTGGAAGTGTCTAAATGTGTTGTGCCAAATAGGAGTAGTTATATTTTTTACCCTTGGTTCTATAAAGAACATTGATTAATTTGAAGTTTTGAAACCTTATATATGGGTTAGGCAGGGAATATAATAGCTCTCACTCTAGAGTTTCCTCTTTTCCCTCCACCTGAGGGCTAACATCTCATAACAAAACTGAAAACACCAATCCAAATTGATGCTTTAGCCTGTCACACTAATTCCTCTAATTCTACACCCATTAAAAAGCATACCTCCCTATTTATTTACACTCAACTATATGGACTAAAATTCTCACCCATACAATTTCATGTGATTTACTCCAATTGTTTTTTGAGACAATACCACATTGGTTCTTACATGTTCTCATAAAAAATTTTAACATCTCAATTGGCCAAATTAAGAGGTAAATGAAGTGCAAGGTAGTGGAATCATCACAACTTCTTCCATCATTAAACATCTATACTTCACTCAACTTCCTTCCATAATTTAATTACTTCATCATTTAAATGAAAAAGATAAAGAAAACTACTCAGAACACATGGATAAAACACAAACACAATTTGATTTGAAAGTAGAAATCATAGTGAAAACACAACAAGTCTTACTTTAAAACTAAATGTAAAAACAAAGATAAAACTTATCTGAAAATCCTCTCCACAAGACTCTTGAAGTTTCTCTGAAACTTTGCTTTCCACTAAATAGACTCCTTAAAGTGGGTTGCCCAACTCTGTAGACTCCAACAAACTCTAAAATCAAATAAAAACTAGATAAATAGATGAAAGAGAAATCGATGAGAAGAAGGCTTCAACACCAACTCTTTCCCCTCTAAAACTTTCTTAACTCACTACACACTGAAAAACATGACTCATAAAATCTAGCAAAGACTAACTAAGACTTACTAACTGATTTCATGTCTTCATTTTAATATTTATTCAAAAGGTGCTTTGGTGTCACTTCAAATCATGTCCAGATTCAATGTATCTACCAATATATGAATTTCTTCATCTGAATTTGTTGACTAAAAGAATTTAAGGAAGTTTAAACCAAAAATTGCTTCAAACATCCCTTGGAAATGGTGCCAAATTTAATTTAATTCGTCACTTTTAATTGTCGCGCCTATGCTCCAGCCATCGGCGCTTAGGCGCTAGAGGCTAATTTTGCACACCTTTCATTTTTGCTACAAATTTGATCCTTTCTTTATCCTTTCATCACAATCACTCATTTTAATCATACCTACAAAAAAAACATGAAAATACCTTCCATTAAAGTGCAATATCATCAAAAATTGATTTAAAAATGTGCTTAAAAACACTATATATTTTAGGTGTATCAAAATCCCCTAAACTTGAAATGTTACTTGTCCTCAAGTGACACTATATTCATATAAAAATTAAACATGCAAATTATGTAAATGAGTTTCTTTAAGATGATTTCAAAACTTTGTTTTAGAACTGAAATAATCCAATTTAGAAAAAAGTTTTAGTAAATGAGACCAACTTAAAGTTTAGAAAGTTCTTAAGTAAAGGATCATAAAAAATATGACTTCCTATCAAATTTAGAAATACTTGTAGATTTCTCAAAATAAAGGATTTAAACATATTATTTTCCTCACTTAAAAATTTTTATTACAAAATAATTTTACTTACTATATTATATTCTCAAGCTTTAGATTTTCTCAAAACTAGTACTTTAAAAAATTCAGGTGTGGAACCAATTTTTGATTAAGCACTTAAATCCTCAAGCTTTTCCTTCCTTTTTTTAACATATTATTTTTTTCTTACTCTTTTTTTTTCAGCAAGGATTACTTTATTTGGATATGCCTTTAATGATTTTAAATTTCACCCTTCCATTTAATCAAAGGTTTGATATATATCCTTCACTTAAAAATTATAATAATAGTTTTGAAAATTACTTTTCAATAAAAGAAATTTAAGTTTTGAAAAATAAAAATCAAATCTTTTATTTTTCCAAAAATACAACATTTCCTACTAAAGATAATTTATCTATATTTAACATTTATTTACTAAGAAAATTTTAACTTTAAATTTTTCATCATTACTATAGATTTTAACTAAATTCTCTTACTCATTTCTATATTCAAAATTTTGCTCCCATAATATAACTTCATATACATAATTATTTTCAATCAAAAATCAAATACTATTTGTAGTATTCTTGAGATAAAATAAAATTTTAGTTCTTGAAAATTGTTTCTAAATTCCTCCCCAAACTTTAAAATTTTAATTAAAATAAAACATTTAAGCATAAGAAATAATACATGGGTAAGAATTAAAAACTAAAATAATATGCTTATAGGAATCTTCATAACCTAAATATGCAAGTATAACAGTTTAAAAATAGGATTAAACAAAAATTAAATTTAAGTTTTTAATTTATCATAAAATAAAAATTTCAAAAGACTTCTAAAGTAGTGGAGGTTTTCAAAGCAAATACACACCAGCTTAACATAATAAAAATCACAACAATACTAGAAAATGTATGGTAGCAAATCTTGAAAAGTTTAAACATGCAATTTAAATAGTGGTTTCTAATTGTGTTCTAAATTTTTTTAACCCGTTTTTGGAATTAAATTATAAACAACTAAAAACACAATATAATATAACTACATTAAAACATTTACTACTGATCCTCAAATATTTATGCTTACGTTTTTCACTTTATATTTCTTTTCAATGATAATATATCTTCCCCTTGCAATGGCTTTAAAACTTGATTCTGAAGCAAATAAGAGATATATTTTAATTATTTTATAATATAGGATTCTATGCAAGTATACGTTTCGTTTATCAAGTAATATATGACTTTTTGATTAAGCCCCAAGATATCGAAGCCACAGGGAAATGTCTAAAAATATAAAGAAATAAGAAAATTAACTTTTACTTTTTAAATTGATTTTATAAAGTATGTTTTAAAATATATAATTTGGAAATTTGTTTTTAATTTTTTCTATTTTAGAAAAAGTAAAGTAAGCAATTAAAATTAACAAGACTACTAAACGATATGAAAGAAATGATAATAATATATCTTTTTCCTCTTTTAATGAATCAGAAATAATTATGAAATTTTGTTGTGGAAGTATTTAAATGTATTGTGCCAAATAGGAGCAAATATATTCTTTACCATTACTTGGTTCTATAAAGAACATTGGTTAATTTGAAACTTTGAAATTTTGTAGATAGGTTATGCAAGGAAGATACTAGCTCCCACTCTAGAATTCCCTTGATTCCCTCCACCTGGGGACTAACATCTCATAACAAAATTTTTTACCTTAAACCAAATTAGGGGTCTTTAGCCCATCACTCTAAAGTCCTCTAATTTTACTCCCCATTAAAACATATTTCCTTATTTATTTGAACTCATTTATATGAACTACAATTCTCATCCATACAATTAAATGTGATTGTTGATTGAGACAACGCCGCAATGATCTTATATAATCTCCCAATAAATTTTAACATCTTAATTGGCTAAATCAAGAAGTAAATTAAGTGTAAGGAAATAAATCATCACAACTTCTTCCAACATTAAACTTATATACTACCCACAACTTCATTCCATAATTTAATTACTTCATCATTTAAAAAGAAAAAGATAAAGAACACTACTCAGAACTCATCGAGAAAACACAAACACAACTTGATTTGAAAGTAGAAATCATAGTGAAAAATAACAAGTTTTACTTAAAAACCAAATGTAAAAATAAAGAAAAACACTTATTTGAAATCCTCTCCACAGCACTCTGAAAGTTCCTCTAAAGTTTTACTTTCCACTATAAGACTCCACAGAGGTTGGCGCCAAACTCTGACGATTGACCCTCCTAAATTATAATACAAATTATGATAAAGTAAAGTAGAAGAGTAAAGAAAATTTGGTGAGAAGAAGGCTCTCTTCTTCCTCTTTCCCTGGAATCAACTTCAAACTTTCCCCCAACTTCTCCTACCAAAATTTTCTCCTAAACTCTTCTCTTGGGTGTGGCACCACTTTTTGATCTTAAAGTCTTCATTTTAAATAATTCTCCAAAATATGGCTTGGTGTCTCTTTAAAATATGTCCAGATTCAATGTATCCACCAAGAATGCATCCACCCGTTAAAATTTTAAATGAATTTTTACGCTGATGGGATGTTAGTGAAGTTTAAACCAAAGGATGCTTTTAAAAACCACTTCAAATTTTTGCATCAAATAAAATTCATCACTTTAACTGTGGCGCCTATGCGTCAGCCATCCATCGCATAAACATCATAGGCCAATTTTGCACATGATTCAGTTTTTGCTCCAAATTTGATCATTATTTGCTCCTTTCAACATAATCACTCATTTTCATCATACATGCAAGAAAAAACATAAAAATACATTCTATTAAAGTGCAATATCATCAAAAATAGGTATAAAAATGTGCTTAAAAATACTATATATTTTAGGTGTATCAAAATCCCCCAAACATAAAATTTTACTTGTCCTCAAGTGACACTAAAATCATATAAAAATCAAGCATGCAAATTAATTAAATGAGTTTCCTTAGGAAAGTTTCAAAATTTTATTTTAGAAATAAAATAGTCTAATTTAGAAAAACTTTTAGTAAATGAGACCAACTTAAAGTTTAGAAAGTTCTTATGTAAAGGTTAATGAAAAATATAAGTTATTATTTAATTTAGAGATACTTGTAGATTTTTCAAAATATAGGATTTAAACATTTTGTTTTCCTCACTTAAAATTTTTATTTGAAAATAATTTCACTCACTATATTATAATCCTAAGCTTTATATTTTCTCAAAACTTATATTTTTAACTTTAGGTATGGAACCAATTTTTGATTAGGCCTTTAAATTCTCAAGCTTCTCCTCCATTTTCTTTTCTTTTTCTTCTTCTTTTTCTTTCTTTTTTTTCTTTTCTTTCTTTTATATAAGACAAGGATTACTATATCTGGATAGGCCTTTACTAATTTTGAATTCCACCCTTCCATTTAAAATAAATGTCTGATATATATCTTTCACTTAAATTTATAATAACAGTGCTGAAAATTACTTTTTAATAAAAAATTTAATTTTTGAAAAATAAAAGTCAAATATTCTATCTTTCTAAAAATTCAACATTTCTTACTAAAGATAGTTTAACTATATTCATCATTTCTTTACTAAGAAAATTTAACTTTGAATTTTTTCATCATTACTATAAATTTTAACTAAATTCTCTTACTCATTTATATATTCAAAATTTTGCTCTCCTAATATAACTTCATATACATATTTATTTTCAATCAAAAAAAAATTTCATTATAAGTATTCTTGAGAACAAATAAAATTTTAGCTTTTGAAAATTTATTTTTAAAAGTCCCCTTAAACATTAAATTATTAGTTAGGATTAAACATTTAAGCATAAAAAATGATACATGGGTAAGAATTAAAAAACTAAAATAATATGCTAGCAATAATTTTCATATCCTAAATATGGAAGTATAACAGTTTAAAAATAAGGAGTAAAAAGAAATCAAATTCAATTTTTTAGTTCAGTTTTTTATAAAATAAAAATTTCAAAGGACTTCAACAGTAGTGGAGGTTTTCAAAGCAAATGCACATCAACTTTAGCATGACTAAAATGAAAACAACATTAGATAATATATGGTAGCAGATTTTGAAAAAATTTAAACATGCAATTTAAATAGGGGTTTCTAATGGTTTTCTAAATTCTCTTATCAGTTTTGGAATTAAATTATACACTACTAAAAACTCAAACACTAGATATATATTTAAAACATTTACTAACACATAGATATCACAAACATAAAACATAAAATATTGATTCATCACAGAAACATTTGAATGTGCATAATAGAAATAATTCAACTACAGTCTGCACCATATCAGAGTTCACTTAAAAATACAACAACAAATAAAACTCCCAACATAACAACACAAATACAGACATCATAAACACAACAACACATAAAAAAGCAAATCCTACTCATCATCCTCATCATCATCATCTTCGTTCCAATCTCTCGATGGAACATAAGATATATAAAAAGAATGAGGGGGCTTCTCGGCACTGTGATCACCTCCAATCACTCTGTCCATGTAGTGTTGATAATTCTACTCATAATCATCATGTTTTACAATATACCTTTCAATTTTTTCAATCTTACCATCCATATCTCTAACATGCTCTCGGGTAAGACTCACTTTCTTTAACATCTTCTGTAACAAACTAGTCTGTGAATCTCTTAAAGATGATGGATGTGAAGTAGAAGCTCAAGAAGTAGTGGTAGCAGAAGCAGAAGCACTAGAGGCTCTAACATATCCTCCTATCCAGGAAAATACTGAATGCACAGTGTAAGTGTTTACATTTACACTGGTAATGGGTTTAAGTGGCTGAATGTCTTCTTCCCATGTTTCTAACTTAACTCCAGATCACTCACAAAGTGAATGAATTAGAGATGGAAATCCCATACCTGCAGTAGTAGAAGTTCGAACACAGTTCAAAACATAATAAAAAATAATAGCTCCAATATCTAAAGGCTTTCCTATTGAATACAATGGTTTAGAACAGCTCTTTCTCTTGTAACTTCACTAACATGACTTGAAGGCAACAGCTTTGATGAGATAAAGTAATGCCATGCCTTTGAGGTGGCATTCAACTTAGAGGCCTGAAAATTTACTCTTCTTTCATTTGTTATCTTCCATAAACCTCTTCCATCAGTAAGAAAAGACATTATCTCATCTAACTCTCCTTAAGAAGGATGATAGTTGGCATAAAAACAAAACATATCAGGAGGCAATTGGTAAAAAGTATTAATTATCGGAGAAGAAAAATCCACTTGCTGACCTCTAACCATCATCATATTGTCTTCTGCTGCTGGTAAGTTTGCATACAACACTCTAACAACAGAAACAACAACAACAGCGGAGAAGCAACAATAATTTTCTTAATTCCTTCTAGTAATCAACTCCTCAATATCTCCTCCTGGCTTATTAAAAACTCATTTTGGAATCAATTTACTCTCTAGAACTAACAAATTTGTTGGAATCAAATCTCATCTTCTCTCTCGATCACCTTGACTTTGGATCCATTTCAAAAAATTCACCAAAAAAATTCACCATAAATTCCAAAATCAATTTAAACTTGCTAATTTAACTTCCAATGGTAATTTCCACTAAATCCAAGCAATTTCTCATGCTTTTCCTCAAATTTTCACAATGAATAGTGATTTTTAAAATTTTCAATAATGTACTCAAAATACATGGTGTAAATCAATAATGTTTACTTATGAGAAGTGCTCATACCTCGAGAAACTCAAATCAAACAAATTTCGACAAAATCGGCTCAAGATTTTTAGTTAGAATCTTCCGATCAAGCCATAACTTCATCTTTTCTTTATAAATCTTAGCATTTTCATAAGATTCATTACTTATCTCTTCAAGCTCATTTAATTCCAATAATCTCATTTCTCCAGCATCTTTCAAATTATAATTGAACTCTTTAATAGCCCAATATGCTTTATGCTTAAGTTTAACTAATAAATGACAAGCTTTTCCAAAAATTAGTCTATATAGGGAGATTCATATAGGTGTTTTGTAACCAGTCCTATAGGCCCACAAAGCATAATCCAGTTTAATTGACCAATTCTTTCTGTTTAGATTAACAATATTTTTCAATAATATTTTAATTTCACGATTGAATAATTTAACCAAGCTACTTGTCTGCGGATGATAAGTAGTAGCAATGCGATGATTTATATGATATTTCTTTGCTAACTTTTGCATAATCGCATTTCTAAAATGACTTCCCCCATCAGTTATGATTAGTCTTAGTATTCCAAATCTGCAAAATATATTCTTTCTTAAAAACTTTACAACACTTTGAGCATCACATCGAGGTAAAACAACAGCTTCTATCCATTTGGATACATAGTCTACTGCTATCAAAATGTATATATTTCTGAAAGGTGGTATAAACGGTCCCATGAAATCTAATCCCATAATATCAAATATTTCAAATTCTAAGATATAATTGAGGGCATCTCATTTCTTCTAGGAAGATTGCCTACTCATTGACATCGATCACAATTTTTAATATAAGCATTGACATCATTAAAAATTGTAGGCCATAAAATTCAAATTGTAAGACTTTATATGCAGTTTTATCAACTCCAAAATGTCCCACATAATTAGAATTATGATATTTTTGAATAATTTCATAAGTATCTTCTAAATGCACACATCTTCAAATGATTAGATGCTTTCCTTGTTTATGGTCATCCCAAAAATAAGTTCTGGCTTCAGATACAAATTTCTTCCTCTCCTGGTATGTCAAACCATAGGGTATAATATTACTGAAAATAAAGTTTGCAATGTCGGCATACCGAAAACATGCCACTCATTAACAGTGAATAATTTTTCATTAAGAAATTTTCATTAATTTCTTCAGCATCTCATAGAGATTTTTCATTTTCAAGCCTGGACAGATGATTAGCAGTTTGATTACCAACACCCTTCCTATCTACTATCTCAAAATGAATTTCCTGCAAAAGAAGAATCCATCTTATCAGTCTTGGTTTAGCATCCTTCTTCTTCATTAAATACTTAATAGCAGAATGATCAATATGCACCACACATTTAGATCCAATTAAATATGATCTGAATTTATCAAAAGCAAATACTATAGCTAATAACTCTTTCTCTGTAGTAGTATAATTAATTTGAGCTTCATTAAGAGTTCTACTAGCATAGTAGATTACTTTGAAAATTTTATATTATTTCTGACCTAAAACAGCTCCAATAGCATAATCACTAGCATCATACATTAATTAAAAAGGTTATTCCTAGTTTGGTGACACTATAACAGGTGCAGTGATTAATTTTTCTTTTAATGTTTCAAAAATTTTTAGGTAATCATCATTAAAATAAAAAATTACATCTTTTTACAGTAAATGACATAAAGGCTTTGAAATTTTTGAAAAGTCTTTTATATAACTCCTCTAGAGTCCAACATGTCCTAGAAAACTTCTAATTCCTCTTACATTGGATGGGCAAGGTAAATTGGAGATCACTTCAATTTTTGCAGGATCTACCTCCATACCATTTTCTGATATATGATGTCATAAAACTATTCTTCATGCTGACAAAAATTGGCATTTTTCTCAGTTAAGAACCAAATTAGTTTCTTCAGAGCATTTTAGAACTTTAGAAAGATGTTATAAACATGATTCAAATGAAATTCCAAAAACTGAAAAGTCATCCATAAAAACTTTTATTCCTTTTTCAATTAAATCACAGAAAATTGGCATCAAACATCTCTGAAATTTAGCAGGGGTATTACATAAACCGAAGGGTATTCTTCTAAAAGAAAATTTACCATAATGAGTGGTAAATGTTGTTTTGTATTGATCCTCAGGAGCAATTTGTATTTAGTGGTAACCAGTATATCCATCTAGAAAATAAAAATATTTATGACCATCTAGTCTATCCAGCATCTGATCTAGAAAGGGAAGTAGAAAATGGATTTTCCTTGTAGCAAGGTTTAATTTTATATAATCAATAAATATTCTCCTTCCTATAAGTTGTTTTGTTGGTAAAATTTCATTCTTTCATTAACAGTCACAATAACTCCTTTTTTAGGGACACAATGAATATGACTAACCCATGCACTATCTAAAATAGGGTAGATAATTCCAGCATCCAACCACTTTAAAATTTCTTTTTTAATAACTTCTTTCATAATAGGATTTAATCTCCTTTGAGGATCAGCCTGAGGTTTGCAGTTATCCTCCATAAGGATTCTCTGCATACAAATTGAAGGACCAATTCCTTTAATATCAGTTATTGTCAATCTAAAGCCTTTCTTATATTTCTTTAAAATTTCAATCAAATTCTCTTCTTCTTTTTCAGTTAATTGAGAGGAAATTATAACTGGAAAAGTTTAGGAATCATCTATAAAGGCATACTTTAAATGGTTATGATGAAACTTTAAATCAAGTTCAGGAGGTTTTTCAATTGATGGACCAAAAGATTCATCTTTTTTAGTCATGTCCAACAATTCAAAATTTTCATGAACATAATTTAAATCTTCCTCATGAAAATCTTCAGAATGTTGTTATTCATCTTCTTGCTCGTGTTCCGATTCTTCACTTTCAAATTTTTCTTCATAAGTTGATTTGAAATGACATTCACTTAAATATCTGATAACATCCATTCTATAACATTCATCATCTTTACCTCTTACATGATATTTCATTAATTTTAAAATATTGAATGTAAGCATTTGGTCACTAACTCTCATTGTTAATTCCCCTTTTTGCACATCTAAAATTATAGGTATATCTTTATCTTCCTTCATATCTAACACAATGAAGTTAACAGGAAAGATAAATTGATCCACTTTAACCAAAACATCCTCTATAACTCCTTTAGGATATGTAATCGAACGATCTGCTAATTGTAGAGTTAAAACAGTAGGGGTTATTTCTCCTAATCCCGGTCTTTTGAATATTGATAATGGAAAAAGTTTAATGCTTGCACCCAAATCACATTAAGCATTTTCATAAAATTTGTCTCTGATCGCACATGAAATTGTGAAACTACTAGGATCTTTAAGTTTTTCAAGAAGCTTTTTCTGAATTATTGCACTACACTCTTCACTAAGTGCAACAATTTCATTATCTTCAAACTTCCTTTTTCTGTTGAGAATATCCTTAAAAAATTTCACATAGCTTAGCATTTGTTTTAAGGCTTTAACAAATGGAATGTTAATTGTAAGCTTTCTAAATATCTCTAAGAACTTAGAAAATTGCTTATCCAACTTTTGTTAATGATGTCTCTAAGGAAATTATGGTGGTGGCTTTTCTAAATCAATCTTAGGTAGATAAATAGGTCTTTCCAAACCGTTCAGAGCGTCCTCTTTTAGTTTTTCAATATCTTCTATCTCTACTTAAATTTTTTTTTCAACTCTACCATCCAACTCTCTTCCACTACTCAACTAAATAGCTTTTACTTGCACTTTATTCTTATCTCTAGGATTAACTTCTGTATTACTAGGAAGTGTTTCTTGGGATCTATTACTTAATGAATTGGCAATTTGTCCCAATTGATTCTCAATATTTCTGATTGTACCTCTTTGACATTGCAATTGATTTCCCATTTGTAACACCACTTCTTTTATAGACAACTTCTTCTCCTTAAATTGTGAAGCATTGTTAAAACCTGGAGGATATGTTGGTCTATAATTATTATTCCCTTGGTTGTTCCAGTTCTTCAATGGATTTACGTGATTGTTCACCCATTTTTGATTACTACCACCCTGATTATTGTTGCTCCAGTTAAATTTTGGATGGTTCTTCCAACCTGGGTTATAACAATTAGAATATGGGCTATTAGGTTTACTTAGAACATTCAAAGTTTCTGGTGAAATTTGAGAATCAACCATTTGGCCTAATGAATTTTCTTCAATTATGGAAATTGGCTTAGAAAAATTCATTCCAAATTGTTCTATCTTTCTTGAAATTACAGCAACTTGATTTGCTAGCATTGCAAAAGCATCATTATCATGAATGTTGGCTATCTTTTTAGGATTTAACGTTTTAGAAGGCCATTAAAAATCGTTAGTAGCCATTTCTTCAATTAAAGCATAAGCATCAACAAACTGTTTAGACATAAATGAACCACCAGCAGCGACATCAATAATTGATCTAAGAGATCCAACTAATCCATTATAAAAATTCTGAATTATTAACTGATCTGGTATCGAATGATGTGGACACTTTCTTAGGAGATCTTTAAATCGTTCTGATGCTTCATATATAGATTCACCTTCAAACTGACAAAAAGATGTAATATCATTTCTAAGCTTCGCAGTTTTTGATGGTGGAAAATATTTAGCAAGGAATTTTTGTGCTAAATCACTCCAAGTTCTGATAGATCCGGGTGATAATGCATTTAACCATATCTTAGCCATATCCCTCAGTGAAAAAGGAAAAAGTCTAAGTCTAATAGCATCATCGGAAACTCCATCATATTTAAAAGTAGCACACAATTCTAGAAAGTTAGCAAGATGTAAATTAGGATCTTCAGTTAGTGCTCCCCCAAACTGATTATTAGATACCATTTGGATAATAGCAGGTTTAAGTTCAAATGAATTAGAAACTACAGCAGGGTGTTGAATACTACTATGAAGTTCATCCTCTATAGGGCTAGCATAATCCCTTAAAGGTCTGAATTCTTGATGTATGTTAACATTTTGATTTTCTTGATTCACCATTTCTTAAATATTTTATCATTTTTCAGTATTTCTAATTTTTTTGATTTTTCTGATAGTTCTTTCTAATTTAGAATCATAAGGCACAAGTCCTACAGAACCTGAACTACGCATACAAAAATAGAATAAGATAAAGTAAAACACACTAACAAAAGCAAAGAAAAGTAAAAAAAATAATTTTTCTTAATCTTATTTATATGAAATTTTAATTTACTTCCCCGACAACTACACCAAAAACTTTATCCCCTAATATTTATGCTTATGTTTTTCACTTTATATTTCTTTTTAATGATAATATCTCTTCCCCTTGCAGCAGCTTCTATCAAGTAATATAAGACCTTCTAATTGAGCCCCGAGATATCAAACCCACAGGGAAATGTCTAAAAATATAAAAAAATAGGAAAATTAATTTTTTACTTTTTAAATTAATTTTGTAAAGTATATATTAAAATATATAATTTGGAAATTTGTTTTTGATATTTTCTATTTTAGAAAAAGTAAATCAAGTAACTAAAATAAACAAGACTACTAAACGATATGAAAGCAATGAGAATAAAATATCTTTTTCTTCTTTTAATGAATCGGTAATAATTATGGAATTTCGTTATGGAAGTATTTAAATGTGTTGTGGCAGATAAGAGCAAATATATTCTTTACCCGTACTTGGTTCTATAAAGATCATTAGTTAATTTGAAGATTTGAATTTTGTAGATGGGTTAGGCAGGGAAGATACCAGCTCTCACTCTAGAGTTCACTCGATTCCCTCCACCTGGGGGCTGTCGGCATATTTTTAGGTTATGTGTGTTGTATTTTGAAAAGGGGTTGCCTACAGAAATTGTCGGCAAAATTTCAGATTTTAAATTTAATTTAAATATATATTACTTGAAAGTAGCATTTGATTTTGAAAATAGTTTTAAATTTGAAAATTTTTAAGATATGAAATCAAACCGATCTCATATCCCAAATAGTTTATATAAATGAGCTCCTCATCACAAACCGTATATTTATTCTGAAGAATAGACACACTGTTTGATGATGGGGCTCGATTAAAAAAACTAGAAGATTTGTAACATCCGTTTGGTCTGCGAACCAATTTTTTAAGCTGACAAGTTCCCCTACTTAATATAAAGGAATTAAGCAGGGTTTATATTACCTGGGTTCTTAGAGTTCCCTATAAGGGCAAGCCCCTATAGTTAATTGCATCTTAAATGATGGGAATCATTTATGAAAACTCTCAATAATGATCAGTGGTTTTGCTCTCAAAAATTTCAAAATTTATGGTTTCAAACAAATTGGATTTTGAAAATTTCAATAGGGAATAGTTCAAATTTGGAACAATTATTTTGAGAGTTCAAAGGAAGAGAAGTAGGAGAAGCTGAAGATCCAAAAGGAATCTTGGCAACTTCCCAAACTATCCTATGGTTTGGCTTAAATTTAGAGAGAATTATTTAATGTTTCAATCCTGCCAATTTTAGTTAATTAGGACTTGTATTTGGATGACACAATCATACAAATAGCCTCGAAAATGTAAGGGTTCTTGTCGCACCAAACGACTACCTCAGAGTCCTAAGACCGGTTAGGGTTTAATTTACGTAACATGATTATGCAAATGCCTAACGAAAAGCTGAGGATTTATGTTGCACTAAGCAAACTATCTTGAAATCCTATGGCTTTGTTATTTAAAACTAGGAAAGGTTTTGCTGCAGTAGACACAAGTTTTACTGACGAAGATGGCCATATTGCCCACTGTACTCCAATCTCATTGTTGTTACAGAGGTTTGGTTCTAGAAGGTGGAAATCAAGAGATGAGAGAAGTGCTTTGGTTTATAAGAGTCTTAAGGTTCAGATGTCTTAATGTTTTAATTAAAACAAATCTTAAAGTTGATTACGCAGAACCGATTAAGATCCCATGGTTCCGTCATCCCGACACTGCTATTTTCATCGGATTTACTTAGTCCAAATGAATTTGCTAAACTGAACTGAATGAGTTCCACACTTTTATTTAGACCATGGGAAATCTCATTAGCAACACATGGGTTACATCATCCGAGGGATTCCCAATCATCCAATGAGACGTTTTAATTTAGTTGTAGTTGTAGTTTTGTTGTTCTGTATGTGATTAAATTTTGGGTTATTTTATCTTTTGAATGTTGTGGCGGTGAATTTTATCTTGTTATGAATTTTAATTTAGTTTTGGGTTTCAGTTTTGTGGCTATCCTAAAAGATTTCAGTTTTCATGTAGGGTGAAATTCTTGTTTAACATGCAAGTTTTGTAAGAAAGAAAGTACAGCGCAGGTAAATAAATCGTAATAAAATAAAAGCGTACCTGGCGGGTCTTCTCGTCATTCTATGCTGCACTCAAAACACACGTCAGGGGGTTTAAATATTTGTAAGAAATACCTAGGTAAAGCTAAGGGAAGGTTCTGGTTGTCTACCAAAATCCTAATCCTACTGCTAGTCAATTCCCATGACGTCTAGGTTCTTGTATTTTATTAAGGATGATTTTATTCACCAAAGAACAATTAAGTTCAATTGTTCTTCTAAAACATCCCATCATATTGAGAAAGTGCTTAGGACAAGTCCTAAACATCTTTTCGATGCTTTTGGGATTATTTCGAGTCCAAATGAATTTCATTGTACAGGTGAATTGATCATCCAAGAATTTAGTTAAGTTTTGTTTCTTGCTCAGTAAACTTGGACATTTGATTATCCGGTGAGTAAAGTAGTGTTTCACTTGATACTCCACCTAAGGGTTATAAGTGTAAGAGCCTTTAGGGGCAAATCAATTTGTTAAGGGATTTAACCATTAAGGTTGAATTGTTATTTCAAGACAGTTTAGTTTAGTTATAAAATTTTAAATTGATTTTTAAAAGTTTTAAAATTGTTTAAGTTAAAGATGTGTTTAAATTATTTAATTCCATTGAATTTTGATAACTCAAATTTGTTTTAAATATTTTAAATTTATCTTAATTGTAACTTGTTTTGAGGTTAACTTTTAACATTTCAGATTTGTTTTAGATTAAGTTTTAAGTGATTTCAAATTATCTTTAATGTTTTAGGATTACTTTAATTTAATTATTAAATCATTCAATGTTTTAAACTTTTCATTTAATTTAAGATTATTAATTTCAATTATCATTATGTTTTAGGTTTAATTAAGAGTTTGAATGTTATTAATCCATTTAGAGACTTTAAATTACTTAATTGATATCTTCTTAAGTCATGTCCCTAATTTTAATAATCCAAAATTTTAATTATTCTTCCAAAATTTAAATGAATGAATTAATTAAGATTTCATTTTTTATGTTGTAGGTGATTAATGGGTTTCTACCCCTTAATTCCCTAAGTTTCAATCATCTAAGAGAAAATTTAGGATCAAATGTTCATCCCTCCCTTTGATTAAGCCTAAAATATTAATTAAGGTTAAAATCCCTTAATTATCTTTATGCCCTCTTAAGCATATTCACTTCATAACTCATTAAACTAAGCTTAAATGAACTTGAAATTTGTATGTCACTTCACTCACATGTGAATTAAGACATTAGAGGAGAAAATGTGATTTTTCTGTTTTTAATTTAATTTATATAATTTTTTCAATGAAAAATAAGGATTTTCAATGAAAATTTAACAACATGGCCAAGATAAAGTTTCTGTCCTTAGGAAAATTATGGGATATTTTTACTGACTAGAGGACCACTTAGACCAATTTTGGTGATTTTTTGAATTATATTTTATTTATTATAATTATTTTAAATTTTTTATTATTAATTTATTATAAAATAAGATTAAAGTTGAAAATTAAGTTTTATATTTTTCCTAAATCTCTCTAACCTCAAGGAACTCAGAGAAACAAATTTTATATTTTTCTAATTTTTTTTTGAATTTTTAGAATTATTTTAGTGGGAAGGGTTGGAAAATTCATTTTTAATATTAAAAAAATTACATTAAGCCTTTAAAATTCAATATCTTTTCTTAGGGACTCAAAAAAATATTTGGTTGATTCCTAAGTGATTAGGAGACCAAATATGACATTTTGTGAATTTTATTATTTTTTGTGATTTTTATTATTTTTTAATTATTAAAATATTCAATAATAGGTTAAAAACGAAAATTTTAGAAAAATTCTGATTTTTATTTTCTTAGACTTCTCTGATCCTAGAGAGGCCTCAAAATGAATATGGTAAATTTTTGAAATGTACTTTAGGTTTTATAAATTTTTAAAGTTTAAAAGTGACCATGTGATTTAAATAATTCATTTAGTGGGTTAAATCATTGTCAATTGATTTCAAATTTTTATGTGAGACTCCTCTAACCCTAGAGATCAGTGGAGAATTGATTTTGTGCTATTTTAATGAGGGGTTATTTCAAATTAAATTAATCTTAATTTTAGGGTTTTAGCCAAATTAGGGTTCATTTAAATGTGTTAATTCAAACCATAATTTTCCTAGGGTCCTTTAATCCAGAGATACTTCTCCTAATTTTCTTAGATTTTATTAATCAATATGCTAATTATTGGAATTAAAATACCAAAACAGACACATAAATTTGGAAAATAAATAACTTGCTACAGTAATAGCCTCTGGCCTTGGAAAATTTAGGGAATGTTCCCAAGATCAGAGGCTACAAAAGCCCTATGGTCTCATGCCATGGTGAATTGTATGCATGAATGGATAATTAAAATACTCAGAATAGTATTAAATTAATTAAAAATAAAATACTTAATAAAATAACTTAATTTTTTTTCTACATTAGTCTCCTCTGTTCACTGAGCAAGAGGGTATTTTTACTTTATTTTAAGGATTTTTCTATGCAAAGATATGAATTTTTAAAGGTTCTGGTATTTAAATAAATAGAAAGTAACCCTAATTTCCTACTTATCCGACGCGGCGCCGTGTCATCCTTGGTAGATCCGAAGTTCCACGCGGTGCTTCTCCATTTGACGCCACCATTTGAGTCAGCGCCAAGAGGCCAGCGCTTTCCGTTCCATAGTTCTGTCCGACTTGGTCTCCACCATTCATCTGATACACGTGCGATCCGACGATTGCTGGTCATCGTCTTTAACTGACTTAACCCGAGAGCCGTCCACCTTCTAGACCTAAGATCTCACTCCAGACTCAACCAAATCATGCGTGGTTGGTCTCTATCGATGAGTCTAGCCTAGAAGAAGCTATCTATACGGCTAACATGCATCGAAATTGCATAGAACAAAATGGAGAATTGTTGGAAGCTCGGGAGGGAAGAGAGGTCAATACCTTGGCTCTGAGAGGAGAAGCCTCAATCAGAGATGCTCAGCAGATTCGTTGGAGTAAGTGGAGCCTCCGGATGAAGTCTCTGGTCCTGGTGAGCTGCCTAGGTATGATTTCCTTCAAACCCGATTTGGTGTTTTCACGTCTAGAGCAATTGGCTGGCCTGGTGAGGGGGCTTCCACTGGGGAACTCCTTCTCTTGGTGTTGGGAAGGTGTGGGTGAGTTTAATTTATTTTTGGTGGAGGTTCAAGAGATGTCCTATTTTTGGCCTGATTTTCAACTGAGAAATTGGGCTCAGCCAGGTGATTTCTAGGCAGGAGGACAGTGGGGCTCTTCTTCTCTAGGCTGGGAAAAGTTTGGGAGCAGTTTGGGGGAGTTCTATGGAGAAAAATTCAGCACCATGAATTCGGCCAAGAAGAGGGGATTATATAGAGCTTGCTGGAGAGGCGAGCTCAAGGCCAGATGATCCATGAAAAAATACCTGTTTTTATGCCTTGATTTTTATCAAATTCTTAAGGATATTATGCTTTAATGAAAGGTATTTTTGTGTTTTGGATGTTGGTGATGCAAAAGTGTTCAAGAAAGAAAAAAAGATGAAAAATGAGCAAAAAGGAGCAAAAATGGAGCTAAAATGCAAAATTGTCAAAATAATTGGCCTGGCGCCTAGCGCCAGAATCCGACGCCTAAGCGCCAGTTTGATACAGAATTCTGTAAGATTTTTAACGAATTTTGGATGGTTATTTTGAGAATGTGAGTGGTTATTGGACAATCTAGAATATTAGCAGTTATTCCTGGATTATAGGACATGTAATACATTGTATTTAGACGGTTGGAAACAGTTAGGATCGTGAAGAGGTGCGATCCAATGTGAAGAGGTGCGAAGAACTGGACGCGAAGCCTGGTGCCTAGGCGCCAGATTCTGGGGCCTAGGCCGCAGACACACCTTCTAGAAGATTCATTGAACTTGGACACATTTTGAAGAGGAGCTTCAAGGCAACCCTTGAAGCCTATAAATAGAAGGCTACTCCTTCAGAGAAAAACTCCTAACTTAGCCCCACGCCCCACATAGCATAAATTTAGAGAGAGATCCTATAGTTCCATTTAGAGAGATTAGAGAAATATTTTAAGGGCCATATTTATAGTTTGTTAGTGAGTTTATTTAGAGTTTGTATTGGGAGTATTTGAAGAGTCATTGCTTTTGAAGTCTATTTACTTTGGAGTCATAAGGATTCAGAGGTTCAGTTAGAGAAACACTTGAGATAAGTAATTGTATTTTGATTCAAAGATTTATTTATATGTTTTGTTGTTTAAATTCAATGTGTTTTGAGTAGTTACTTTACTTTGTCCTTTCAATTATGAAAAGATAAATAAGATAATATAACATTTGTTGGAGAATTAAAAACTATATATATATATTAAACATTGTGATGATATTAACACCGGATCTTAATTTACTATTTAAATTGGCCATTTAAATTGTTAAAATCTGTTGAAGAGTTTTGAGACCTAGAAGGAGATGAATTCTTAATTAGTAGATTTCACATGAATCATTGGGTAGTCGAAGGCCTTGCCCGGGTTATTCAAGGTGAAGTGCAAATAAATAGGAAGATAATATTTATTGGGCGTAGAATTGATAAGTTTTTAGAGTGATAGGCTAAATTCTTGTAATTTGTTTTATAGAGAAGGAAAGGGTCACTAGTAGGGCCGACCATAGCCTCCCTTGGACATCTAGTAGTGTGAGCCTAGATTAACCCATTCTACAAACAATACATCCAGACCTGATCTATAGATTAGCCAATGTTCTTTATACTATCGAGCGAAGGTAAAGAATAGGAATGCTTCTATTTGGGATAATAAAATAAATTTATATTCTCCACAAATATTACATTATCTAAAAAAATCTTGGATTAATTGAAAGGAAGAAAGTTGTTTGCTTATTTTATTTTCATCAATCATTACTTTATTACTACTTTATTTCTGCATCAAATAAATTAAATATTAACTTTTTAACTTTAAAAGAAATACATAAAAATAAAATCAAAATATTTAAAAGAAAAATCTATAATCCTCCTCGTGGGATCGATACGGTGTCTTAATTTAAAGCCTTATATTACTTGATACGATACGTATACTTGCGTAGTACCCTACAGTGTGTAAAATATTTTCCATAAAATTATTTTTATATACACTAGTCGCTATTATTATTTAAGTCAAAGTATTGACCATAACATATTTTTGATATCATATATTACTGCATTGTTTGGCGATTGCAAACCAAGTTTTTTGGTGCATTGTTGCGGATCGAGGGTCAAATTTTTGGCGTCGTTGCTGGGGAGGCAAAGATTTTAGATTTTAAATATTTTTTTATTTATTTCTTTTATTGTCTAAAATAAAAAATAAAAAAAACAACAAAAATAAAAATATAAAAAATATATATAATTTTATTACTTTTTATTTACTTTTTTATACATAGTTCTGGATCTGAAGGATTATTACCTTTAGATTCTGAATTAGAAAGAACTATTAGAAGAATTATAAAAGGAAAACCAATTCAACAATATCAAGAGATGGCTAATTTACATAATAATTTACAAAATCTAATTGAAATTAATGAACAAAATGTTTACAAACCATTAAGGGATTATGTTAACCCTACATTTGATGAACTTCATAGTAGTATTCAAATACCTACTGTAGATGCTAATTCTTTTGAGCTTAAACCGTCTATTATTCAAATGGTTTAAAATAATCAATTTGGGGGAACACCAAATGAGGATCCAAATTTACACCTTGCTAGTTTTTTAGAACTTTGTGCTACCTTTAAATATAACAATGTTTCTGATGATGCTATTAGACTTAGACTCTTTCCTTTTTCCTTAAGAGATAAAGCAAAGACGTGGTTGAATTCATTAACAACAGGTTCTATTAATACATGGGCTGAAATGGCACAAAAATTCCTTGCTAAATATTTTCCTCCTTCTAAAACTGCTCAATCAAGAAATGATATTACTTCATTTAGTCAATTTGACGGGGAGACAATTTATGAAACTTGGAAAAGATTTAAAGAACTATTAAGAAAATGTCCTCATCATGCTTTACCTGATTGGTTAATTATTCAAACATTTTATAACGGACTTATTGGATCACTTAAATCAATTATTGATGCTGATGTTGGAGGATCTTTAATGACTAAATCATTTGAAGAAGCTTATGCTTTAATTGAAGAAATGGCTAATAATAATTTTAAATGGCCTTCTGAAAGGATTAATCCTAAAAGAATGGAAAGTATTCATGATAACGAAGCCTTTTCTAACTTAGCTTTTGAAGTAGCTGCAATATCTAAGAAATTAGATAATTTTGCTATCAATATATCACATAACAACTCTGCTAATAATGAAGATTCTCAAACTATTGAAACTTTACAAGCTATTGCTAGTAAAAATAACCCTTATTCCAATTATTATAATCCTAGATGGAAAAATCACCCTAATTTTAACTGGAATAATGCACAACAACAATGGGGTAATAATCGATCCCATCCAACTGGAAATTGGAACAATCAAGTAAATTCAAACTATAAACCACTTGGATTTAATAATCAACAGAAAAATTTATCTATAAAAGAATTGATTTTATAAATGAGTAATAAATTACAAAATCAAAACACTGTTATTCGTAATATTGAGAATCAAATGGGACAAATCGCTAATTTAATTAATCACAGACCTCCAAGAACACTTCTTAGTAATGTTGAAATCAATATAAAAGAAACTAGAAAAGAACATGAACATGTTAAAGCTGTGCAACTTAGAAGTGGAAAGGAATTAAAAGAAAGAATGCAGAATGAAATTGAAAATAAGATTGAGGTTGAAGTGTTGACCTCATTTTTGATGAGGTCTTTTGCTTCTCTCTTTAGTACTTAGGATCTAGCCTTAGGCTTTTCCTTTGACTAATCTTAGAGGACTAGAAATGGAACCCACCACTTAGAAATTTAAACACTTCTTGACTCCCTACAAACCCCACAAGCTTGATTGTAGACCCCTAATCACCTAGAGGGTTGAAATCAAATGTGGAGGTTTAAAGGATGAGTTCCCATAGGACTTTTTAGCCTTAGGAATGCCACTAGATGGCACAGTGCAGTGAGGGTTGACTTGCACATACATTACACTCTCACACACATTCCAAGTCCTAAAACCACACTCTCACCCAACTTGACTTCCTAACTCATGTAGGTAATTCATATGGATGGTCCTTAACCCCTAAGCCCCTGGCTAAGAGGGTTAGGAACAACATAGTGAATGCCTCAAATAAGTTATCTCATGGCTCATATGGGCTTAATATGGCTTCATGGCTCAAACAAAATGATTCCATTTCACTCACACTTGATCAATCTTATTTTTTTTTCAAAATTTCAGTTTTTAACCCCCGAGGCCCCGGACCCACCAAACCTACCAAATACCCTTGAAATGACCCAAAATTTGCAAAATTACCTAAATTACCCAAGATTCCTTAAAATTAATCCTAAACACTTCCCACCACCTAAATTGACCATCTTTGGCCAAAAAGACTAAAATTTTCAAAAATACCCCTAACCCCCCAAAAATTACCAAAATACCCTTTTACCCAAAAAATCTAAAAAATTCTAAAAATTCCCAGAAAATTCCAAAAAATCCCAAATATTCTCAATTTCATTTTTTTCAACTACACCATGGGCCAATTTTGCTAATTTACCCCACTTTTACCAAAACCCCCAATTTGACCCATTTTTTAACCCAAGTGAACCCAATGTCAAACCAAACCACCCCAATTGACCTCAATTTTTTTTCCAATTCAATTCTAAACTTCAATTCAATATCCCCAATATCAATTTAGACCAAATCCAAGTCCAATTTGATTGACATTTGGGCCCAATTCCAATTTGGGGCTTAAGGCTCAATTTTGACCCATGATCCAAACCTAGCCCAATTCAACTCCAATTGGCCCCAAATCTTTTCTAAAGCCTTCCTAACATCCCCATAAACAAAACACTAACTTGATTTGCCCAACATTTGAACCTGAACTCCACCCAAACCTGACCCAAAGCCAAAATCCCTTAAATTGACCTAAGCCCAAACCTAACCCCAAACCTAACCCAAATGGGCCCAAATCCCAAAATTAGAGCCCAACCAAAGTTGAAAACTCTTTGTAACACTCCCATAAACATTTTTCAACATTAATTTTACACCAAATTCAACCTTAGCCCAATCTTAGCCCAAATTAGCCCAATTTGGCCCACCCTGGCCCCTTTACCAAAAAAAGCCCAAATTCAACCCAATTCTACTCCAAATCACACCAAATTGATTCCAAACCTTTCATGAAACATCCATAAACTAAACCCAACATTTATTTGGCATGGTCTTTCACAAAATTCTTCATCCATAAGTCCATTTTGAAATAAAAAGGCCCAGCCATTTAAGCCTTTTAAAAAGCCCACTTCCACCAAACCCAAAAGCCCAAAAATTCATCCAAAGCCCACATGACAATTTCTTCCCATCATCCACTTGATAAAATCATTCCCTAAAATTTGAAATTTATGATTAAATCATTCCAAATTAGGCTTTATCCAAATTCCCATCAAAATGCCAAAATTCCTAAAATCCATTCCAGTGAAATTGACTAAGCCATCCCCAAGCCCAAATGAAGCCATCCTTAAGCCCCATGTAAAGCCATGAGAAGATTGACATGTGACCATCCCATAAATGGAAAGAGGAGGAGCCTCTTTAAGGATTCTCTTAAAGGTGATTAAACCTTTTCATGCTTCCCCTAAACTATGTTTAAACTTAAACATGCTTGGATAGTGACTTCTCCCCACTAATCTAGCTGACTCACCTGACCTCCCTCAGCCCAAATCAGAGCTTGGAAAGGTGCACCCAACCCAAAGCCATAGGATGACCAAATTGAGTCCAAAAGAGCCCCTTCCCTATTCCATTTTGAATGAAGCTTTCTACACATGGCCAATCTCCATTGCTTGCACCATTGCCAACCCCTGAACCTCCTGATGACAACAGTGACTTGACCCTGGCCGGCCAGCCACCACAGCCGCCGGAAACCACCAGGCCGAGACCACCCATGTGAGCCAATTTTTGAATTTCTCCTTACTGAGTTGTCCCAGCCCAATTGAACATCATGGATGTTCTTCCCTTGCCCTGAGCAGTTGATCCAAGCCATCAAACCCCCCTGGTGAGCCCTCCAGCCACCTCTATTTAAGCACCACCTCCTCTCGGCCAAAAAGAGGTGTTGAACCAAACCTTACCAAAACTCTGCCAAAATCACTCCAGATCCCTCTCCAGACATAGAGAGCTTGATCCCCACTAAAATCCAGCCTTAAAGCCCTCTCTGTGAGTCCAATTTTGGAATTGAAATTCAAGCCCAAAACCAGGACACTTCACCACAATGAGTCAATCTTTAAATTGATTGACTCTACACCTTCACCAGACCAAGAGGAGAAGTTCCCCAGCAAAAGCCCCTCACCAGGCCAGCAATTACTTCCAGTGTCCAAGCTTTGTGATCGGCCTTGGTCACTTTTGTGCCTAGGCATTTCCCCAGAGCAAGAGACTTCATCTGGAGCTTGCTTGGACTCAATCGAAGGTGTCACAATCCTCAGATCGAAGCTTCACTTCTCTGAGCAAAGGTATGAACTCACTCTTCCTCCCGAGCTCCTGGAGATTCTCTATTTAGTTTGAGTTGATTTCAATGCACCTTAACCGTATAGATGTGTTCGTCTCTTCAAGACGAATCGATAGAGTATAAGAACGCAAAAGTCCATGGAGAATCGAGTGAGATCTTAAGGTTTTAGTGTGGACAGTCACGGGTGCACACCAGTCAGAGAAGATGACCAGGAGCCGTTGATTCGCGCGTGTATCGAGCGGAAGGTCGAGATCAAGCCGGACAGCGCAATGGTTCGTGAATGGCAGGCTCCCGTAGCGCTGACTCAGATGGCGGTACCGAATCACGGAGCGACGTGTGGGCTTTCGATCGAGTCGGATAAATAGAAAATTAGGATTTTTTGGATTTATTTAAATACGAGAACTTCAAAAAATTCATAACTTTGCATAGAAAAATCACAAAAAATAAAATAAAAATATCTCTTGCTCAGTGAATAGAGGAGAATAATGTGGAAAAGAAATCAAGTTAATTGGATGAGTATTTTATTTTTAATAATTTATTTACTGTTTCCAATGTTTGGATTCTTCATTTGCATAGACAAGTCACCATGGCATGAGACCATAGGGCTTTTGAAGTCTCTGATCTTGGGAACATTCCCTCAATTTTTTAAGGTCAGAGGCCATCTTTGTGAAAAGTTATTGATTTTTCAAGTTCATGTCACTATTTTAGGTATTCTAATTCCAATAATTAGCATGTTATAAAATAAATTCTAGGAAAATTTGGTGGTGTTTCTTAGGACTAGCGGACCCTATGAAAAATATATTTTGAGTTAATTCATTCATAATAACCCTAATTGGCCTAAACTTCCAAAATTAAATTTGAATTAATTAGGGTTAACCACACACCAAATTGACTTGAAAACCATTCTCCATTGCTCTTTAGGGTTAGGGGAACCTTACATAAAATTTTGAAATCAATTGGACTTGATTAACCCCACCAAATGGATTGCTTAAGCCTCATAAGCAAAATGGAACTTTAAAAATTCATAACTCCAAAAATTCTTTTCAAAAATTCACAAAAATGGTTTTTGGAGCTTCTCTGATATCAGGGGAGTTCAAGAAAATTAAAATTGGAATTTTCTAAAAAAGTTAATTTTTCACAATATTTTAATATTTTAATAATTAAAAAATAATAAAAATCACAAAAATATTAAAAATCATAAAAATGTCACATTTTAACTCCTAATCACTTAGGATCAAACCAAATATTTTTCCTAAGTCCCTAGGATAAGATATTGAATTTAAAGGCTTAATGTAATTTTTAATATTAAAAAATGAATTTTCAACCTTTTTCACTAAAATAATTCTAATAAATCAAAGAAAAATTATATAATTATAAAATTTGTTTCGTTGGACTCCTTGAGGTTAGAGAAATTTAAGAAAAATATAAAATCTATTTTTCAATTTTTATTTTATTTTAATATTAATTAATACTCTAAAACTCAAAATAATTATAATAAATAAAATATAATTCAAAAAATCACCAAAATTGGTCCAAGTGGTTTTTTGGCCATTAGAAACATTTAATAATTTTCTTAAGGACAGAAACTTTAACTTGGTCATGTTGTTGAATTTTCTTTGAAAACCCTTATTTTCTACTAAAAATAATTATATAAATAAATTAAAGTCAGAAAAATCATATTTTCTCCTCTAATATCTTAATTAACATGTGAGTGAGGTTACATAAAAATTTGAAATTTATTTGAGCTCAATTTATTGAGTTATGAAATAAATAAGCCCAAAAGGGCATAAAGGTAATTAAAGAATTTTAACCCTTAATTAAAACTTTAGGTTTAATCAAAATAGAGGGTAAAATATTTGATTTTAATTTTCCTTGGATTATTAAAACTTAGGGAAATTAGAAGGGTAGAAACCCATTAAACACTTTGAAAATATCAAAATGAAACTCTAATTAATTAAATAATTTAAATTTTGGAAAGAATATATTTAAAATTTGGATTATTAAAATAGGGATATTATTGAGAGGATATTTATTCGTTAATTTAAAAATCCCTAAATAAATCACTTCAATAATATTTAGTTCTTAATTAAAAATTAAAATAATAATCCAAACTAAATAAATTAAAAATTAAAAGAAGATAACCCTTAAATGAATTAAAGCTTAAAATATTAAATGGTCCAATAATTAAAATCAAATTTAAAATCTTGGAGTTAAATTAAATTAAATTAAATTAAGTCAAGTCAAAGTTTAAATTAAATTAAATTAACACCTTAACAATTAAATTAAATTAAATTTAAAATATTGAAACTAAAATTAAATTAAATTAAAATTAAATTAAAATTAAAATTAAAATTAAATTAAAATTAAATTAAATTAAATTAAATTAAATTAAATTAAAATTAAATTAAAATTAAATTAAAATTAAATTAATTTAAATAAAATAAAATAAAATAAAATAAAATAAAATAAAATAAAATTAAATTAAATTAAATTAAATTAACATCACTTAACAACAAACCTAAATGAAAACATTAAGAGTTAAATCAAAACATATGAAAGATTTCAACACATTTTTCAATATAAGTAAATCTAAAACATAAAAAAGTTAATATGAAATATAATATCACTTAAAGTGTAAAGATTTAAATTAAATTTAAAATAATTCGAACCCTATTCCAAACATAATAATCATTAATTAATTTTTATAATTAAATCAAATCAAATTATATCATTAAAATATTTATTACTTTGCCCTTAAAAGGCTTTTATTGTTATAACTCTTAAATGAAGCATCAAGTGAAGTGTCACTTCACACATAAAGTATTTAAATGTCCTAAGTTCACTGAGCAAGAAAAAAAACAAAATTAAAATCCTTTGATGATTAATTCAGCAATACAATAAAATTCATTTGAACTCAAAATAATCCTAGAAGTATTGAAAAGATGTTTAAGATTCATCTTAAACACTTCCTTGATACGATGGGGTGTTTTAGAAGAATAATTGAACTTAATTGTTCTTTGGTGAAGAAAATCATCCTTAAACCAAACCAACAACCTGGACGTCATAGGAAATGACTAGCAATAGGATTAGGATTCTGGTAGACAACCATAACCTTTTCCCTTAGCTTTACCTAGGTATTTCTTGTAAAAATATGTTAAAATACTCTAACATGTGTTTTAAGTGTAGCCAGGTACGCTTTTACTTTGTTGCAATTTACCTACATGTGCTGCATTTTAATTTTCTTGCATGGTAAAACAACTGTTGCATGAAAACCAAAACATATAGGATAACCACAAAACTGAAACCAAAACTAAATTAAAAGTCACCACAAGATAAAATTCACCACCACAACATTCCAAAATATAAAACAACTCAAAATTTAATCACAAACTAAACAACAAAACTGCAATTACAACTAAATTAAAATATCTCATTGGAAGATCGGGAATACCTCGGATGATGTAACCTACGTGTTGCTAACGGGATTTCCCACGGTCTAAATGAAAGTGTGGAACTCATTCAGTTAAGTTTAGCAAATTCATCTAGACTAAGTGAATCCGATAAAAATAATGATGCCGGAATGATGGAACCGTGGGATCTTAACCGGTGTTGTTATAATCAACTTTATGATTTGTTTTAATTAAAACATTAAAAACACTTAGATTTTAAGATTTTCTCTAAGCCAAGACACTTTTCTCATCCCCTGATTTTCACCTTCTAAAACTAAACCTCTGCAACAACAAGGAGCTTGGAGCATGGTGGGCAGCACGACCATCGTCATCAGCAAAACTTGAATCTACTTCAACAAAACCTTTCCTAGTTTTAAACAACAAAGCCATAGGATTTCGAGGTAGTTTGCTTCGTGCAACATAAATTCTTAACTTTTCGTTAGGCATTTGTATAATCATGTTATGCAAATTAAGCCCTAAGTGGTCTTAGGACTCTGAGGTAGTCGTTTGATACGATATAAACCCTCACATCTTCGAGGCTATTTATGTGATTATGTCATACAAACATAAGTGCTAATTAATTAAAATTGGCACGATTGCAACATTAAATAATTTTCTTAAACTCGAAGCCAAATAATAGGATAGTTTGGGAAGTTGCCAAAATTCTTCTTGGATCCTCAACTTCTCCTACTTCTCTTCCCTTGAATTCCAAAAATAAATTGTCCTAAATTTGATTCATTCCCTATTGAAATTCCAAAATTCAATCCTTTGAAAACCTTAAACTTTGAAATTCTTGAGAGCAAAGCCACTGATCATTATCGAGAGTTTTCTTAAATGATTCCTATCATTTAAGATGTAATTAACTATAGGAGCTTGCCCTTATAGGGAACTTTAAGAACCCAGGTAATATAAACCCTGCTTAATTCCTCTATATTAAGCAGGGGAACTTGTCGGCTTATAAAATTGGTTCGCAGACCAAACAGATGTCTTAAATCTTTTAGTTTATTTAATCAAGCCTCATCATCAAGCAGTGTGTCTATTCTTCGGGATAAATACACGGTTTGTGGTACGGTGCTCGTTTATATAAACTATTCGGGATGTGAGATCGGTTTGATTTCATATCTTAAAACTTTCAAATTTAAAGTTATTTTCAAAATCAAATGCTACTTTCTAAATTATATATATATTTAAATTAAATTTAAAATTTAAAATTTGCCGACGACTTCTGCAGGTGACCCCCTTTTCATAATAAAACACACAACCAAAAAATAAGCCGTACAATTTACGGCAACTCCGCTAGGGACTAGTTCCTCTCTCCATTTTGATCAGATGGTTTTGCTTTCATAAATCGGTAGTGTATCCATGTCCCTAGTGGAGCAAACTACCATTCTTCCGTTGGAATACCTCGTTCATTTCTGTCTTGAACGAGTATAGCCAACTCCTCTCAGATTTAGGAGCCACTGTTTAGACTCCCCTAAACGGAGAGGTTCCGAGATCCTTTTACCTCTTTTCTGAGGTGGGGTGGACCCCCAATAGGTGTTAGTTTATGAGCGGTCCTTCGAGTCGAGAAGTATTGCATAAGACTTTCTCTTCCTTTCCAATTCTAAATCAGGCCCTTTACCTTTTCTATAACCTTTTTCCTTTAATCGTTCTGTTTTTAACAAACGAACCCGCTAATAAACAACCTTCTAATAAACAATCTCTTTTAAAAATCAAAATACACTAAGATAAAAGAAAATGTGTTCGGACTCTTTCTTTTTCGTCCTAAACTTTACGACGAAAGGAAGTATAATTCGGGACTGACATTCGGAATCTGCCCTGCAGAAAATGACTGCCCCAAAGTTAATCTTCTCCTTCACCAACGGACTGGACTTGGCTGTCTACAAGGATGAGCTGCCTGACAATGGGATCATCCGTTTCGGACAAGGATTTGGTAATACAGATATCAAGTTCGCTGACGTCACTCTCTTCACACTAATGGACAAAGTGTCAGAAACTGAGAAACCCCTGATTGAGTTCAACCTGAAATCGACTCAAGAATTCCCTCCCCCGCAAAGGGTTCCGGATGAAAGGAGTACTACTCGTTCGTAGGAGGACTCGTTGTCTCTACCCCCATCGGTCTAGTCATCTCTCGCACCTACCCCGACTTCACGCCAAGCCGAAGGGGAAGGAAATCCAAGTCTGTGATGAGCCTGTCATTGTGGAGGGTACAGATTTTGCTGCGATACCATCTATTTTTGAAATTGGGTCCAGTTCGAGAGTTGCACCCCTAACTCGAACTCAAAGAAGGAATAGAAGCAGAAAGATAGCCCGAGTTGAGAAGGCCAAAGCTGCTGAAATTGCTTTCCTTGAAGAGATCCCTGAACTGCCAGAGTATACACCTCTGTTGGAAGGGAGCAGGTTTCACCCTCTCTCTTCTGCATCAGATGAAGAGGATGTCCGAAGGATCACCGCTGCATTACCCCGACCTACGTACTACAGCAATTACAAAAGGAAAAGGGATAAGACTATGCCATTTGCTCGATCGCAAGTCGTGATAGAAAGATTGGCAAAGAAAGAAAGATGCCCTGTGTCAGAAATCTTAAGAAGGATGGGACGGGTGCCAGCTAAATCCCGTCTCGGACGTTGAATAGAGCCTGTTGCTGCCACAGACAAACCAAAGAAGAAGATAAAAGCCAGTTCACCCGTTGTTGTATCGGGTCTGCAAATTAGGGAGGATACCACCTTCCAGCATATAGCCGACAGATCATCCGGTCCTAGGCTTCCGGCTGCAAGAAGGATGGTATGGCGACCTACTACTAGTGAGCTAAGACCAAAACAATGTCCTGAGAAGAAAAGTCTCGTCAGGAGACTTGAATCAGAAGAAAGTGTATTACAATAAAGGGGACTCCCGGAAAGGAAGTTCAACAACCGTCACGTGACAACTGCGAGACCGTGCGGAAAAGGCTACTAGAAGATGCCATGGACAAGTTAAGGACCGACATCCGACGGTTAGCAAAAGAAAGAGAAGAAAAACTAGAAGATGAAGTTGATTCATCATAATTTATGGATGACGAGTATGCTGAAATCAACATGGTTGAGATGCGAGCATTATCAGCTTCACAAGGTGCTCCAATAGCTGCAGAAAGAGATGAACCGGAAGTGATGAGAGCACGACTTCAAGAAAAGGATGATACAATTTCCCAGATGGAAAAGAGGATGGAAGAGATGGCTGCCGCTTTAGCCACTCTCCAGAGTCAGGTTCAACCTTAGAAAGAGACACCCAGAGAAATTATCCATATTGCAAATGGAGGAAAAGAGATCACATCCGTCAACGGAGACGAATAACCAAAGAAAGATCCTGTACAAAGCATGATTCCAGAAAAGGACATCAAAAACATGGTAGAACAGCAGGTGCGAGAGGCCTTAGCACAATCTAAGAAAGGAACATCTATTCAGACGGGTAGACCTTACCCCGAAGAATTTAATGCGATCCAATGCCCAAAAGGCTTCGTACCACCTCTGTTCAAGGCTTTTGATGGTACCGGAAACCCTCAGCAGCACATTGCACATTTTCGTGCTAGTTGTTACAATGCTGGTGGGAGTGACGCTTTACTCTTCCTACAGTTCGTCAGCAGTTTATCAGGGATTGCCTTCGACTGGTACGTAGAATTGCCGAACAGTTCAGTAAAGACCTTTTCAGAACTAGAGAATCTCTTCGTTAAGCAGTTTGCCAGGGCTCAGCACCACATCACTATCGGTGATCTAGTGGTGGAGCAACAGAAACCGAACGAGACTTTAGTGGATTACATACTTCGATGGAGAAACTTAAGCATGAAGTGTGAGCCACGGCTACAAGAGCAACATGCGATCAGGCATCCTACTTAAAAGTATCCATGGCCCGATAGCACTTCTCCATAAAGGATTTACAATCAAGACTTTCGAGAAGTTGCTTAGCAAGGCTGGGAGCTTGCAAGAGAAGGCAAAGCAGTTAAGTTTTGTAGACAAGACCGATAAGCAGAAAACTGTGAAGACATTTGAAGAGAAATCCGGAATCATCGCGGCATTAGATAAGGGCAAACAGTCAGTTCAAATACAGCAGAGCGGACATAGCCTAGTTACCAACCACCGCAACGGACATACCAATAACCGCAATAGATCTATCAGCAACCTCAGCAGGGCTATCAACAGCCTCGACTGAGCTATCAGTCACCTCAGCATTATGAACAACCGCCTCGTCCACAGCGTACCATGAAAGATTTGCTAAATAGGAAATATCCATTCAAAACTGAAGCAATAGCGAAGATGTTCCGTAGCTTAATGAAGACACCGGATTTTCAGCTGCCAGAGCCCAAGAGGCCGGAAGAAGTCAACAAGAAAGATCACCCGAACTATTGCCCTTACCACCGGATGCTCGGACACAAGATAGAGGATTGCATCACTTTCAAGAGTTGGCTTGATGACAATCTCTGGAAAGGAAAAATAACGATCCCGAAGGAATACATGAAGGAACCCCAAAAAGGAGGTTCTGTCAATGTTATCTCGATGGATCCTATTGTTCCGATAGGCCCTTACATGACCGATGATGGATGGAGTACCGTTTGGACAAAGTCTTCAAAAAAATTTTTGGATCACATCCAGACCGCTTTGGTACGCGCTTCAACTCAGAGTTTGAAACCTGTTGAGCCGGCACTATCACTTACGATTGAAGAACCGCCCTAGAAGGAGGAGAAGATCATGGAAGAAAAGAAGACCGAGGCTCCGAAGGGTAGACTAGGGGCTGCTTATCCTAGGATGGTTGTTTTCAATTCAGGGGAGAAATCCCTCAAACTCCTGACTTTGTATGATTATCTGCTCGCCCCGGCGGGATCTTATAATGATAAAGGTTATGAAGTTGGCTACGTTTTGAATGTTTCTAAAGATTGCGTAACTAGCGACAACCGGCTTAATCTGGATCTCGATTCCAATACAAATAACGATTCTCAAATCATACACAACCTCAATGACCACGATGAAGAAGATGTTCACAAAGGAGGCTACGAAAGCTCGACAAACAACGATTCCATTTGTGAATTCTGAGGAGCTCCGATCACGATAGAATTAGAACTATCAGATCCCGAAGCAACTCCAGAAGAGCCAGTCGTCCCGATTCAAAAGGAGACACCGGCAGATCCAGCACCAGATTCAGAAGAGATTACTGAAGTTAATTTAAGAAGCGAAAAAGTTCTACCTCCGAGAATAGGTCCAAAGGATTAAGGAAAGCAGGTGGTTGCTCAGGAAGAGTCAACCCCAGTAGAGGAACTGCCCATTCGGGAAGTTACCGAGGAACATGGTAATAAAGTGGACTACAACGTGCTAGCCCATCTTAGGAAACTACCAGCCAAACTAAGCATATACGACGCTCTGATCCTGTCAAAGGAGATGAGGGAGGCTCTGATCAAGGCTTTACTTGATCCAGAGATTTGTTTAGCTCAAATGGCCGGTGATTCCTTCGACGAGGTTTGCTCGTTAAGGGAACAACGAGGTGTTACCTTCACTGACAATGATCTATTATTGGGAACAGCTGTTCACAACTGACCGTTATACATTTCAGTCACTATTGGAAAGTTTACGCTCTCTAGAGTGTTGGTTGATCCGGGAGCATCAATCAACATAATGAATCTTCGGACGCTAGCATATTTCGAAATTGATGCTCGCGAGCTTGAAGCAGACAAGATGTTATTAAGAGGCTTCAATCAAAAAGGAGAAAGAGCTCTTGGATCGATGACACTACTAATGAAGACCGGTGATTTCGCAAAGACAACCATAAAATTCCACATAATTGATTCTGAGACATCGTTCAATGCTCTATTGGGTCGGCCATGGATCCATGAAAACTGGATGGTACCGTCGTCTCTGCACTAGTGCATAAAGTATTACGAAGGAGGGGAACAGTGCATCAAAGGTGTTTTGCAACCGTTCTCCGTGCATGAAATTGGAATTCATGTAGATGTGGCCTACTACGCACCTCCAAAGACAACAATCTTTTCCAGAAATACCATATCAAATGAAGCAAAAGAAATTCGAGACGATGAAGAACCTGAAGTTCTAGTCCAATAGTTACTCACCACTCCCTTACGGCGAGATGGTGAAGGTTTCTCTAGAAATCACACCCGAGGTCGAGGCCGGGGATGAGGACGTGGAAGAAACGTTGGAACAATTGGACATAAGAAACTGGTCATCGATGTTGATTGGGAGAACATTTTCGAAGAAGAAGAAGAAATTGAGAAAGAAGCAACGACAATAAGTTAGAAGGAACCACAATTCAAGTTTTCTCTCGAAGATGAAAAGAATGAAGAATATAAATCAATGTACGAGAAGATTAACCACTATGTGCATACTATGACCCAGACCCCGGTCCATTCTAATAAGATCGAGGGTATGGTGGTCAAGGAAGTACATGGTGGCGATATTAAACCAATCAAGTTCTACCGTGGTGCTTCTTCTTCCAAAACTGAAAATGATGTACAATTTGAAGATGTTACTTCATCTGAATTAATGGAACTACCTTTTGAGTGGTACTCTCCCTGTGTACAAAATTTAATTCAACGTGGTGTCTTACCTCGACGATGGACAAAAGGCCGATCACAACACTTTGAAAAATTATGGAATAATGTCGGTCGGCCTCCCAATTCAAAACATGGTCTCGGATTCGACACAGTAGGATTAGTTGATGATACGGGATTTTGCTTGGTTGCCACTTGCGAACCTAATAAAGACTGCTTGGAAGCTTCAGAAGATCTCGAAAATCTATCAATCGGAGATGTTCCACCAGAATTCAAAGAAGAAATCAAATAAACAATAGACGAGTTAACGGAAGTTAACTTAGGTACTAGCGAAGAGCCTAGGCCTACCTTTGTTAGCTCCTTACTCAATAAAGAAGACTCCGAAGACATAATCAAGCTATTAATGAAATTCAAGGACTGTTTTGCTTGGATTTACGATGAAATGCTAGGATTAGCTCCAGAAGTCGCAGTTCACAGGCTAGGAGTGGATCCTACTTTCATTCCAGTCAGACAAGCTCCCAGAAGAATGCGTCTAAAATTGAGCAACAAGTAATAGCCGAAGTTAAGAAGCTAATAGACACTAAATTTGTCCGTGAAGAATAATACCCAACTTGGTTAGCCAACATGGTACCAGTCAGAAAGAAGAATGGTCAGATCAGAATCTACGTGGATTTCAGAGATTTGAATAAAGCATGTCCAAAGGATGAATTTCCATTACCAATCCCAGAACTGATGATCGACATCACTTCGACGTATGAAATCTTCTCATTCATGGATGGGTCATCGGGATACAACCAGATAAAGATGGCACCAGAAGATGAAAAGCTCACGACATTCAGAACGCCGATCGGAGTGTATTTCTACACAGTGATGCCATTCGGACTAAAGAACGCAGGAGCAACATACCAAAGAGCGATGATGAAGATTTTTGATGATCTCATTCACAACAAAGTAGAGTGCTACGTGGATGATGTGGTCATCAAAAGTAAACTGAAGGAAGATCACCTGTATGATTTGAGAATTATTTTTGAGCGACTAAGACAATTTAACCTTAAGATGAATCCCTTAAAATGCGCCTTCGGCACACCTTCAGAAAATTCTTAGGATTTGTTGTCCGACTTCGCAGGATCGAAATCTATCCGGAGAAGATTAAAACTATTTCAGAAATGCCTCCTCCCAAAAATTTAAAACAACTACGATCCTTTCAAGGGAAGTTGGCATATCTTCGACGCTTTATCTCGAACTTGTCAGGTAGGTTTCAGCCCTTCTCGGCATTGGTTAAAAAGGACGCCAAATTCGTTTGGGATGAGAAATGCCAGCGGGCTTTCAAGGATGTTAAGCAATATTTAATGACACCTCCTATCTTAGCAACCCCAGTCTCAGGTAGACCGTTGATACTTTATACCGCGGCTTTAGACGATTCTCTCGGAGCCATGCTAGCCCAGGTCAATGACGAGGGAAAAGAAAATGCTCTCTACTACCTAAGCCGTCGTCTAATCCCGATGAAAGTAAAGTATCCTCCGATTGAGAAGCATTGTTTGGCCTTGATCTTCGCCGCTCAAAAGCTCAGGCATTACATGCTTTCTCATAAGGTTAACCTTATTTTGAGAGTTAATCCGTTGCAATACTTGATGACCCGACCGACGCTTTCTGGCAGACTTGCTAGGTGGTCGATGATACTATTGCAATTTGATCTTCGCCGGATAGTACAAAATTTTAAAGCCAAGGCCCGAGCAATACTTTCAGTATGCCATGAAATTGTTGGAACAAATTCCAAACGTAACAATCTACAAGATTCCCAGAAGAGAAAATACTCTCGCAGATGCGTTAGCCCGTCTTACAAAGGAATTTGCCTGCTTACAGGATGAGTCAGTTGAAATGCTGTTCAGGGACAACAAGTCCTATCACAACTCGACATGGATACAATACACAAATCAGAAAAAGCAGAAGAATCAGTTGCGGCAATAACAGAAAATACAGAATATTGGCGGCAGCCATTAATAGACTACTTGCAGACAGGAAACCTGCCTGACGATAAGTCGTTAGCCCAACAAATCAAGAAAAGAACTTTGTCTTACGCATTAATAAACAATACATTATACAGAAGGTCTTTTGACCAGATGTGGCTAAGGTGCCTGAGCGGGTCTGAGGCTCGTGAAATTGTCAAAGAAGTGCTTTCAGGAAATTGTGGCGCTCATCAGTCGGGTCCAAAAATGAAAATGAAGATTAAAAGACTAGGGTACTACGGCCCTCAATGATGACCGACCGTATGAAAGTTGCCAAAAGTTGTCACCAGTGTCAAGTGCACGGAGTGGTTCTACACCAACCTCCAAATGTGCTACATCCGACAATCGTGTCGTGGCCATTTGAGTGTTGGGGCACAGATATAGTGGGTCCGATAGAACCGCCTTCTTCAAGAGGACATCGCTTCATTCTTGCAGCTACAGACTACTTTTCTAAATGGGCATAAGCTATACCACTCACAGAAGTGAAGGCACACCACATGCTACAGTTTTTCAAGAACCAAGTCTTCTACCATTTTGGGGTACCGTGCAGGATCATTTCAGATAATGGGTCTGCATTCAAAAGTATAAAGATCAACAATTTTGTCAAAAGACACGGGATAGATTGGTGATACTCAACGATCTACTACCCAAGAGCAAATGACTTGGTCGAGGCTTTTAATAAAACTCTCATTCAAATTTTATAGAAACTTTGGACGACAATAAGAGAAATTGGTACGAGAAGTTGTTAGAAGCCTTATGGGCCTATAGGACGACTTTTAGGACTCCTATTCAGTCTACGCCTTACGCTTTAGTGTACGGGTCCGAGGCCGTCTTGCCCTTGGAAGTTCAGCTGCCGTCACTCCGAATTGCAGTTGCAGAAAAGATCACTACAGAAGAAAATGCCAGACTACGACTGGAAGAATTTGAAAGCTTGGAAGGGAAAAGACTTTCCGCGCAACAGAATTTGGAACTATATCAAGCCAAGATGATCCAGGCTCATGATAAACTGGTCTGCCCAAGAACTTTCAAAGTCGGTGACTTAGTTCTTATTCTCAAAAGACCTATCCTTGCACACCGCAAGAAAGGAGGTAAGTTTGAACCAACCTGGGAGGGACCATTTATGGTTGAGACAGTCTACTCTGGAGGTTCCTACCAATTGGTGAATTGCCGTGGAGAACAACCCATGCTTCCAATCAATGGACGGTATTTAAAGATGCATTACGCAACCTGATGTTTCGAAGGGTGGCCTCTAAAGTAGAATCTTATCCCTAAAAACACGGGTGAAGAAATCACTTTGTGACTGGGTCTGAAACCAAAACAAAATAAAATGGATGATAAAAAAATCTCATCAACGAAAATGTTAAAAAGAAAACATGGGAAATCGTAATAATAAAATGTCAATATTTCCTTTTAAATCCATTCATTCCTGATATTTTCTCATATTTTCCTACTTTCTTTAAATTTAAAAGAAGTGAATAAGAATTTTTAAGTGTTTTTCTTATTGTTCTTGTTCTTAATACAGCCCCTGATCCTTTCCTTATTTTTTTTCGCAGGGAAATGTCAAACGGGCTGTTGGTTCTAAACTTTAGAAATGGCGTGAGTCTAGCACTTGATGAAAAGAGGGTGAGGGATGGAGCAGTGATAGAGATTGACTCAGACTTCACACCAACCGGCTTACAATACGAAGAAAATGATTGGATCCCAGTTGATCGAGAAGAACTTCACAGCCAAACAATGATGAAAATGGGTGGCCCGAGCCACCAATCCAGCAACAAGAAAAGAAAAGCAAACGCCGCTCATGCAACCAAAGAAGATAAGAAAGTTAAGTCTGTGGTTGCCACAGTAGAGGGTATACTTGTCAGCGCCGCACTCGCAGAAATTTAAGGGGTAAGGAGAGCTACTCTCACTGCTACCCAGCGAAGAAATAAGACTCATCGCATTGACCAAGTTAGCAGAAGATCAACATAAACAGACAGTGGGTACCGTTAGTGCAAATGCTCCAAGGAGACCGGTTCGTCAGGAACCAGAAAGAAGAAAGTCAACTCTAAGAAAGTCAGAATAGATAAAAGAAGTACCAAGCAAAGCAGAAATAGAGTCAGTACCTCGACGCCTAGTAGATGTACCAGATCCAAAGAGTCTTGTTGCGAAAGCAACCCCGGAGGATGTCCCTACAGAGACTATCCCCGAGGAGCCGAGACATGCAGAAGAGCGTGCTGGGGTTGAGCCATACATCCTGCAGTATGTTACTAGACACCGAGGACTTCAGATAATCCCGGAATACGAGCTGGAGAAAATGCAACTAGTTTAGAAGAAAACCTTTGAATACTTTGAAAGAATTGGAGACAAGAAGGTCAACATTTTATATGGCCTCGAGCTGCATACAGATGTATTCTCAGATTACGAGCAACAAAAAATTGTAGACTGCATCCTCGAATTACAGAAAATGGGTTGAGCAGGCCGCCTGAGAGAAAAGACCTTTTTAGAACCCCGAAGATGGATGCCAGGAAAAAGAAGAGTTACAATCCAATGCAGATGTTGCTACAATTTTGTCATAGAGAGAAAAGGAAATCAACCAGGGATACTCCGTCACAGTAAGGTGGATCCGATGCCAAGAATCATTAAGAGAATGGTGAAATGGATGATAATATGGAGGGTATTGCCTGCAGATTGCATACCCAACAGCTGCATTATTAACATCTACATGGAAGGCGACTGCATACCTCCACATATAGACCATCATGACTTTGTTAGACCCTTCTGCACAGTGTCGTTCGTTAACCAGTGCAACATCATGTTCGGATCTGACCTCTGGATTGCAGGCCCTGGTGAGTTCCGAGGGCCGATGAAGATACCACTACCGGTAGGTTCCGTCCTGGTGTTAAAAGGAAACGGAGCAGACGTTGCGAAGCATTGCATTCCAGGAGTGCCTATGGAGTGGATCTCAGTTACTTTTAGAAGAATGGATGACAGAAAAATGCCTTACCTCTTTCAGCTAGATCCAAAATTGGAGAGTCTCCGGCTCTACGAGCTGTGAGTTACATGGGAAATAACACACCTCCAATACACATCCATGCGGCATTCCTGCCAAGGGTGGCTTGGAAGGTGATGTTATTGCCCATGTTTCTTACTATTCGTACATGAATTTTTTACGTAGCTTTTGGATGGATCAACAAGAATCTTACACAATCCGTTTTGGATTTACATGGATTGTATGAGACATTAAATTTCTGAGGAAAATATCATCATGATTAGATCAAGTTGTATGATGTATTTTCAGCAAGTTGGAATGAAAATGCCTACGTCATATTTTGCTTTCACCTCTTTTTGTGCAAATTAACTGGGAAACGCCATTAGAGTTAAATGAACTTCGAACGACGAACAGAAAAGAAAAGAAATTAAATGAGAACTTTTCCTAAAAATCTGAATATTAAAAATAACTTCAAATTCACATGAACACTAAATAAATAAAAAAAAATAAAATAGGATCGTTAAAGGAAAAACAAAACAAATCTAAACTCCGAATTGAATTTCGATCTCAAACCTCTGATTCAAACCTTTCAGTTCTTTCCTCCAGCGAAATCTGTTGGAAACTCTTTTAAAATTTGAATATTCTCTTCGACTTGTCGTTAAGTCAAATCTTTTCAGCTTGGTATGCTTACCAATTCCTCTCAGTTCTCTTTCCTTTGTGTTTTAGAGGATCGACCAGTTCTATTGACACGGAGCCACGAACTTTGTTCGATTTGGTTCTGATGGCATAAGACTGGGTCCCTCTTCATACAGATAAATTTCCGAGACTGGTACCAAATTCCAGTTCTCTTCCTTCGAGGTCGGTACCTGACCCACTTTTAATATGTTTGCAAATTATGTTTCTAGCAACGACACCAAAAACTTGATCCCGCTTTAAATATAGAGATATGATTTAATGTATAATGTGGATTCTACGCAAGTATACGTATCATATCAAGTAATACGAGGCTCTAGTGGAGTCCCAGTTATCGATCTCACGGGGAAGTTTTAAACAGATTTGTTATCAGCTAAAATTAAAGGAATTACTTACTAATAAAGTGAACAGAAATTCAAAGTAACTATAATAAACTAAAGTAAACTAATGCTTGAAATAAGTTGATTTAAATAATTCAGAAAAAGTATTCTTTTTGCTTGTTTTTAGAAAATTAAGTGAATGATGAATTTAAATAGAATTTTTAAATGTATTGAGACAAATAGGAGCATTCCTATTCTTTACCCTTTGGTCCAGGTGCAAAGAACATTGACTAATCCTATGTTTGATTACTGAATCTGCGGCTAGGCTGGGAGGATACTGGCTGCCACTTCAGAGCTCACATGTTCCCCTCACCTAAGGGCTAACATCTACACTTCAGCTCTCAAACAGTAGGACCGAATTGAGTATTTTAGTCTGTCACACTAAAATATCCAATTCTACGCCTGATAATTAACATTTCACTATTTATTTGCACCCGTCTTTCAAGGCTTTTGACTTCCCTGAATATTGGATGTAATTTTTACTATAGTTGATAATTCAACATATTTTAACTACTCAATTGGCCAGATTGAAAGTAAATTAAGTTTTAAGTAAAAATTATCACAATTTATTTATATTATATTAGGTGCTTCTATTTAATTTCATCAATCCGCATAATTTTCATAAACAAGGAGAAAGACTAAGAAAACTACTCAGAATGCATGGGAATAAAAAAAAGTATGGATTTCATTTAAAGTTAACAACAATAAACAAAGATACTTATCTTAATTTCCTCCCCAAGCAGACTCCTTGAAGTTCCTTTGACTTTTTCTTCTAGTACAACAAACTAAATAGCACTCAATTAAACTAATAAACTCACTAAACTCACTTAAACTAAATTAAACTCACACAAATGACACTTTAGACACTAGAATGGGACACACAGAAGACTCAAAAGGCACACTAAGATACTAGAATTTGGCCTCTATTTATAGAGTTAGGCAAAGGTCCAAGGGGTGCTTAAACACCTCTTCAAAAAGTGTCCAGGTTCAATGTATATGCATTTTGAACTAGCTCGCCGTCGGTGGGAAACAACCTCGCCGTCAGCGAGGTAGTTATAATTCCTTCAGAAATTTCTCCTCACGATCTCGCCGTCGGCGAAGTAGTTATATTTGCATGAATTTCCTTTTTTTTATCCAAATTTGCTCCATTTCATGCTTTTTGCTTCCATCACTTATAAATCTTTATTCCTGCAATAAAATAAAGAAAATACCTTTCTTTAAAGTGTATTTCATCAAAAATAGATATGAATTTCTTGATGTATTTTTCTGTGATCAAAATCCCCCAAACTTAATTATTACTTGTCCTCAAGTAATTTTATTATTAAATAAAAATAATGATTTCTATAATAGAATTTTTTAACTCAGATAATATATGAATTAATTTTAAATAACATTATAATAAATTTGAATAGAAATATTTCTAAGTAATTAAATTAACTTTATAGAGATAAGATTATTTAGTTATCAGGTCTAAGATTTCTAGCTTTCTATTTAATTCAGGAATGACTATATTAAAAATAATAAATTACTTAAGATATTTAGATGATAGGAAATTCAAGAAAACACTATTTAGTAAATTACTAATCCATATATATAAGTTTAGAAATATAATTAAGTTTTACCCTTTAGGTTGAATCCATTGAAGCAAATTTTTGATAAGGCATATCCTCAAGCTTCTCCTCACTTAATATTTTTCTTTTCTTTTTCTTTTCTTTTTTTTCTTTTTCTTTTTCTTTTCTTTTTCAAGGAGGATTACTGTATCTGGATAGCCTGTTAATAATTTTGAACTTCAATTTCTCTTACTAAATTCGAAACTTAAAATATTTCTTTGCTTATATATATTTCATAGCCTTTACTTCATTGAGTTTCTATCCTTTCTTTTTCACTTAAATACTTAAGAATTTTCAATTTTTAGAATATAGTTTCCCTTGCTTTAAATAGTTTACTATATTCTTATTCCTTTTAACCAACTATCTTATTCCATTAATTAATTGAATTACTAGAAATATTTTCTTTAACTTTATATAATAATTAAATAAAGTAACTCATATTTATTGAATTGAAAACTACTATAGAAAATCATTTAATAATAATTTTTGAAAATAGAAATTGAGTAAAATTTTAATAATTAAATTTGTATTTTTACCTTCCCCCAAACTTAAATTTTTCTATCTTTACTACATAGTGAAAAAGGGAAAGTATATATTAAAATTCATCATACCTTTGGGCTTTAGGTATTTCTTTTTTTTGAAATTTTTGCAGGCTTTTTTATTACTTACAGTACCTGTACTGTTAGTATTCTTCTACATATAATATTTAAAAATAAAGTGTAGGGATGAAAATTTTAAAATAAGTATCAAACATAATAAAGAAAACTTAATCTGTTACTACAAATACATTTAAAATTTAAACAATACATTAAAGAAAGACTAACATCCAATATATATATAAATTTGCAACTAATCTAACACACATAAGAAATTTAATATCACTGCTCAAGCAAACAAACAACATATCAAGTCCAAAGTCCACAGAAAGTACTAAAATATTACACACGTAAATAATAAAGTTTGCAAAACAACAAATCTAAACAAACCAAACAAACTAAACAAAGACTCTAATCTTCTACATTAAAATCCCAAACTATGTCATCTCCCTGATCTCCAGGCTGAGAAGGCTGAGCAGGCTGGTACTGTGTATAGCGGGGGCACTCAGGAAAGACAACATCTAAATCACCACTCCTATATCGACGCTCAGCTTCATAGTATGCAATCTCGTACTCTGAATGTCGCTGGAGATATTCACTATCATAATCGTGTCTTCTCTCCAAGCTTCTGATCCTTTGATCTATATGCTCAAATCTTCTTTCCATATTTTCTCCAAATAACTCAAAACTCTTTCTACTCAAGGTCAATTCATTCATCAGATCTTGAAGGGTAGGAGTGGTGTACTGAGGGGGTGGTTCATAACTAGTAGAGGGTATATCTCTACTTGAAGAAGGTACATAATCCCTTGTCCCAGATCTCCATCCTTCGTGGGATTCATATTTCTTTATATTAACCTGAGTAAGGGGTTTCATAGGCTCTATCCATTCCTCGTCATCTCTTGCCTCTACCCTAGATAATTGACAAAGTGCATAGATAAGACCAGGATGTCCTAGTCCTCCTCCACTTTCATTTCTAGCAGTGGCTAATATGTTTTTATATATAATATTTCTCACATTAATACTCTTCTAGTTCTGAATACAGAAATTCGAATCGCTTCATCTCTTGTTACCTCACTATGGTGGTAGGTAGGTAACAAAGTAGAACAAATAAAATAATGCCAGGCTTTAGATGTTGCATTTAGCATAGAAAGAGGGAAGTTTACCCGTTCCCGCTGCTTTATCTTCCAGACTCCTTTCCCATCAGTGAGAAAGTCGATCACCTCTTCCAGAGTGGTCCTTCCATAGTTCCAAAAGTTTCATACTCACTGGTGTAGGTGTCTCGTACTTCATAATAAGCGTTTATTCTAGCAGCGTTGAAATCTACAAAAAATCCTCTAACCTTAATCGGTGCATCTTCAGCCTGTGTTAAGTTCGTATAAAATTCCTTCACAACTTCTACAACTGCTCTGTTGGTCACGTAACATAAATTTTCCCATCCTCGCTCCTTAATGATTCGCTCAACTTCTCCTCCTGGACTTTTGAAAACTCGATCTTGTATGCACTTTCTTTCTTGAAAATTTTGAAAATATCGAGTTTGTGCTCTTGCATTAATGAATCGGGTTTCGTCATGATCTATTAGTCGCTTTTGTCGTAGAGCTATTTCTCGATCTGTGAAATTTACAAAAATTTTAACTAAACTCTAAAATATTACTAAGAAGGCTTATTGACCTCATTTTTGATGAGGTCTTCTCTTCTTCCCTTTAGTACTTAGGATCTAGCCTTAGGCTTTTCCTTTGACTATCTTAGAGGACTAGAATTGGGACCCACCTTTTAGAAATTCAAACCACTTCTTAACTCCCTGCAAACTCCACAAACTTGACTCGTAGACCCCTAATCACCTGGAGGGTTGAAATCAAATGTGGAAGTTTAAAGGATGAGTTCTCATAGGACTCTTTGGCCTTAGGACCGCCACGGGTGGCCTCGGTGCAGTGAAGGGGCCGACTTACACACACACTACACCTATACACTACACTTTCACACACCTATACCTAACCCGACCTCCCGACTCATGTAGGTGATTCACATGGATGGTCCTTAACCCCTAAGCCCTGGCTAAGAGGGTTAGGAACAACATAGTGGATGCTTCAAATGGGTCCCTTCATGGCTCATGTGGGCTTGATGTGGCTTCATGGCTCAACCAAAATGATTTCATCCCACTCAAATTTACCCAATCTTCAATTTTCCAAATTTTCAATTTTTGACCCCGGGACCCTACACCCGCTAACCTACCCAAAACCTTAAAATTACCCAAATTTCCCAAAAATTTTCAAATAACCCAAAATTCCCCAAAATCAATCCCAAACATTTCCACATCACTCAAATTGATCATCCATACCCAAAAATATCAAAAAATCCAAGAAAACCTCCCAATACCCTCCAAATACCCAAAATACCCCTCTTGACCCAAAAACCCAAAAAATTCAGAAAATTCCCAGAAAATTCCTTAAAATCCCAAATATTCCCAATTTCATTTTTTCAACTATACCATGGGCCAATTTTGTCAATTTATCCCACTTTTGTCAAAACCCCCAATTTGACCCATTTTAACCCAAAGTGAACCCAATGTCAAACCAAACCTATCCAATTGACCCAAATTCGGTCCAATTCAATTCTAAACTTCAATTCAACATTCCCAACACCAATCTATACCAAATCCAAGTCCAATTTGATTGACATTTGAATCCAATTTCACTTTTGGCATTAAAGCCCAATTTGGACCCATGACCCAAACTTAACCCAAACTCACCCAATTCAACTCCAATTAACCCCTACACCCGCTTAGCATAAGAACATGAAAATCCATTGAGTATCGAGTGAGATATTAGGGATTTAGTGTGGACGGCTCTCGGGTGAGGACACTTGGGGACGATGAATGGATGCCGTCCATTCAATACACGTGCGGACGGATGGCCAGGATCGCGTCGGATCAGGAGACGGTACGAAAACAGCGGGGCCCGGGCTGCTGACTCAGATGGCGGCGTCGAATAGGAGCGCGACGCGTGTGCGTTCGGAGCTGCCGAGGTTGACGCGGCGCCGCGTGGATAAATAGAAAATTAGGGATTTTTCTGATTTATTTAATTCCCTAAACTTCAAAAATTCATAACTTTGTGTAGAAAAATCAGAAAAATAAAATAAAAATACCCTCTTGCTCAGTGAACAAAGGAGAATAATGTGGAAAAGAAATTATTTAATTTCATCAAGTATTTTATTTTTAATAATTTATTTACTCTCTGCATATTTTTAATTCTCCATGCATGTATACAATTCACTATGGCATGAGACCATAGGGCTTTTGAAGCCTCGAGATTTGGGAACATTCTCTGAATTTTCCAAAGTCGAGGCCATCCTATGAAGAGTTATTGATTTTTCAAATTCATGTTACTGTTTTGAGTATTTTAATTCCAATAAATAGCATGTTATGAAATAAATTCTAGGAAAATTTGGTGATGTTCCTTATGACGAGAGGACCACTAGGAAAAATAGGTTTTGAGTTAGTTCATTTAAAACAACCCTAATTGGCTTAAACACCCAAAATGGATCTCTAATTAATTAGAGCTAACCATACATCAAATTGACTTGAAATAAACTCTCCACTGACCTTTAGGATTAGAGGAACCTACCATAAAAATTTGAGGCCAATTGGACTTGGTTAGCCCTACTAAATGGGTTGATTAAGTCATTTAGTCAATTTAAACTTTAAAAATTCATAACTTTCAAAATACTTTTTAAAAATTCACCAAATTGGTTTTGGAGCCTCTCTGATATTAGGGGAATTTAAGAAAATTAAAATTTCAATTTTCTAAAAAAGTTGATTTTTTAATATTATTTTAATATTTTAATAATTAAAAAATAATAAAAATCACAAAAATAATAAAATTCACCAAAATGTTACATTTTGAATTTTAATCACTTAGGAACAAACCCCATATTTTTCTTATGTCAATTTAGTGAGATATTAAATTTTAAAGCTCTAGGGTAATTTTAAAATTAAAAAAATGTATTTTCTAGCATTTTCACTAAAATAATTATAATAAATCATAGAAAAATTAGAAAATTTTAAAATTTGATTCTCTGATTTCCTTGATATCAGAGAGATTTTGAAAAATATAAAATTCATTTTTCAACATTTATTTTATTTTTAAATTAATTAACACTCCAAAACTTAAAATAATTATAATAAAAATAATATAATTCAAAAAATCACCAAAATTGGTCCAAGTGGTCCTCTGGTCATTAGGAATATCCCCTAATTTTCTTAAGGACAGAAACTTTCCCTTGGTCATGTTATTAAATTTTCCTTGGAAATCTCTATTTTCCACCAAAAATAATTATATAAATAAATTAAATATAGAAAAATCACATTTTCTTCTCTCATGTCTTTATTGACATATGAGTGAAGTCACATAAAAATTTCAAGTTCATTTGAGTTCAATTTAGTGAGTTATGAAATTATTAAGCTTAAAGGGTAAAGTGGTAATTAAAATTTTTAATCCTTAATTAAAACTTTAGGTTTAATAAAAAATTAACAAGTAAAATATTTGATCCTAATCTGATTTGGATGATTGAAATTTAAATAATTAAAGGGTAGAAACCCATTAAGCAATTTAAAATGATTAAACCTTAATTAAATAATTGATTAAATTTGGAAGAATAATAAAATTGGAATTATTAAAATAGGGATATTATTAGGAAAAGATTTTTTCTTTAATTTAAAAATCCCTAAATTAATTATCTCATTAATATTCAATTCTTAATTAAAATGATAACTCAAATTCAAAACATTAAAAGTCTTAATCATTAAACTAAAATTAAATTATTAAACTCTTTTAAAAATTTTAATTAAAATTAAAAAAATTAAATTAAATTAAAAATTAAATTAAATTAAGTAAATTAAATTGGATTAAATTAAATTAAATTAAATTAAAATTAAAAGTTGAATTAAATTAAATTAAATTAAATAAACAAATTAAATTAAATTAAATGAATTAAATTAAATTAAATTAAATAAATAAAACCAAATTAAATTAAGTTAAACCAAATTAAAAATTAAATTAAATGAATTAAAATTAAATTAAATTAAATTAAATTAAATTAAATCAAATTAAATTAAAATTAAATCAAATCAAATTAATTTAATGTAACATCAAATCAAACTAAATTGAATTAAATTAAATTAAAACTCAATTAAATTAAATTAAATTAAATTAAGTTGAATTTAATATAACATCACCAAAGACATAAAGAATTCAAAATAAATCTAAAATAACTTGAACACTATTCCAAATTTAAACCCATTAATGGAAATTAAACTAAATCACAAACCATTTGAACACCAATTTACCCTCAAAAGCTTTAGTTATCATAACTCCTAAACGGAATATTAAATGAAATGTTACTTCACCTATAGGATATTCGAATGTCCTAGTTCATCTGAGCGAAGATAACAAAACTTGAGATTCTTGGACGATTAATTCATTTGTGTAATTGAATCCATTTGGACTTAAAACAATTCTAGCAATATTGAAAAGATGTTTAAGATTCTTCTTAAGCACTTCCTCGATATGATAGGATATTTATAAGAACAATTGAACCCGATTGTTCTTTGATGAAGAAAATCGTCCTCGAACCAAAACAAAAGACCTAGACGTCATAGGAAATGACTAGCCATAGGATTAGGAATTTGGTAGAAAACCATAACCCTTACCTTAGCTTTACTAGGGACATGCTTAAATATTCTAATTGTGTTTTAAGTGCGGCTTGGGATGACGGGAAGACCCTCAGGGTACGCTTTTATTTTATTGCGATTTACTTTCTTGCAATTTACATTATTGCGATTTATTTAACTGCATTGCACTTACTTTTCTTGCATGATAAACAAGCTGTTGCATGAAAACCCACACCTTTAGGATAGTCCCTAAAGCTGAAACCAAAACTAAGTTAAAAGTCATTGCAAGATAAAATTCACCGCCACAACATTTCAAAATATAAAACAACTCAAAATTTAATCACAAACAGAACACAAAACTACAATTACAACTGAATTAAAACGTCATGTTGGATGATCGGGAATACCTCGGATGATGTAACCTACGTGTTGCTAACGGGATTTCCACGGTCTAAATGAAAGTGTGGAACTCATTTAGTTGAGTTTAGCAAATTCATACGGACTAAGTGAATCCGATAAAAATAATGATGCGGAAGGATGGAACCAGTGGGATCTTAACCGGTGTCGTTATAATCAACTTTAAGATTTGTTTTAATTAAAATATTGAAAACACTTGGAAATTAAGATTTTCTCTAAACCAAAACACTTTTCTCATCCCCGATTTATGACTTCTAAAATTGAACCTCTGCAACAACAAGGAGCTCGGAGCATGGTGGGCGGCACGGCCATCGTCATCGGCAAAACCTGAGTCTACTTCAACGAAAACTTTCCTAGAATTAAAAAACAAAGCCATAGGACTTCGAGGTAGTTTACCTAGTGCAACATAAATCCTCAACTCTTCTTTAGGCACTTGCATTGCAAATTAAGCCCTAACCGGTCTTAGGATTCCGAGGTAGTCGTCCGGTAAGACAATAAACCCTCACATCTTCGAAATTTATTTGTTTGATTTTATCATACAAATATAAGCCCTAATTAATTAAAATTGGCGAGATCAAAACATTTAAAAAAATATTAGGACTTTCCTAAACTCAAGCCAAACAATAGGATAGTCGGGAAATTACCGAAGTTCGCTTTGAATCCGTGATTTCTCCTACTTTTCTTCCTTTGGATTCCCAAAACAAAATGTTCCAAATTTGATCCATTCCCTATTGAAATTCCAAAATTCAATCCCTTGAAAACTTAAACTTTGAAATCCTTGAGAGCAAAATTATTGAATATTATCGAGAGTTTTCTTAGGTGATTCCCATCACTTAAGATGTAATTAACTATAGGGGCTTGCCCTTATAGGGAATTTTAAAGAACCCGAGTAATATAAACCCTGTTTAATGCTTTCATATTAAGCGAGGGAATTTGTCGGCTTATAAAATTGGTTCGCGAGACCGAACGGATGTCACAAATCTTCTAGTTTATTTAATCGAGCCCCACCGTCGAGCAGTGTGTCTATCCTTAGGGATAGATACACGGTTTGTGGTGCGGTGCTCGTTTATATAAACTATTTGGGATGTGAGATCGGTTTAATCTCATATCTTAAAACCTTCAAATTTTAAAATTATTTTCAAAGTCAAATATTACTTTTCAAAATTATTTATTTAAATTAAATTAAAAAATATGCCGACAACTTACGGCGACTCACGTGAGGACAATTCCTCTCTCCATTATAATCGGATAATTACGCTTTAAAAAAAATCGGTAGTATATCCATGTCCTTAATGGGTCGAACTACCCTTCTTTCCGTTGGAATACTATGTTCATTTCTACCTTGGACAAGTATAGCCAACATTCTCTCGGATTTAGGAGCCATTGTTTAGACACCCATAAACGAGAGAGGTTCCGAGATCCTCTTACCTCATTTTCGAGGTGGGGTGGACCCCAATAGGTGTTAGTTTAGGAGTGATCCTTCGAGACGAGAAGTCTTGCATAAGACCTTTTCCTTTCCAACTCTGAATCGGATTCCTTACCTTCTCTACACCTTTGAACATTCCGTTCTAAATAAACAAACCCTCTAATAAATGATTCTTTTAACAAATGATTCCTTCTTATAAATACTTGAACAAGAATGAGTTCGAACTCTTTTTCAATTCCTTTCTTTTCGTCCTAAAGAAAAGAAGCATAACTTGGGACCGACAACCGAGAATCTACCCTGCGAAATGGAAGCCCCAAAGGCTGATTTTCTCCTTCACCAACGGATTGGACTTCGCTGTCTATAAGGATGAGCTGCCCGACAATGGGATAATCCGATTTGGACAAGGATTTGAAAACACGAATGTCAAGATCACCGACGTCTCCCTCTTTGCACTGACGAACAAGGTATCTGAAGCTGAGAAGCCGCTGCTTGAGTTCAACCTTAGGTAGACCCAAGAGTTTCCTCCCCTGCAAAGGATCCCGAGCGAGAGAATCTTCGTCGTCCGCGGGAGGACTGTTCTTACTACCCCCACTCGGTCTAGTTGTTTCCGCACCTACCCCGACTTCGCCAAATTAAAGGGAAAGAAATCCAGAATTATGGTAAACCTGTTACCGTGGAGGGTACAGATCTTCCTGTGAGACCTTCTATTTTCGAAATCGGGTCCAGTTCAAAGATTCCATCACTGACAAGGACCCAAAGAAGAAACAGAAGTAGAAGGATCGCCAGAGAAGCGGTAGCTGCTGAAATTGCTTTCTGGAGGAAATCCCGGAAGCTGCTCGAATATACACCGCCGCCGAATATACACTGCGCGTGAATACATACCACTTTTGGGAGGAAGCAGGTTCCATCCCCTCTCCGCCGCAGAGGACGAGGAAAATGTTCGCAAGATTGCTACCGCATTGCCTCAGCCCGCATACTACAACGATAGCCGCAAGAAAAGGACTAGAACTACGCCGTTTGCTCGACTGCAAACTTTGGTAGAAAAGTTAGCAAAGAAGGAAAAGCGCCCGTATCGGAGATTCTACGAAGGATAGGGCGGGTGCCGATCAAATCCCGTCTTGGGCCCCGAGTAGAACCCGCCATCATGACGGAAAAGCCAAGTAAAAGAATGAAGGCTAGTCCGCCATCGTCGTCTCGGGATTACAGATTAGGGAGGATACCACCTTCCGAGCATTTGGTCGACGGACCATCCGGTCCTAGACCTTCGTCGCTAGAAGGATGGTCTAGCGTCCCACTCATGGGCGAGTTGAGATTGAGACAACAGCCCAAGAAAGAAAGTCTCGCCGGGAGACTTGAATGCGAAGAAAGTGCTTCTTGCGATAAAGGGGACCCGGCGGTATCGCATGACAACCGCGAAGACACACGAAAGCCCCGCTAGAAGATGCCATGGAAAAGTTGAGAACCGATATCCGATGATTGGCAAAAGAAAGAGAAGAAAAGTTCGGAGACGAGATTGATTCATCGGAATTCATGGACGACGAATATGCAGAATCAACATGGTCGAAACACGAGCTTCATCGGCTTCGCAAGGTGCTCCTGCGGCCCGCGAAAAGAGGAGCCGGAGCGATGAGAAGGCGGCTCGGGAGAAAGTCGACACGATCGCTCAAATGGCGAAAAGGATGGAAGAGATGGCTGTAGCTCTGGCTACTCTCCAGAGTCAAGTGCAACCACAAAGAGAGACACCCCCAGAGGTCATTCACATCGTAGACCGAGGAAAGGAGATTACATCCGTCAATGGGGATAATCAGCTGAAAAAGGATACAACACAAAGTATAATCCCTGAAAAGGATATCAAGAACTTGGTGGAACAGCAAGTGCGAGAAGCCTTAGCACAATCGAAGAGCGGGACATCCATTCAGACGGGTAGACCTTACCCAGAAGAATTCGACACTGTCCAATACCCGAAAGGCTTCGTACCACCTCCGTTCAAGACCTTCGACGGAGCAGGAACCCCGACGAGCATGTTGCACACTTTCGTGCCGAGTTGTTGCAATGCCGGCGGGAGCGATGCATTACTCTTCCGACGAGTTCGTCGGCGGTCCGTCGGGAATCACCTTCGACCGTTATGCGGAATTACAAATGGTTCGGTGAAGACGTTCTCGAACTAGAGAACCTCTTCATCAAGCGATTCGCTGGAGCTCAGCACCACATCACTATAGGTGATTTAGTGGTAGAGAAACAAAGGCCGAACGAAACTTTGGTGGATTACATACTTCGATGGTGGAACTTAAGCATGAAGTGTGAACCACAACTACAAGAACAACATGCAGTCGGCATCTTACTTAAAAGCATTCACGGCCCGATAGCACTTCTCCTCAAAGGATTCACTATTAAGACTTTCGAGAAGTTGTTAAGCAAGGCCGGAAGCTTGCAAGAAGAGGCGAAGCAATTAAGTTTCGCCGACAAGACGGACAAGCAAAAGCCCGCGAAGACTTTTGAAAAGAAATCCGGGATCGTTGCGGTAGTTGACAAAGGCGAGCAACCGATGCAAATACCACTCGAACGGCCGCAGAGCAACCACAACGGAATTACCAAGCAACCCCGGCCCAACTATCGGTCATCTCCACGAGTATGAACAACCGCCTCGTCCGCATCGTACATTAAGGGAGCTTCTGAGCAGGGAATATCCGTTCAAGAATGAAGCAGTGCCGAAAATGTTCCGTAGTCTGATGAATACTCCAGATTTCCAGCTGCCAGAGCCTAAAAGACCAGAGGAAGTCAACAAGAAAGGTGATCCCAACTTTTGCCCCTACCACCGGATGCTTGGGCACAAGATAGAAGATTGCATTACCTTCAAAAGTTGGCTCAACGACAACCTTCGAAAAAAGAATATAACGATCCCGAAGGAGTACATGAAGGAACCCCAGAAAGGAGGTTCCGTCAATGTTATCTCAACTGATCCCATCATTCCGATAGATTCCTACACGACTGACGATGGATGGACTACCGCCTTGACGAGGTCTTCGAAAAAGATTTTAGACAGCATCCAAACCGCCTCGGTGAGAGCCTCAATTCGTAGTTCGAGACACCGTTAAGCCGGTACTATCACTTGCGATAGAAGAACCACCTCGATCAGGAGACGATTGAAGAGAAGAAGAAAATCGACGAAGAAGAGAGGACCGAGACTCCTAAGGCTAGACTGAGGGCCGCTTATCCTAGGATAGTTGTTTCCGATTCGGGGGAGAAATCCCTCGAACCTCTGATTTTGTATGATTATCTGCTCACTTCGGTGGGATCATATAATGATAAGGGTGATGGAGTTGGCTACATTTTGACTGTTTCTAATGATTACGTAACTAGCGACAATCCGGATATCGATTTCGACATCAACGACAATTCTCAAATCATACACGATCTCGACGAGCAAAATAATGAAGAAGGCATCCATAAAGGAGGCTACGAGAGTTCAACAAGCAACGAATCTATCCGCGAGTTTCGAGGAGCTCCAGATACGATAGAGTTAGAGCCTTCGGATTCCGAGGATAATCCGGAAGAGCCCGTCATTCCGATTCAGAAGGAGACACCGACAAGCTCAACAATAAATTCAGAAGAAATCACGGAAGTCAACTTAAGAAGTGGAAGAGTTCTACCTCCGAGAATGGGTCCAAAAGACAAAGGAAAGCAGGTGGTTGTTCAAGAAGAACCAACCCCAGCAGAAGAAATACCCATTCGAGAAGAAGCCGAGACGCATGAAAATAAAGTGGACTACAACGTGCTAGCCCATCTTAGGAAACTACCGACCAAGCCGAGCATTTACGATGCTCTCATCTTATCAAAGGAGATGACAGAAGCTCGATCAACGCCTTACTTGATCCGGAAATTTGCTTAGCCCAAATGGCCGGAGATTCCTTAGATGAGGTTTGTTCGTTAAAGGAACGAAGAAGGTGTTACCTTCACGGACAATGACCTACTACTTGGGACAGCAGATCACAACCGACCATTGTACATTTCAGTTACAATTGGGAAGTTTACACTCTCCAGAGTATTGGTGGATCCAGGAGCGTCAATCAATATAATGAGTCTTCGAACACTAGCATACTTGGAAATTGATGCTCGTGAGCTCGAGGCCGACAAAATGTTATTAAGAGGATTCAACCAGAAAGGAGAAAGAGCCCTCGGGTCAATAACGCTACTGATGAAGACCAGTGACTTAGCAAAGACAACCACAAAATTTCACATAATTGATTCGAAACATCGTTCAACGCTTTGTCAGGCCTACCGTGGATACATGAAAACGGGATGGTACCATCATCTCTGCATCAGTGCATCAAATATTACGATGGAGGGGAACAGTGCATCAAAGGTGACTTGCAACCATTCTCCGTACATGAGATTGGAATCCATGAAGACACAGCTTATTATGCACCGCCAAAGAAAATAATCTTCTCCAGAGATACCGTAACAAATGAAGCAAAGAAAGTTCAGGACAACGAAGAACCTGAAGTTCTAGTGATAGTGCCCGGTAAGGCAAGAATCGGGCTAATCTTTATAACACCGGAGCGGGGGATGCTAAGATACTCCTACCACTTGACAGAACCGTGTACAAACAATGAAGCAGAATACGAAGCCCTCATAACGGGACTCGGAATTAACCATTCAAATGGGGATAACGGACATGAAAATCTACGGGGATTCACGGTTAATCATTCAACGGATCGCCGGACAAGTACAGAATTTTAAAGCCAAGACTCGAGCAATACTTCCAAGTATGCCATACAATTGTTGGAACAGATTCCAAATGTGACGATCTACAAAATTCCCATAAAAGAAAATGCTTTAGCAGATGCTTTAGCCCGTCTCGCAAAAGAATTTGCCTGTTTGCAAGATGAATCAGTAGAAGTGTCAGTTCACGGACGTCAGGTCCTATCACAGCTCGACATAGACACAATACACAAATCAGAAAAAGAAAAAGAATCAGTTGCAGTAGTGACAGAAAACACAGAAGATTGGCGACAGCCATTGATGGACTACTCGCAAACAGGAAAGCTACCGGACGATAGGTCGCTAGCCCATCGGATCAAGAAAAGAACTCTGTCCTACGCATTAATAAACAACACATTGTACAGAAGGTCTTTTGATCAAATGTGGCTAAGGTGCCTAAGCGGGTCCGAGGCCCGTGAAATTGTTAAGGAGGTGCATTCAGGACTCTGTGGCGCTCACCAGTCGGGTCCGAAAATGAAAATGAAAATTAAAAGACTAGGGTACTACTGGCCCTCGATGATGACCGACTGCATGAAAATCGCCAAGAGCTGTCACCAATGCCAAGTGCACGGAGTGGTTCTACACCAACCTCCAAATGTGCTACATCCGACAATTGCGTCGTGGCCATTCGAATGTTGGGGCACGGATATAGTGGGTCCGATAGAACCACCATCTTCAAAAGAACATCGCTTCATTCTTGCGACTACGGATTACTTTTCCAAGTGGGCGGAGGCAGTTCCACTTAGAGAAGTGAAAGCACACCACGTGCTACGGCTTTTCAAGAACCAAGTTGTCTACCGTTTCGGAGTGCCGCGCGAGATCATCTCGGATAATGTGTCGGCATTCGAAGCACGCAAATTAACAATTTTGTCAGGAGATACGGAATCGACTGGCGATACTCAACAATTTACTACCCAAGAGCAAACGGCCTCGCTGAGGCTTTTAATAAAACTCTCGTTCAAATCTTAAAGAAAACCTTGGACGATAATAAGAGAAATTGGCACGAGATGTTGTTAGAAGCCTTATGGGCCTACTGGACAACCTTCGAACTCCTACTCAAGCTACACCTTACGCTCTGGTGTATGGGTCCGAGGCAGTGTTACCTTTAGAGGTTCAGCTTCCTTCACTCAGAATTGCAGTTGCAAACAAGATCACGACGGAAGAGAACGCCAAATTACGACTAGAAGAATTAGAAAGTTTGGAAGGGAAAAGACTTGCAGCGCAACAGAATTTAGAACTATACTAAGCTAAGATGGTTCAAGCCCATGACAAACTGGTCCGCCCAAGAACCTTAAAAGTTGGTGACTTTGTTCTCGGTCTCAAGAGACCTATTCTTGCACATCGCAAGATAGGAGGAAAATTTGAACCCACTTGGGAAGGGCCGTTTGTGGTTGAAGCAGTATACTCAGGAGGTTCCTACCAGCTAGTGAATTGCCAGGGAGAACGACATATGCTTCCGATCAACGGACGATACTTGAAAAAGTATTACGCTACCTGATGTTTCGAAGGAATGAATTCTTCATCTTTAAGAAACACGGGTGAAGTAATTACTTATGATTGGGTCCGAACCCAAAAAATAATAAAATGTGCTAAAATAAATAAAGTCATGATAATTAAGTTTTCCTTGTTTTCTTTTCCAAATCTAAATCTCTTCCCTGATCTTATCCTACTTCATTCCTGTTAAATTCGAAAATATAAAAAAATATATATAAAAAAAAAATGTGTCTTTAATAAACATTTTCTTAATGTTCTTGTTCTTAGTACAGCCCCTGATCCTTTTCCTTGTCTTTTCGCAGGGAAATGTCGAACGGGCGGTTGGTCCTGAACTTTAAGAATGGCGTAAGCCTTGCACTCGATGAAAAGAGGGTGGAAGATGGAGTGATAATCGAGATTGACTCGGATTTCGCACCAGCAGGCCTACAGTACGAGGAAAGTGACTGGGTCCCAGTTGACCGAGAAGAACTGCCTGGGCAGACAGTGATGAAAGTGGGTGGCCCAAGCCACCAATCCAGCAGCAAGAAAAGAAAAGCAAACACTGAAGAAGACAAGAAAATGAAGTCTGTAGTCGCTACAGCAGAGGGCAGGCTTGTCAGCGCCACGCCCACAGACATTCAAGAAGTTCGAAGAGCTACTCTCACAGCAACGCAACGAAGAAATAAGAATCGCCGTATCCGTAAGATGTTAACCAAACTAGCTGCGGACCAGCGCGACGAGACAATTGCTAATGCCAGTACATACACTTCAAAGACACCGGTTCACCAGGAACCTGAAGAAAGGAGGCCAGCTCCCAGGATAACAGAAAGGACCAGGGAAATCTCATGAAGATCAGAAGAAAGAAGGCTACCACGCTACCAGATAGAACCACCAGTAATGCATGACCTTGTTGCAGAAGCAACCCCGGGGGATGTCCCGACGGACATCATCCCCGAGGAGCCGAGGTATGCAGGAGAACGTGAAGGGATTGAACCGTATATCCCACAATATGTCACCAGGCCTCGCCATCTGCAGATCATTCCGGATACGAGCCGGAGAGAATGCATAATGTTGAAAAGAAAACCTTTGAATACTTCGAGAGAATTAAAGGCAGAAGAATCAATATACTAGAGGGCCTCGAGCTACATACAGACGTATTCTCAGAGTATGAACAACATCAAATCATGGATTGCATCCGGGATTTGAAAAGAATGGGCCGAGCAGGCCGCCTGAGGGAAAAAACATACTCAGAACCCCGGAGATGGATGCCAGGGAAGAGAAGAATCACAATACAATGTGGATGCTGTTACAACTTTGCGGAGGACAGGAAGGGAAACCCACCGGGGATACTCCGTCATGGGCAAGTGGATCCGATGCCATTAGTCATCAAGAGAATGGTAAAGAGATTGATAACATGGAGGGTACTCGCCAGCATATTGCATACCCAATAGTTCGCATTATTAACATCTACAAGGGGGTGATCGCATACCCCCGCACATAGATCACCATGACTTTGTCGGACCTTTCGCACGTCTCTTTCCCGAACGAGTGTAACATCATGTTCGGATCCGACCTCCGGATAGCGAGGCCCAGGTGAGTTCCGCGGGCCGGTGAAGATACCATTACCGGTAGGTTCCGTCATGATACCGAAGGGCAACGGAGCGGATATCGCTAAGCATTGCATACCGGAGTACCGATGAAGCGGATCTCGGCTACTTTCGAAGGATGGACGACAGGAAGACACCTTACCATTTCCAGCCGGACCCGGAGCTAGAGAGCCTCCGGCCTTACGAGCCGCGAGTTACATGGAAAATATCACACCTCCAATGTACATCCATACGACATCCTTGCCAAGGATGGCTTGGAAGGTGATGTTATCGACCATGTACCCCACTATTCGGACATGGATTTTTGACGGATGCTTCTTTGGATGGATCAACAAAGATCATACATAGTCCGTTTAGAGTCTACATGGATTGTATGAAATGTATTCCAGATCGAGTTGTATGATGTATCTTCAACATGATTGGAATGAAAGTGACCATGTCACATTTTTGGCCTTCACCTCTTTTGTGCAAATTGACTGGGAAACGCCATTAAAGTTAAATGAACTTCGAACAAAGAACAGAAAAGAAAAAAAAAGAATAAAAGAAAACTTTCCTAAACAAAAAAGTCTTAAAAATGATGAACACCAAATTTACATGAACATTAAATAAACGATAAAATAAAATTTGAATCATTAGAAGATAAACAAAATCAACATAAATGTTAAATCAAATCACAAATCAAATTTCAAGTCCAATCTAGATCAAATTTCAAATTTGATCTTCCAAATTTCAAATCAAATCTAAATCAAATCTCAAATTCAATCTTTCCAGATTTCAAATCTCAATCAAATTTCGAATTCGATCTTCCGCATCTCAAATCAAATCTCAATCAAATTCAAACTTTTGGGTCGAGGATTTTACATCCAAGACCGCATTGCTTTAGGATCCTTTCCCTATCGCAATGAAGTACATCAAATTCAAACTTTTGGGTCGATGATTTTACATCCAAGACCGCATTGCTTTAGGATTCTTTCCCTATCGCAATGAAATACATCAAATTCAAACTTTTGGGTCGAGGATTTTACATCCAAGACCGCATTGCTTTAGGATCCTTTCCCTATCGCAATGAAGTACATCAAATTCAAACTTTTGGGTCGAGGATTTTACATCCAAGACTGCATTGCTTTAGGATCCTTTCCTTATCGCAATGAAGTACATCAAATTCAAACTTTTGGGTCGAGGATTTTACATCCAAGACAGAATTGCTTTAGGATTCTTTCCTTATCGCAATGAAGTACATCAAATTCAAACTTTTGGGTCGAGGATTTTACATCCAAGACTGCATTGCTTTAGGATTCTTTCCCTATCGCAATGAAATACATCAAATTCAAACTTTTGGGTCGAAGATTTTACATCCAAGATCGCATTGCTTTAGGATCCTTTCCCTATCGCAATGAAGTACATCAAATTCAAACTTTTGGGTCGAGGATTTTACATCCAAGACTGCATTGCTTTAGGATTCTTTCCTTATCGCAATGAAATACATCAAATTCAAACTTTTGGGTCGAGGATTTTACATCCAAGACTGCATTGCTTTAGGATCCTTTCCCTATCGCAATGAAGTACATCAAATTCAAACTTTTGGGTCGAGGATTTTACATCCAAGACTGCATTGCTTTAGGATTCTTTCCCTATCGCAATGAAATACATCAAATCAAATTCCCGGGGTTAAGGATTTTACATCCGAGACTGCACTGCTTTAGGATTCTTACCCTACAGCGATGAAATACATCAAAATCAAACTCTTAGGGTTAAGGATTTTACATCCAATACCGCATTACTCTGAGATCTTTCCTCATTGTAATGATCCAATCCAATCGATTCGATCTTCTTTTGGGGTCGAAGATGTTACATCTAAAACCTCAAAATTCCAATTTTCATTTCAAATCAAATCCCTTCAAATTAATTTTGACAAACTTCAATCTAAATTAAAACTCAAAATCTAAACTCGCACATCGAAACTTAAATTGAAACAAAATAAAATCTAAATTGAATTTCCCCGCATCATGTGATTTGGAATTCACTTCCTTTTCCTTTCCCCAGCCGAGAGTTCGTGAATCTCCGGTTTCGCAGATATGTTTGACACTCCCCAGCGGAAACTCTTCTACTTCGTCCTAAGTTTGTCACTTGGACATCCGTGTTGGTTTTGCCGATCGCTTCGGTCAACACCAATACGCGCGGTGTGCTCCGTCAGCTCACCACACCTATCGGGGTCCATTTGTTGACCTCATTTTTGATGAGGTCTTCTCTTCTTCCCTTTAGTACTTAGGATCTAGCCTTAGGCTTTTCCTTCGACTATCTTAGAGGACTAGAATTGGGACCCACCTTTTAGAAATTCAAACCACTTCTTAACTCCTCGCAAACTCCACAAACTCGACTCGTAGACCCCTAATCACCTAGAGGGTTGAAATCAAATGCGGAAGTTTAAAGGATGAGTTCCTATAGGACTCTTTGGCCTTAGGACCGCCCCGGTGGCCTGGTCCGGTGAAGGGGCTGACTTACACACACACTACACCTATACACTACACTTTCACACACCTATACCTAACCCGACCTCCCGACTCATGTAGGTGATTCACATGGATGGTCCTTAACCCCTAAGCCCTTGCGCAAGAGGGTTAGAAACAACATAATGGATGCCTCAAATGGGTCCCTTCATGGCTCATGTGGGCTTGATGTGGCTTCATGGCTCAACCAAAATGATTTCATCCCACTCAAATTTACCCATTCTTCAATTTTCCAAATTTTTAATTTTTGACCCCCGTGACCCTACACCCGCTAAATTCTACCCAAAACCCTTAAAATTACCCAAATTTCTCAAAAATTTTCAAATAACCCAAAATTCCCCAAAATCAATCCCAAACATTTCCACATCACTCAAATTGATCATCCATACCCAAAAATATCAAAAAATCCAAGAAAACCTCCCAATACCCTCCAAATACCCAAAATACCCCTCTTGACCCAAAAACCCAAAAAATTCAGAAAATTCCCAGAAAATTCCTTAAAATCCCAAATATTCCCAATTTCATTTTTTTCAACTATACCATGGGCCAATTTTGTCAATTTATCCCACTTTTGTCAAAACCCCCAATTTGACCCATTTTAACCCAAAGTGAACCCAATGTCAAACCAAACCTATCCAATTGACCCAAATTCTGGTCCAATTCAATTCTAAACTTCAATTCAACATTCCCAACACCAATCTATACCAAATCCAAGTCCAATTTGATTGACATTTGAATCCAATTTCACTTTTGGCATTAAAGCCCAATTTGGACCCATGACCCAAACTTAACCCAAACTCACCCAATTCAACTCCAATTAACCCCGAATCTTTTCTAAATCTTCCTTAGCATCCCCACAAGAAAAACCCTAACATTATTTGCCCAAAAATTTGGACCTAAACCCCACTCAAATTCAACCTAAAGCATTAAGGCCCAATTTTGACCTAAACCCAAACCTAACCCAAATGAGCCCAAACCCCAAAATCAAAGCCCAACCAAAGTCAAAACCTCTTTGAAACACTCCCATAAACATTTCTCAACATTAATTTTACATCAATTTCAACCCTAGCCCAACATTGGCCCAACTTGGCCCACTTGGACCTATATTGGCCCATTCACCAAAAGAGCCCAAATTCAACCCAATTCAAACCCAAATCACCCCCAATTTGCTTCAAGTCACTCATGATACATCCATGAGCTAAACCCAACAATTATTTGGCCCAATCTCTTTACAAAATTTCATCCCAAAATCCATTTTAAAATTCAAAAGCCCACTTTCCTAAACCATCTTAAAAGCCCATCTAAAACCATTTCAAAAAGCCAAAAATCCACCCTAAAGCCCACATGACATCTCCATTTGCCATCCACTTAATTAAAGCCATTACCTAAGTCATAAATTCATCATCAAATAATTCCAAATCAAGCCTCATGCCAAATCACCCCTAAATACCAAAAATTTTCCTTAAATCCTTTTCCATGAAATTGACTTCACTTTTCCCAAGCCAAAGGTGAGCCATGAAGCCATTCATGAGCCACATGGGAGCCATGAGAGCCATGGAATCTACTTTCCACCTCACCATACCCAAGATGGCAAGAGGAGGAGGCCCTTTCCATATTCTCTTAAGAGTGATTAACCACTTCCATGACTCCACTAAACCATGCTTAGACTTAATTGTACTTGGATTGTGACTTGACCCCACTAATCAAGCTGATCCAAGTGACTTTCCCTTCAGCCCAAATTGACCTTGGAGGGTGAACCTAACCCAAAACCAAGGGTTGACATTTTTAGACCCAAAACTAGCCCTTTCCCATTCCATTTTGATTCAAACCCTTTACACATGTCCATGGCCAATTGACCGCACAAACCTCTAGTCCTGACCCACCTGGACCTGAGGGTGACCCATGCCTGCCGGCCAGTCGCCTGGGTCGCCTGAAAACACCATGGCCGAGAGCTCACATGTGAGCCCAACTTGTAATTCTCACCTGCTGAGCCGCCCAATCCTCGCGTGGCCATCGGAGCTCGTTCTTCTCTTGCCAAGAGCAGCCGATCCCAAGCCCTAACTCTCCCCGGGAGGCCCTCTACGCTCTCCTATTTAAACACCACCCCTCTAGGCCATGAGAGGTGCTCGAAACAAACCTTAAGGAAACTCGCCAAAATTGTTCCGTACTCCTCCCCATACACAGAGCACTTGATCACCACCGAGATCCCCCTGCCATTTCTTCTCCGCGAGCTCAATTTCGGAGTTGAAATCTAGGCCCAAAACCAGGACACTTCTCCACAGTGAGCCAATCCCCAAATCGATTGGTTCTACACCTTCACCGGACCGAGGGAAGGTGTCCACCAGCAAAAGCCCCATCTCCGAAGCCACCCAGTTGCTCGACCTCCAAGCTTTGTGGATCGGGCTTGGTCGAAATCCCACCTAGACAATTCACCAGACCAGGAGACTTCATCTGGAGCTTGCTGGGATCCAATCGAAGGTGCAACAACCCTCAGATCGAAGCCACACTTCTCTGAGCAAAGGTATGAGCTAATTCTTCATCCCGAGCTTCTGGAGATTCTCCATTTCAAATGCTTTAATTTCAATGCATGATCACCGTATAGATGTGTTCGTCTCTTCAAGACGAATCCATGGAGCATAAGAACATGAAAATCCATTGAGTATCGAGTGAGATATTAGGGATTTAGTGTGGACGGCTCTCGGGTGAGGACACTTGGGGACGATGAATGGATGCCGTCCATTCAATACACGTGCGGACGGATGGCCAGGATCGCGTCGGATCAGGAGACGGTACGAAAACAGCGGGGCCCGGGCTGCTGACTCAGATGGCGGCGTCGAATGGGAGCGCGACGCGTGTGCGTTCGGAGTCGCCGAGGTTGACGCGGCGCCGCGTGGATAAATAGAAAATTAGGGATTTTTCCGATTTATTTAATTCCCTAAACTTCAAAAATTCATAACTTTGTGTAGAAAAATCAGAAAAATAAAATAAAAATACCCTCTTGCTCGGTGAACAAAGGAGAATAATGTGGAAAAGAAATTATTTAATTTCATTAAGTATTTTATTTTTAATAATTTATTTACTCTCTGCATATTTTTAATTCTCCATGCATGTATACAATTCACCATGGCATGAGACCATAGGGCTTTTGAAGCCTCTCGAATTTGAGAACATTCTCTGAATTTTCCAAAGTCGGAGGCCATCCCTATGAAGAGTTATTGATTTTTCAAATTCATGTTACTCGTTTTGAGTATTTTAATTCCAATAAATAGCATGTTATGAAATAAATTCTAGGAAAATTTGGTGATGTTCCTTATGACCAGAGGACCCTAGGAAAAATAGGTTTTGAGTTAGTTCATTTAAAACAACCCTAATCGGCTTAAACACCCAAAATGGATCTCTAATTAATTAGAGCTAACCATACATCAAATTGACTTGAAATCAATTCTCCACTGACCTTTAGGATCAGAGGAACCCACCATAAAAATTTGAGGCCAATTGGACTTGGTTAGCCCTACTAAATGGGTTGATTAAGCCATTTAGTCAATTTAAACTTTAAAAATTCATAACTTTCAAAATACTTTTTAAAAATTCACCAAATTGGTTTTGGAGCCTTTCTGATATTAGGGAATTTAAGAAAATTAAAATTTCAATTTTCTAAAAAAGTTGATTTTTTAATATTATTTTAATATTTTAATAATTAAAAAATAATAAAAATCACCAAAATAATAAAATTCACCAAAATTTCACATTTTGAATTTTAATCACTTAGGAACAAACCCCATATTTTTCTTAGGTCTATTTAGTGAGATATTAAATTTTAAAGCTCTAGGGTAATTTTAAAATTAAAAAATGTATTTTCTAGCATTTTCACTAAAATAATTATAATAAATCATAGAAAAATCAGAAAATTTTAAAATTTGATTCTCTGATTTCCTTGATATCAGAGAGATTTTTGAAAAATATAAAATTCATTTTTCAACATTTATTTTATTTTTAAATTAATTAACACTCCAAAACTTAAAATAATTATAATAAAAATAATATAATTCAAAAAATCACCAAAATTGGTCCAAGTGGTCCTCTAGTCATTAAGAATATCCCCTAATTTTCTTAAGGACAGAAACTTTTCCTTGGTCATGTTATTAAATTTTCCTTCGAAATCTCTATTTTCCACCAAAAATAATTATATAAATAAATTAAATATAGAAAAATCACATTTTCTTCTCTCTTGTCTTTATTGACATGTGAGTGAAGTCACATAGAAATTTCAAGTTCATTTGAGTTCAATTTAGTGAGTTATGAAATTATTAAGCTTAAAGGGTAAAGTGGTAATTAAAATTTTTAATTCTTAATTAAAACTTTAGGTTTAATAAAAAATTAACAACTAAAATATTTGATCCTAATCTGATTTGGATTATTGAAATTTAAATAATTAAAGGGTAGAAACCCATTAAGCAATTTAAAATGAGTAAACCTTAATTAAATAATTGATTAAATTTGGAAGAATAATAAAATTGGAATTATTAAAATAGGGATATTATTAGGAAGAGATTTTTCTTTAATTTAAAAATCCCTAAATTAATTATCTCATTAATATTCAATTCTTAATTAAAATGATAACTCAAATTCAAAACATTAAAAGACTTAATCATTAAACTAAAATTAAATTATTAAACTCTTTTAAAAATTTCAATTAAAATTAAAAAATTAAATTAAATTAAAAATTAAATTAAATTAAGTAAATTAAATTGGATTAAATTAAATTAAATTAAATTAAATAAACAAATTAAATTAAATTAAATGAATTAAATTAAATTAAATTAAATTAAATTAAATAAATAAAACCAAATTAAATTAAGTCAAACCAAATTAAAAATTAAATTAAATGAATTAAAATTAAATTAAATTAAATTAAATTAAACTAAATCAAATTAAATTAAAATTAAATCAAATCAAATTAATTTAATGTAACATCAAATCAAACTAAATTGAATTAAATTAAATTAAAACTCAATTAAATTAAATTAAATTAAATTAAGTCGAATTAAATATAACATCACCAAAGACATAAAGAATTCAAAATAAATCTAAAATAACTCGAACACTATTCCAAATTTAAACCCATTAATGGAGATTAAACTAAATCACAAACCATTCGAACACCAATTTACCTTCAAAAGCTTTAGTTATCATAACTCCTAAACAGAATATTAAATGAAATGTTACTTCACTCATAGGATATTCAAATGTCCTAGTTCACCGAGCAAGATAACAAAACTCGAGATTCTTGGACGATTAATTCATTTGAGTAATCGAATCCATTTGGACTTAAAACAATTCTAGCAATATTGAAAAGATGTTTAAGATTCTTCTTAAGCACTTCCTCAATATGATAGGATATTTATAAGAACAATCGAACCCAATTGTTCTTTGATGAAGAAAATCGTCCTCAAACCAAAACACAAAGACCTAGACGTCATAGGAAATGACTAGCCATAGGATTAGGAATTTGGTAGAAAACCATAACTCTTACCTTAGCTTTACATAGGGACTTGCTTAAATATTCTAATTGTGTTTTAAGTGCAGCTTGGGATGACGGGAAGACCCTCCAGGTACGCTTTTATTTTATTGCAATTTACTTTCTTGCAATGTACATTATTGCAATTTTTTTAACTGCATTGCACTTACCTTTCTTGCATGATAAACCACTGTTGCATGAAAACCCACACCTTTAGGATAGTCCCTAAAACTGAAACCAAAACTAAGTTAAAAGTCATTGCAAAATAAAATTCACCGCCACAACATTTCAAAATATAAAACAACTCAAAATTTAATCACAAACGTAACACAAAACTACAATTACAACCGAATTAAAACGTCCTGTTGGATGATCGGGAATACCTCGGATGATGTAACCTATGTGTTGCTAACGGGATTTCCCACGGTCTAAATGAAAGTGTGGAACTCATTTAGTTGAGTTTAGCAAATTCATCTGGACTAAGTGAATCCGATAAAAATAATGATGCCGGAAGGATGGAACCATGGGATCTTAACCGGTGTCGTTATAATCAACTTTAAGATTTGTTTTAATTAAAATATTGAAAACACTTGGAAATTAAGATTTTCTCTAAACCAAAACACTTTTCTCATCCCCTGATTTATGACTTCTAAAATCGAACCTCTGCAACAACAAGGAGCTCGGAGCATGGTGGGCAAGACGACCATCGTCATCAGCAAAACCCGAGTCTACTTCAAGAAAAGTTTCCTAGAATTAAAAAACAAAGCCATAGGACTTCGAGGTAGTTTGCCTAGTGCAACATAAATCCTCAACTCTTCGTTAGGCACTTGCATTGCAAATTAAGCCCTAACCGGTCTTAGGATTCCAAGGTAGTCGTCCGGTACGACAATAAACCCTCACATCTTCGAGGTTATTTGTTTGATTTTATCATACAAATATAAGCCCTAATTAATTAAAATTGGCAAGATCAAAACATTTAAATAAATATTAGGACTTTCCTAAACTCAAGCCAAACAATAGGATAGTCGGGAAATTACCGAAGTTCGCTTTGAATCTGTGATTTCTCCTACTTTTCTTCCTTTGGATTCCCAAAACAAAATGTTCCAAATTTGATCCATTCCCTATTGAAATTCCAAAATTCAATCCATTGAAAACTTAAACTTTGAAATCCTTGAGAGCAGAATTATTGATTATTATCGAGAGTTTTCTTAGGTGATTCCCATCACTTAAGATGTAATTAACTATGGGGCTTGTCCTTATAGGGAATTTTAAAGAACCTGAGTAATATAAACCCCGTTTAATGCTTTCATATTAAGCGAGGAGAATTTGTTGGCTTATAAAATTGGTTCGCGTACCGAACGGATGTCACAAATCTTCTAGTTTATTTAATCGAGCACCACCGTCATAAAGGTGTCTATCCTTAGGGATAGATACACGGTTTGTGGTGCGGTGCTCGTTTATATAAACTATTTGGGATGTGAGATCGGTTTAATCTCATATCTTAAAACCTTCAAATTTAAAAATTATTTTCAAAGTCAAATATTACTTTTCAAAATTATTTATTTAAATTAAATTAAAAAATATGCCGACAAGGCTTCCTACAACAACTAAAATCCATTTAAATCAATTTCTATGAAATTCTTCCAAGTATTTTCTTCACATTTCAAAATTTTTCAAAATATCCCAATGTAGAAGAAATTCATGGTGAAAATAAAAAATTTTTGCATAGGAGTGAAGCTCTTACCAAGGGAAGATGAAATCCGGTGTAAAAAAGTGTTGAAATTTCTTCAAATCCGAGATCTCTCAAGCCCTAGGTCGGTTTTTTCGAAAATTTGAGGAAAGGGATGATGAATAGTGTCGGTTGACCGGTCAAATTTAGGTCTTTTCGTGTTCTCGCTGTCAGCGAGGTGGCGAGCTGATTAATTCCATTAGGCAAAGGTTTCGAGAAAATTCCGCCATCGGCGAGCTCGGTCTCGCTGTCAGCGGGTTTTCTCGCTGTCGGCGAGATAATTCTGGCCGTCGGTGAGGTCCCAAAAATTTTCAATTTTTGAAATTTGACAATCATTTTCAACCTCGAATTGCCCTTAATCAATCTTTCGATCACTTAATTTAATAATAATATGAAGATTAGATACTTATACTCACAAAAAGTCACACAACACAAACAATATAACTTTTTAAATGAAATCCATGAAACTTACAATTTTCACACTGACAACTTCACACATACTTAACTTAAATGTTCAAATCCATAATACTCAGCATCGCAATCCAAACCACAACACTCTAAATGCTGAGACATAACAATTTACAAATAATCTCATGAATCTGAGATGATCAAATCAAAGTTCGACTCATAATAAAACTTAACTCCAAATCAAACACACATATATACAAATATAACATAAATATAGAAATATTTCCTACTCTTCAGTGTCTGAACAAACATGTTCTCTGATATTTCTGATGTGACGCAGGTGCAAAAATAAATTGTAGAAAGGCCTGAAAGGGAATTCTGCAATAGATTCTTCATTAATCCATCCTTTCTGTCTTAGTAGATGAATAAAACTGGCCTCCAGATGTCCAGTATGATCAAAGTGCTCCTTCATTCTCCAATCAATATGATCAAACATATCAGAGATATTGTCAATGGAATTCATCACATTTTGCAATTCTTTCTCCAATCCTTTAATTTTCTTCAGAATAAAATTAGTCTTATCAGTAAAGGGCCTTGCTAAAGGATTGTTCTGTGATGCTCTATCAGAAATAATAGTAATATCATCATTGTTATCCAAAGTGGGAAACATATCAGTATGATTCAGGGGTTTCCATGGTAAAAGTACTTTTTCCCAAGCCTCATAAGAAACTTGGTATTGACTGCATAAAACAAATATAGTAGATGGGTGTCCAAGTCCATGCACTGACCCATGCACAATTAATCCCAATGCAAACTTTACTATTATTGATCCAACATCGATAGGTAATCCAATTTGAATACAGTAGTTTAAAATAGAGCATTCCTTTGAAACTTTATTTACTCTCATGGTAGGTAATAATTTTGATGATATAAAGAAATGCCAGTGCTTTGAGACAGGGTTTAGAAGTGATGCAGAAAAACTGACATACCCGTCTTCTCGTAACTTCCAATCATCTGGTTCATCAGTCAGGTATCTATAGATTTGGTTCATATTGTATCTTGAAGGCACAAAGTTGGAATAATGACAAACAAAGGTATTCTCTATAGAAAATAATTCATTTACCCTTGAAGGAGTAAATGTTACCCATCTTCCTCTGACGTACACATTTCCATTCTTAATCGCATGTAAATTAGAGTAAAAGTCTTTAACTACTGGTATAACTACAGCGGATGTTGTATAACAAAATACCTCCCAATGCCGCTGTGCGATCATTTCTTCTATTTTTGTTGTAAAATTCTCTACTCCTCTATTGACGAATCCTCTTTCTTTGATAAGTCTTTTCTTCATCAAACCTTTGTTGAAGATTCGTTGTGCCTCCGAACTAACAAATTTTCTTCGGTTGAAAACTTCAGTTTTTGTGGTTTCTAGGAATTTAGATGCCATTTTGGATGGAATGGATTGGTCTCTAGTCATTCCTAAGGAAGAAAATGGTGTAAAATCGGATTTGGAATAATTTATTACGAAGGAATGGCTTAGATCCGTCCAAATTTTTAACTGCCTCGCCGTCGGCAGGAAGTTCCTCGCCGTCGGCGACTTAGTTATAAAACTGAATGAGTAATGGTCCACGATCTTGCTGTCAGCGGGCTCGGGCTCGCTGTCGGCGAGATTCGTAAAAATCGCTCGTTTTCACTATGGTCCGAATATTTTCTGATCTCATCCAATAGGTTTAGTTTTTGTGATGATTCTAATAAAAATTTGAGTAGTAAGATTTGTTTTAATAATATAGACTCACTAATATGTAGACACTTAACAATAAAAGACTACTATGGGTTGCATCCCATGAAGCGCTTGGTTTAACGTCGTCAGCCCGACCTAATTCAGTTAGTGTTCAGGTTGACTAAGCATTAAAATCTTTTTAAAATTTGGTTGTCTATTTTCAAAATATGGTTTTAATCTATGCCCATTTACTTTAAATCTATGTCTTGTTTTTGGATCTTTAATTTTTATAGTTCCATATGAAAATATTTGAGTTATGGTGAAAGGTCCTAACCATCGAGATTTCAATTTCCTAGGAAATAATTTCAGTCTAGTATTATAAAGCAAAACTTCTTCTCCTGGTTCAAAATTTCTCTGATTAATCTTCCAATCATGCCATAATTTCATTCTTTCTTTATAAATCTTAACATTATCATATGATTCGTTCCTTAATTCTTCCAATTCATTTAATTGCAACAATCTCTTCTCACCAGCTTCTTTCATATTATAATTAAATTCTTTAATCGCCCAATATGCTTTATGTTCTAATTCAACTGGTAAGTGGCAAGTTTTTTCATATATAAGCCTGTAAGGAGTCATTCCAATCGGAGTTTTATAAGCAGTCCTGTATGCCCATAATGCAGTGTCTAGTCTTATAGAACAGTCCGATCTATTAGGATTTACAGACTTTTCTAATATACGCTTAATTTCTCGATTAGAAACTTCAGCTAATCCACTAGTTTGTGGATGATAAGCAGTTGATATCTTATGCATAATATTATACTTTTCTACTAGTTTCGTGAATATATTTGTTTCTAAAATGAGTTCCCCGTCAATGATAATCACTCTAGTGCATTCCAAATCTAGTAAAAATATTTTTCATTAAAAATTTTGAAACACTTTTAGCATCACACCTAGATAAAGCTTGTGTTTCAATCCATTTGGAAACATAATCAACAGCTACTAATATATATGAGTTTCCAAATGACGAAATAAAAGGTCCCATGAAATCTAATCGCCAAACATCAAAAATTTCAACTTCTAATATAAAATTCAGAGGCATTTCATTTTTTCGATATGTTTCCTACTCTTTGGCATTTATCGCAGGTTTTTATATATCTATATACATCTCTAAATAGAGTAGGCCGATAGAATCCAAATCGTAGAATTTTATATGCAGCTTTATCCGTCCCAAAATGTCCTCCAAAATCGAGTCATGACTTTTTTGAATGATTGGTTCAGTTTCTTCATAAGGCACGCATCTTCTAATAATTAGTTCCTTACATTGCTTATATAAGTATGGTTCATCCCAAAAATATGATTTAGTATCGTGAATGAATTTTTTCTGTTGTTGCAAAGTTAACATAGGTGGTAAAATGTCACTTACAATATAATTTACTATATCAAAGATACCAAGGTATTTTCAACTCATTAATATTATAAAGTTGTTCATCAGGAAAATCGTCTAAAATTTCATTATCAATATTAGATAATTCATGATTTTCTAATCTTGATAAATGATCAGCAATTTGATTATCAGTTCCCTTTTCGTTAACTATCTCAAAATCAAATTCTTGCATTAATAATATCCATCCGATTAATCTTGGTTTAGAATCTTTCTTTTACATTAAATATTTTATAAAGATAATGATCGTATGCACAATACATTTAGTTCTTATTAGATAATGCCGAAATTTATTAAAAGCATATACAACTGCTAATAATTCTCTTTCAAGAATCGTATAATTTATTTCAAGCATCATTTAGAGTTTTACTAGCGTAGTATATAACTTTGAAAATCTTATCATATCTTTGCCCAAGAACTCGCTCCTATAACATAATCACTAGCATCACACATAAGCTCAAATGATTTCTCCCAATTAGGTGAAACTATTATAGGTGCTGTAATTAATTTATCTTTTAATAATTCAAAAGCATTCAGGCATTCAGTTGTAAATTCAAATTTCTTGTCCTTTTCAAGAAGTTGGCATAGAGGTTTAGTAATTTTTGAAAAATCTTTAATATAACGCCTGTAAAATCCATCATGTCCAAGAAAACTTCTTAACCCTTTTACCGTAGTTGGAGGTGGTAATTTAGCTATTACTTGAATTTTTGCAGGGTCTACTTCCATGCCCTTTTCCGAAATTTTATGCCCTAATACAATGCCGCCTGTAACCATAAATTGACATTTCTCCCAATTAAGAACTAAAGTAGTTTTCTCACATACTTCAAATACTTTTTCAAGATGATTTAAGCATGTGTCAAATGTTGTTGCAAATACAGAGAAATCATCTATAAATACTTCTATTCCATTATCAATTAATTTACTAAATATAGACATCATACATCTTTGGAATGTTGCAGGTGCATTACATAATCCAAAAGGCATTCTTCGAAAAGCGAAAGTTCCATAAGGACTAGTAAATGTAGTTTTATCTCGATCCTCGTGAGCAATTTGTATTCGATGATAACCGATATATCCATCTAAGAAACAAAAATACTTATGTCCGACTAATCTATCTAACATCCGGTCTAGAAATGGTAAAAGGAAGTGATGTTTTCTAGTGGTCGTGTTTAATTTTCTATAATCAATACATATTCACCATCCAAGTAACTTGTCTTATAGGGATAAGATCATTATTTTCGTTAGCTTTGACAAATCACCCCTCCTTTTTTAGGTACACAGATGAATCGGGCTTACCCAAGCATCGTCGTAAATAGGATATATAATACCATTATCTAACTATTTTAAAATTTCTTTCGACTACTTCTTTTATTATCGGATTTAATCTCCTTTGTGGATCGGCTTTAGGTTTATGTTCATTATCTAAAATAATTCTATGCATACAGATATCGAAGGACTAATTACTTTAATATCTCGCTAAAGTCCAACAAAAAATTTTCTTATATTTTTTTAACGTTTCTAAAAGTTTTTGTTCTTGAGATTCATTTAATTCGTATGAAATAATAACCGGTAGAGTTGAAGAATTACCTAAGTAAGCATATTTTAAATGATTAGGTAACATTTTTAACTCAAGTTCAGGAGGTTTAATAATCGATGGAACTATATTTTTTTCAGTATTTTTTGTGTTATCCAAAAATTCAAATTTCTCTTGAATATAATCTAGTTCTTTCTTTATATCGGCTTATTTAATTAAATCAATATTTTCTTTTTCTAATTTTTCTTCATAATATTCTTTAAAATGTTCTTTTTGTAAATGATCAAGTACTTCCATTCGAAAACACTCATCATCTTTTTCTAGCGCAGGATATTTCATTGATTTAGCAATATTAAAAGTTACTTTTTGGTCATTTACTCTCATAGTTAATTCTCCTTTCGAACAACAATCATAGCTTTTCCAAATGGCTAAAAATGGTCTTCCTAAAATGATAGGAATTTCTTTATCTTCTTCCATATCTAGAATAATAAAATCTACGTGGAAGATAAATTTATCCACTTTTACTAATACATCTTCAATAACTCCCTTAGGATATATAACGTAACGGTCACCTAACCGAAGAGTTATCGAAGTAGGTGAAATTTCTCCCAATCCTAATCTCGTGAAAATTGATAGAGGCATTAGATCGATGCTTGCTCCTAAGTCACATAAAGCTTTTCCATAGAAATTTTCTCCAATAGCGCAGGGTATAGTGAAACTACCGAGATCTTTTAATTTTTCGTGAAGTTTTTTCGAATAATAAGCACTACACTCTTCACTAAGTGCAACCTTTTCATTATCAGCAAATTTTCTTTTTTTATTTAGAATATCTTTCATGAATTTTACATAGTTTGGCATCTGTTCTAAAGCTTCTACGAAAGGAATATTTATCGTTAATTTCTTCAAAATTTCAAGGAATTTAGCAAATTGTTTATCTTTTTTATGTTGAATTAGTCGTTGAGGAAATGGTGGTGGAGGTTTTTCAACAGAAATTTTCATTGGTATTAAAGGATTTTCTAAGTTTAAATCTTGTTGATTCTTTTCCTTTTCAATTTCCACTTCATCTTTTTTACTTGCAAGTTCTTTCTGAATTCGAGGTTCTAATTCTTTTCCACTTCGTAGTTGTATCGCTTTAATTTGTTCATTTCCCTTGTCTTTGATATTTATTTCCACATTACTAGGAAATGTTCCAGGTATTCTATTATTAAATGCAGTAGCGATATGTCCAAGTTGAGTTTCAGTATTTTTGATAGCTGTCCCTTGATTTTGTAATTGGTTTCCTTGTATTTGTAATTGATTTCATTGATTTTGTAAATGTTGACTCCATATTTAATATTAATTCTTCTATAGATAATTTCTTATCTTTAAATCGAGGGTTATTATTATTAAATCCGTGTAGATAATTAGGTTTATAATTAGGATTTCCTTGATTAGATGGATTTCCTAATTGTTGTGTCATATTATTCATCCAAGGTCGATTAGTTGTATTATTGTTCCAATTAAAATTAGGATGATTTTTCCATCCAGGATTATAATAATTTGCATAAGAATTATTGGGTCTGTTGTTAATTGCATTAATTGTTTCATATCGAGATCGAGATTCTATAAGTTGTCCGGATGAATTTTCTTCTGTTATAGTTGGAGATTAATTCATTCCAAAATGATCTAATTTTTTAGATACAACAGCAATTTGTGAAGCTAACATAGATATTGCATCATTTTCATGAATGCTAGCTATTTTTTCGGATTCATTCTATCAGCAGGCCATTGAAAATTATTAGTTGCCATTTCTTCGATTAGTGCATAGGCTTCATCAAATGGTTTTGACATTAATGATCCTCCAAATGAAGATCGATGATTGATCTTAAAGATCCTACTAATCCATTATGAAAAGTTTGGATAATTAACCAACTGCAACGCATGATGTGGGCATTTCCTAAGAAGTTCTTTAAATCTCTCCCAAGATTCATATATCGACTCTCCATCAAACCGACTAAAAGAAGTTATATCATTTCTAAGCTTAGCAGCTTTAGATGATGGAAAATATTTGGATAGAAATTTTTGTGATAATTCTCCCCAAGTTTTAATAGATCCAGGTGCTAACGAATTTAACCACATTTTCGCTTTATCCCTTAAAGAAAAATGTAAAATTCTAAGTCTAATAGCATCGTTAGATACTCCTTCATATTTGAAAGTAGCACATAGTTCTAAAAAACTAGCAAGATGTAAATTAGGATCTTCAGTAGGTGAACCACTAAATTGATTATTTTGTACCATTTGGATAATTGCGGTGTTTAAGTTCGAATGAATTAGCAACTACATCGTGGTTTTGAATAGTTAAATGAATTTCATCTAAAGTAGGGTTGGCATAATGTCGTAATGGTCTTGGTTGATTGATATTTTCCTTTTCAGGTATATTTGCCATTTGTGTCAAATTTATAATTTCTTTTTTTTGTTTTCTAATTCTTTTAATTGTACGCTCTAATTCTGAATTGTAAGGTATTAAATTTTTGTTTCCAAATTTTCGGATACAATTTTAAAATAAATTTTAGATTAGTCCGTTACTTTAGTAAATAATTTCTTTACTTCCCCAGCAACGACGCCAAAAACTTGACCCACTTTTAATATGTTTGTAAATTATGTTTATAGAAACGACACCAAAAACTTGATCCCGCTTTAAATATAGATATATGATTTAATGTATAATGTGAATTCTACGCAAGTGTACGTATCGTATCAAGTAATACAGGGCTCTAGTGGATTCCTGGTTATCGATCCCACAGGGAAGTTTTTAAAAGATTTGTTATCAGCTAAAATTAAAGGAATTACTTACTAATAAAGTGAACAGAAATTCAAAGTAACTATAATAAACTAAAGTAAACTAATGCTTGAAATAAGCTAATTTAAATAATTCAGAAAAAGAATCCTTCTCCTTATTTTTAGAAAATTAAGTGAATGATGAATTTAAATAGAATTTTTAAATGTATTGTGACAAATAGGAGCATTCCTATTCTTTACCCTTTGGTCCAGGTGCAAAGAATATTGACTAATCCTATGTTTGATCATCGAATTTGCGGCTAGCCGGGAGGATATCGCCGCCACTTCGCAGCTCCCAAGTTCCCCTCACCTAAGGGCTAACATCTACGCTTCAGCTCTCAAACAGTAGGATGAAATTGAGTATTTTAGTCTGTCACACTAAAATATCCAATTCTACACCCGATAATTAATATTTCCCTATTTATTTGCACCTGCCTTCCAAGGCTTTTGACTTCCCTAAATATTGGATGTAATTTTTACTATAGTTGATAATTCAACATATTTTAACTACTCAATTGGTCATATTGAAAGTAAATTAAGTTTTAAGTAAAAATTATCACAATTTATTTATATTATATTAGGTGCTTCTATTTAATTTCATCAATCCGCATAATTTTCATAAACAAGGAGAAAGACTAAGAAAACTACTCGTAATGCATGGGAATAAAACAAAGCATGGATTTCATTTAAAGTTAACAACAGTAAACAAAGATACTTATCTTAATTTCCTCCCCAAGCAGACTCCTTGAAGTTCCTTTGACTTTTTCTTCTAGTACAACAAACTAAATAGCACTCAATTAAACTAATAAACTCACTAAACTCACTCAAACTAAATTAAACTCACACAAATGACACTTAAGACACTAGAATGGGACACACAGAAGACTCAAAAGACACACTAAGATATTAGAATTCGGCCTCTATTTATAGAGGTAGGCAAAGGTCCAAGGGGTGCATAAACACCTCTTCAAAAAGTATCCAGATTCAATGTATATGCATTTTGAACTAGCTCTCCATCGGCGGGAAACGACCTCGCCGTCAGCGAGGTAGTTATAATTCTTTCAGAAATTTCACCTCACGATCTCGCCGTCGGTGGCCTCGATCTCGCTGTCGGCAGCCTCGATCTCGCCGTTGGCGAAGTAGTTATATTTACATGAATTTCCTCCTTTTTGATCCAAATTTGCTCCATTTCATGCTTTTTGCTTCCATCACTTATAAATCTTTATTCTTGCAATAAAATAAAGAAAATATCTTTCTTTAAAGTGCAATTTCATCAAAAATAGATATGAATTTCTTGATGTATTTTTCTGTGATCAGTACCAAATTCCGACTCTCTTTTGAATTGATACCAAATTTCCATTCTAAATTTCTGAGACTGGTACCAAATTCCAATTCTCTTCCTTTCGAGGTCGGTAAAAATCCCGACTCTCTATCGAATCGATACCAAATTTCAATTCTAAATTTCCGAGATCGTTACCAAATTCCAGCTTCTCTTCCTTCGAGATTGGTACCAAATTCGACTTCTTCGAATTGATACCAAATTTCAATTCTAAATTTTCGAAACTTGTACCAAATTCCAATTCTCTTCCTTCGAGGTCGGTACCAAATTCTGATTCTCTTTCGAATTGATACCAAATTTCAATTCTAAATTTCCGAGACTGGTGCTAAATTCCAGTTCTCTTCCTTCGAGGTCGGTACCAAATATTCTAAATTTCTGAGATGGTACCAAATTCTAGTTCTCTTCCTTCGAGGTCGGTACCAAATTCCGACTCTCTTTCGAATTGATACCAAATTTCAATTCTAAATTTCCGAGACTGGTACAAAATTCCAGTTCTCTTCCTTCGAGGTCGGTACCAAATTGCGACTCTCTTTCGAACTGATACCAAATTTCAATTCTAAATTTTTGAGACTGGTACCAAATTCCAGTTCTCTTCCTTCGAGGTCGGTACCAAATTCCGACTCTCTTTCGAATTGATACCAAATTTCAATTCTAATATTCCAAGACTGGTACCAAATTCCAGTTCACTTCCTTCGAGGTCGGTACCAAATTCCGACTCTCATTCGAATTGATACCTAAATTTCGATTCACAACTTTTGAGATCGGTACCTAAATTTCGGTTCTCATTTCGAGGTCGACACTGAAATTCGACTCACTTTCCGAGATCGATACCTAAATTTCGATTCTCTTTCATGATTGATACTTAAATTTCAAATATCACTCTCTTGAGATTAGTACCTAAATTCTGATTCTCATCCTTTTTCCGTAGATACTTAAACTTTGATTCACACTCCGAGGCTGGTACCTAAATTCCAGTTCTCTTCTCAATCCTGAGGTTGAAACCAAGGTTTCAATTCTCATTTCAAATCCAAGTTTCAAATTCAAAATTTCCTATAATTGATTTTAAATTAAACTTCAATCGAAATTGAAACTCAAAACAAATTGAAATCTAAACTCACACATTTAAACTTAAAATTTAAAAGTAAAATGAAATCTAAATTGAATTCCCCATATCTTGTGATTTGGAGTTCACCTCCTTTTCCATTCCCTAGCGAGAGTTCATGAATCTCCACTCTTGGCAATATACCTGATACTCCCCAGCGGAAATTCTTCTACTTCGTCCTAAGTTTGTCATTTGGACATCTGTGTTCGTTTTGTTGATCTCTTCGGTCAACACCAATACGCGCGGTATGCTTAGTTAGCACACCACACCTATCGGGGTCCATTTGTCGACCTCATTTTCGATGAGGTCTTTTGCTTCTCTCTTTAGTACTTAGGATCTAGCCTTAGGCTTTTCCTTCGACTAATCTTAGAGGACTAGAAATGGAACCCACCACTTAGAAATTCAAACACTTCGACTCCCTACAAACCCCACAAGCTTGATTGTAGACCCCTAATCACCTGGAGGGTCGAAATCAAATGTGAAGGTTTAAAGGACGAGTTCCCTGTAGGACTTTTCGGCTTTAGGAATACCCCGGACGGCCCGGTCCAGCTGAGGGCCGACTCGCACATACACTACACTCTCACACACATTCCAAGTCCTAAAACCACACTCTCACCCAACTCGACTTCCTGACTAATGTAGGTAATTCATATGAATGGTCCTTAACCCCTAAGCCCCTGGCTAAGAGGGTTAGGAACGACATAGTGAATGGCTTAAATGAGTCCTCTCATGGCTCATATGGGCTTAATATGGCTTCATGGCTCAACTAAAATGATTAGATTTCACTCACAGTTGATCAATCTTCTTTTTTTTTTCAAAATTTCAGTTTTTGATCCTCGGGGCCCCGGACCCACCAAACCTACCAAATACCATTGAAATGACCCAAAATTTACAAAATTACCTAAATTATCCAAGATTCCTCAAAATTAATCCTAAACATTTCCCACCACTCAAATTGACCATCTTTGACCAAAAATACCAAAATTTCCAAAAAGACCCCTAAACACCCCAAAAATTACCAAAATTCCCTTTTCCCCAAAAATCTTAAAAATTCTAAAAATTCCTAGAAAATTTCAAAAAATCCCAAATATTCTTAATTTCATTTTGTTTAACTACACCATATGCCAATTTTTCCAATTTACCCCATTTTTACTAAAACCCCCAATTTGACCCATTTTTTAACCCAAGTGAACCCAATGTCAAACCAAACCACCCCAATTGACCTCAATTTTGGTCCAATTCAATTCTAAACTTCAATTAAATATCTCCAATATCAATTTAGACAAAATCCAAGTCCAATTTGATTGAAATTTGGGCCCAATTCCAATTTGGGGCTTAAGGCCCAATTTTGACCCATGACCCAAACCTAGCCCAATTCAACTCCAATTGGCCCCAATTATTTTCTAAAGCCTTCCTAAAATCCCCATAAACAAAACAATAACTTGATTTACCCAAAATTTGATCCTAAACTCCACCCAAATTTAAACTAAAACCAAAATTCCTTAAATTGACCTAAGCCCAAACCTAACCCAAATGGGCCCAAATCCCAAAATTAGAGCCCAACCAAAGTTGAAAACTCTTTGTAACACTCCCATAAACATTTTTCAACATTAATTTTACACAAAATTCAACCTTAGCCCAACCTTAGCCCAAGTTAGCCCAATTTGGCCCACCTTAGCCCCTTTACCAAAAAAAGCCCAAATTCAACCCAATTCTACTCCAAATCAAACCAAATTGATTCCAAACCATTCATGAAACATCACTAAAATAAACCCAACATTTATTTGGCATGGTTTTTCAAAAAATTCTTCATCCAAAAGTCCATTTTGAAATATAAAGGCCCACCCATTTAAGCCTTTTAAAAAGCCCACTTCCAGCAAACCCAAAAGCCCAAAAATTCATCCAAAGCCCACATGACAATTCCTTCTCATCATCCACTTGATAAAATCATTCCCTAAAGTTCGAAACCTATGATTAAATCATTCCAAATTAGGCTTTATCCAAATTCCCATCCAAATGCCAAAATTCTTAAAATCCATTCCAATGAAATTGACTAAGCCATCCCTAAGCCCAAATGAAGCCATGAAGCCATCCTTAAGCCCCAAGTAAAGCCATGAGAAGTTTGACATGTGACCATCCCATAAATGGCAAGAGGAGGAGCCTCTTTAAGGATTCTCTTAAAAGGTGATTAAACCTTTTCATGCTTCCCCTAAACTATGTTTAAACTTAAACATGCTTGGATAAGTGACTTCTCCCCACTAATCTAGCCGACTCACCCGACCTCCTCACCCAAATCGGAGCTTGGAAAGGTGCACCCAACCTAAAGCCATAGGATGACCAAATTGAGTCCAAAAGAGCCCCTTCCCCGTTCCATTTTGAATGATGCTTTCTACACATGGCCAATCTCCATTGCTTGCACCATTGCCAACCCCTGACCCTCCTGATGACAACAGTGACTTGACCCTGGTCGGCCGGCCACCACGCACCGCCGGAAACAACCAGGCCGAGAGCACCCATGTGAGCTAATTTTTGAATTTCTCCTTCCTGAGTTGTCCCAGCCTAAGTGAACTCTGCCAAAATCACTCCAGATCCCTCTCCAGACATAGAGAGCTTGATCCCCACTGAAATCCAGCCTTAAAGCCCTCTCTCTGAGTCCAATTTTGGAGTTGAAATTCAAGCCCAAAACCAGGACACTTCACCACAGTAAGCCAATCTTCAAATTGATTGACTCTACACCTTCACCAGACCAAGAGGAGAAGTTCCCCAGCAAAAGCCCCCTCACCAGGCCAGCCATTGCTTCCAGCCTCCAAGCTTTGTGATCGGCCTTGGTCACTTTTGTACCTAGGCATTTCCCCAAAGCAAGAGACTTCATCTGGAGCTTGCTTGGACTCAATCAAAGGTGACACAACCCTCAGATCGAAGCTTCACTTCTCTGAGCAAAGGTATGAACTCACTCTTCCTCCCAAGCTCCTGGAGATTCTCCATTTAGTTTGAGTTGATTTCAATGCACCTTAATCGTATAGATGTGTTCGCCTCTTCAAGATGAATCAATAGAGTATAAGAACGCAAAAATTCATGGAGAATCGAGTGAGATCTTAAGGTTTTAGTGTTGACGGTTACGAGTGCACACCAGTCGGAGATGATGACCAGGAGCCATTGGATCGCACGTGTATGGAGCGGACGGTTGAGATCAAGCCGGACAGCTCAATGGTACATGAATGGCGAGCCCCGTAGCGCTGACTCAGATGGTGGTGCCGAATCACGGAGCGATGCGTGGGCTTTCGATCCGGACGAGGATGACACGGCGCCGAGTCGGATAAATAGAAAATTAGGATTTTTTAGATTTATTTAAATACTAGAACTTCAAAAATTCATATCTTTGCATAGAAAAATCACAAAAATAAAATAAAAATACCTTCTTGCTCAGTGAACAGAGGAGAATAATGAGAAAAAAAATCAAGTTAATTGGATGAGTATTTTATTTTTAATAATTTATTTCTTATTTCCAATGTTTTGATTCTCCATTTGCTTAGAAAATTCACCATGGCATGAGACCATAGGGCTTTTGAGCCTCTGATCTTGGGAACATTCCCTGAACTTTTTAAGATCAGAGGCCATCTCTGTGAAATGTTATTGATTTTTCAAGTTCATGTCACTGTTTTAGGTATTCAAATTCCATTAATCAGCATGTTGTAAAATAAATTCTAAGAAAACTTGGTGGTGTTTCTTAGGACCAGGGGACCCTATGAAAAATATATTTTGAGTTAATTCATTCATAATAACCCTAATTGGCCTAAACTCCCAAAATAGAATTTGAATTAATTAGGGTTAACCACACACCAAATTGACTTGAAAATAATTCTCCATTGCTCTTTAGGCTCAGAGGAACCTTACATAAAATTTTGAAATCAATTGGACTTGATTAACCCCACCAAATGGATTGATTAAGCCTCATAAGAAAAATGGAACTTTAAAAATTCATAACTCCAAAAAATCTTTTAAAAAATTTACAAAAATTGTTTTGGAGCTTCTCTGATATCAGGGGAGTTCAGGAAAATTAAAATTGAAATTTTTTAAAAAAGTTGATTTTTCAAAATATTTTAATATTTTAATAATTAAAAAATAATAAAAATCACAAAAATATTCAAAATCGTAAAAATGTCACATTTTGACTCCTAATCACTTAGGAACAAACCAAATATTTTTCCTAAGTCACTAGGATAAGATATTGAATTTTAAAGGCTTAATGTAATTTTTAATATTAAAAAATAAATTTTCAACCTTTTTCACTAAAATAATTCTAATAAATCAAATAAAAATCAGAAAATATAAAATTTGTTTCTCTGGACTCCTTGAGGTCAGAGAAATTAATGAAAAATATAAAATCTATTTTTCAAATTTTATTTTATTTTAAAATTAATTAATACTTTAAAACTCAAAATAATTATAATAAAAAAAATATAATTCAAAAAATCACCAAAATTGGTCCAAGTGGTTCTCTAGCCATTAGAAATATCCCATAATTGTCTTAAGGATAGAAACTTTACCTTGGTCATGTTGTTAAATTTTCTTTGAAAACCCCTATTTTCTACTAAAAATAATTAAATAAATAAATTAAAGTCAGAAAAATTAAATTTTCTCCTCTAATGTCTTAATTGACATGTGATGAGGTGTCATAAAAATTTCAAATTCATTTGAGCTCAATTTAGTGAGTTATGAAATAAATAAGCCCAAAAGGGCATAAAGGTAATTAAAGAATTTTAACCCTTAATTAAAACTTTAGGTTTAATCAAAATGGAGGGTAAAATATTTGATTTTAATTTTCCTTGAGTGATTGAAACTTAGGGAAATTAAAATGGTAGAAACCCATTAAACACTTTGAAAATATCAAAATGAAACTCTAATTAATTAAATAATTTAAATTTTGGAAAGAATATATTTCAAATTCGATTATTAAAATAAGGATATTATCGAGAGGATATTTATTCTTTAATTTAAAAATACCTAAATAAATCACTTAAATAATATTTAGTTCTTAATTAAAAATTAAAATAATAATCTAAACTAAATAAATTAAAAATTAAAAGAAGAAAACCCTTAAATGAATTAAAGCTTAAAATGTTAAATGGTCCAATAATTAAAATCAAATTTAAAATCTTGGAGTTAAATTAAATTAAATTAAATTAAGTCAAGTCAATGTTTAAATTAAATTAAATTAACACCTTAACAATTAAATTAAATTAATTTAAAGTATTGAAACTAAAATTAAATTAAATTAAAATTAAATTAAAATTAAAATTAAATTAAATTAAAATAAAATTAAATTAAATTAAATTAAAATTAAATTAAAATTAAATTAAAATTAAATTAAAATTAAATTAAAATTAAATTAAATAAAATAAAATAAAATTAAATTAAATTAAATTAAATTAAATTAAATTAAATTAAATTAACATCACTTAATAACAAACCTAAATGAAAACATTAAGAGTTAAATCAAAACATATGAAAGATTTCAACTCCTTTTTCAATATAAGTATATCTAAAACATAAAAAGTTAATCTAAAATATAATATCACTTAAAGTGTAAAGATTTAAATTAAATCTAAAATAATTCGAACCCTATTCCAAACTTAATAATCATTAATTAATTTTTATAATTAAATCAAATCAAATTAAATCATTAAAATATTTATTACTTTGCCTTAAAAGGCTTTTATTGTTATAAATCTTAAATGAAGCATCAAGTGAAGTGTCACTTCACACATAAGGTATTCAAATGTCCTAAGTTCACCGAGCAAGAAACAAAACAAAATTAAAATCCTTTGATGATTAATTCACCAATACAATAAAATTCATTTGAACTCAAAATAATCCTAAAAGTATTGAAAAGATTTTTAAGATTCGTCTTAAACACTTCCTCGATACGATGGGGTGTTTTAGAAGAATAATTGAACTTAATTCTTCCTTGGTGAAGAAAATCATCCTTAAACCAAACCAACAACCTAGACGTCATAAGAAATGACTAGCAATAGGATTAGGATTCTGGTAGACAACCAAAACACTTTCCCTTAGCTTTACCTAGGTATTTCTTGCAAAAATATGTTTAAATGCTCTAACATGTGTTTTAAGTGTAGCTTGGGATGACAGGAAGACCCTCCAGGTACGCTTTACTTTGTTGCAATTTACCTACATGTGCTACATTTTAATTTTCTTGCATGGTAAAACAACTGTTGCATGAAAACCAAAACCTATAGGATAGCCACAAAACTGAAACCAAAACTAAATTAAAAATCATCACAAGATAAAATTCACCGCCACAACATTACAAAATATAAAATAACTTAAAATTTAATCACAAACAAAACAACAAAACAACAAAACTGCAATTACAACTAAATTAAAATATCTCATTGGACGATTGGGAATATCTCGGATGATGTAACCTACGTGTTGCTAACGGGATTTCCCACGGTCTAAATGAAAGTGTGGAACAAATTCAGTTGAGTTTAGCAAATTCATCTGGACTAGGTGAATCCGATAAAAATAACGATGTCGGAATGATGGAAACATGGGATCTTAACCGGTGTTGTTATAGTCAACTTTAAGATTTGTTTTAATTTAAAACATTAAAAACACTTGGATTTTAAGATTTTCTCTAAGCCAAGACACTTTTCTCATCCCTTGATTTTCACCTTCTAAAATTAAACCTCTGCAACAACAAGGAGCTTGGAGCATGGCGGGTAGCACGACCATCGTCATCAGCAAAACTTGAATCTACTTTAGCAAAACCTTTTCTAGTTTTAAATAACAAAGCCATAGGACTTCGAGGTAGTTTGCTTAGTGCAACATAAATCCTCAACTTTTGTTAGGCATTTGTATAATCATGTTATGTAAATTAAGCCCTAACCGGTCTTAGGACTCCGAGGTAGTCGTTTGATACGACATAAACCTTCACATCTTCGAGGCTATTTGTGTGATTATGTCATACAAACATAAGTCCTAATTAATTAAAATTTTCAGGATTGCAACATTAAATAATTTTCTTAAACTCGAAGCCAAATAATAGGATAGTTTAGGAAGTTATCAAAATTCTTCTTGGATCCTCAACTTCTCCTACTTCTCTTCCCTTGAATTCCAAAAATAAATTGTCCTAAATTTGATCCATTCCCTATTGAAATTCCAAAATTCAATCCTTTGAAAACCTTAAAATTTGAAATTCTTGAGAGCAAAACCATTGATCATTATCGAGAGTTTTCATAAATGATTCCTGTCATTTAAGATGTAATTAACTATAGGGGCTTGCCCTTATAGGGAACTTTAAGAACCTCAGGTATTATAAACCTTGCTTAATTCCTCTATATTAAGCAGGGGAACTTGTCGGCTTATAAAATTGGTTCACAGACCAAACGAATGTCACAAATCTTTTAGTTTATTTAATCGAGCCCCATCATTAAGCAGTGTGTCTATTCTTCGGGATAAATGCACGGTTTGTGGTGCGGTGCTCATTTATATAAACTATTCGGGATGTGAGATCGGTTTGATTTCATATCTTAGAACTTTCAAATTTAAAGTTATTTTCAAAATCAAATGCTACTTTCTAAATTATATATATATTTAAAATAAATTTAAAATTTAAAATTCACCGACGACTTCTGTAGGCGACCCCCTTTTCAAAATAAAACACATAACCCAAAAATAAGCCATACATGAAGAGATTAAAAAACCTAAAGAAACTCCTTCTCCTAGTCAAGATCAGACTGTTATTCATATTAATGTGGAAGTTGAAAAACCACCACCACCTTTTGCTCAAAGACTAAAACAGCAGATGCTTGATCATCAATTTTCTAAGTTCTTTGAAATTTTTAAGAAACTTACCATTAACATACCTTTTGCTGAAGCTTTGGAACAGATGGCAACTTATGCAAAATTTATGAAGGATATTTTAAGTAAGAAAAGAAAATTTGAAGCTTTTGAAACTGTTGCATTAAGTGAAGATTGTAGTGTAATAATTTAAAAGAAATTACCTCAGAAACTTAAAGATCCTGGAAGCTTTACTATACCTTGTGCTATTGGAGAAAAATTTTGTGGAAAAGCTTTATGTGATTTAGGAGCAAGTATTAATCTCATGCCATTTTCTATATTTCGAAGGTTGAATTTAGGAGAGATTACTCCCACCACTGTAACCTTTTAGTTAGCTGATAGATTTATCACCTACCCTAAAGGAGTTATAGAGGATGTTCTTGTTGAAGTGGATAACTTTATTTTCCCTGTGGATTTCATGGTACTTGATATGGAAGAAGATAAAGAAATACTAACTATTTTAGAGAGACCTTTTCTAGCTACTGGACGAGCTATGATTGATGTGCAAAAAGGAGAATTAACCATGAGACTTAATGATCAAGAGATTAAATTCAATGTTCTTAAATCAATGAAATCCCCTGTTAAAGAAAAATGCTATCGAAAGGTTATTATTGATTTTATAATTGAAAAACATTATCAAGAAAGATGTAAAGTCATTTCTGAAGAAAAAATTGAATTATTAACTGACGAAAATGAAGAACTAAAAGAAGAAGAATTATCTAAAGAAACTCATTATATTAAAGATAATTGAAAATTTTTGGACATAACACAAAATGATATTCTTTTACCCTCAATTAAAAAAGCCCCTGAACTGGAATTAAAAATGTTACCTACACATTTAAAGTTTGTTTTTCTTGGAAATTCATTAACTTTACCTGTTATTATTTCTTCTAAACTAAGTTTAGAACAAGAAGAAAAATTAATAGGAGTGTTAAAGAATTATAAGAAAGCTTTTGGTTAGTCTATTGCTGATATAAGAGGAATAAGCCCTTCCATCTGTATGCATAGAATTTTAATGGTAAAAGATTTTAAACTTACTATTGAACCTTATAGAAAATTAAATCCTATCATGAAAGAGGTTGTTAAAAAAGAAATTTTAAAATGGGTTAGATGCTAGAATTATTTATCCTATTTCGGATACCCAAAGGGTAAGTCCTATTCATTGTGTTATGAAGAAAAGAGGAGTAACTGTCATTGTCAATGATAAAAATGAACTAATTCCTATAAGACAAGTTACTGGTTGGTGAATTTGCATTGATTATCGGAAATTAAATGATGTCACTATAAAGGATCATTTTCCTTTACCTTTCTTGGAAAAAATTGCTTGATAAATTAGCTTGACACTCATATTTCTGTTTTTTGGATGGATATTGTGGTTATCATCAATTACCTGTCACTCCTAAGGACCAAAAGAAAACAACATTTACAAGTCCTTATGGAACATTTGCGTTTAGAATAATGTCTTTCGCCTTATGTAATGCACCCGCAACTTTTCAAGATGTATGATGTCAATATTTTGTGATTTGATTGACAAAGGAATTGAAATATTTATGGACGATTTTTCAGTCTTTGAAACTTCTTTTGAATCTTGTTTGGAAAATATTTCCAAAGTTCTAAAAAGATGTGAAGAAACAAATTTAGTTTTGAACTGGGAAAATGTCACTTTATGGTCATAAAAGGCATTGTACTTGGTCACAAAATTTCACAAAAATGGATGGAATTTGATCAAGCAAAAGTGAAAATTATTGCTGAACTGCAACTACCGACTACTGTTACTAATGTGAGAAGTTTTCTGGGACATGCTGGATTTTATAGAAGATATATAAAGGATTTTTCTAAAATTGCAAAACCTCTTTGTCATTTATTGGAAAAAGAAGCTAAATTTGAATTTAATGAAGACTATATTAATGTTTTTAATATTTTAAAAGAAAAATAATAACTGCACGTATAATTATTGCACCGAATTGGAATAAACCCTTTGAATTAATGTGTGATGCAAGTGATTTCGCAATTGGAGCTGTATTGGGACAAAGATATGAGAAATTTTTCAAAGTTATATATTATGCTAGTAAAACTCTTACTGAAACTCAAAGAAATTACACTACTACTGAGAAAGAGCTTTTAGCTATAGTCTATGCCTTTGATAAATTTAAACCTTATCTTCTTGGTACCAAATGCATAGTTCATACTGATAATTCCGCTATTAAATATTTAATGTCAAAAAAAGATGCTAAGCCTAGACTGATAAGATGGGTTTTACTTCTACAAAAATTTGATTTTCAAATAGTGGATAGAAAAGGAACTGATAACCAAATTGCTGATCATTTATCTATAATTAAGAATGTTGTTATTACTGAGGAAAATATAAATGAGAAATTTCCTGATGAACATTTATATGTTATTCAAGGATGGCAAACACCTTGGTATGCAGATATAGTTAACTATTTAGTTAGCAATATTCTACCTTATGGATTGAATAACAAACATATTAAGAAATTTAAAAATGATGCTAAATCTTATATTTGGGAAGATCCTCATTTATTTAAATTAGGAAGAGATTCTGTAATTCGATGATGTGTACCTTATGAAGAAACTTTTGCTATTATTCAAAAATGTCATGATTCTGATTTTGGAGGACACTTTGGAGTAGATAAAACTATATTTAAAATTTTAAATTCATGATTTTATTGGCCTACCTTGTTTAATAATGTGAGATATTATGTGAAAACATGTGATCGATGTCAAAGGATGGGAAATATATCTAGAAAAGATGAAATGACTTTAAACTATATATTGGAAGTTGAAATTTTTGATATATGGGGTTTAGACTTTATGGGACCATTTGTACCATCATCTGGAAAGATTTATATTTTATTAGCAGTTGATTATGTTTCAAAGTGGATTGAAGCTGTAGCATTACCTAACTGTGATTCCAAAAGTGTTTCAAAATTTGTAAAGAAAATGATTTTTTCAAGATTTGGAATGCCTAAGGTAATTATGACAGATGGTGGAAGTCATTTTAGAAATTTAAGAATTCAATCATTACTGGAAAAATTTGGAATCAAACACAGAATTGCAACTGCGTATCACCCTCAAGCAAGTGGAATGACTGAAGTATCAAACAAAGAAATTAAAAGAATTTAGAGAAGACTGTTAATCCTAAAAGAACTGATTGGGTTGATAGACTTGATTCTGCATTTTGGGCTTATAGAACAGCTTATAAGACACCAATCTTACCTGTGGAACTTGAACATAAAGCTTATTGGGCGATAAAGGATTTTAATTTTGATTTGAATACTGTAGGAGAAAAATGATTATTACAATTGAATGAGATGGATGAAATAAGAAATGAATCATATGAAAATGAAAAAAATTATAAAGAGAAAATGAAGATATTACGTGATAAAAAGATTTCAGGAAAAATATTCGAGCCTGGAAAAGAAGTATTATTAGTTAATACTCGTTTAATACTTTTTCCTAGAAAATTAAGATCTAAATGGATAGGACCTTATATAATTGAGAAAGTATACCATTATGGAGCTGTGGATATTAAAGACCCCAAAACAGGAAAAATATTTAGAGTTAACGGATTAAGACTAAAGCCTTATCTGGTAGACACTAAAATGATTTATAAAGAGGCTTACGAGTTAAGTTAACCTGATTAAAAACTTATTTAGGTCGGGCTGACGACGTTAAACCAAATGCTTTGTGGGAGGCAACTGTCGGCGAATTTTTTATATTTTAAATTTAATATATATATATATATATATATATATATATATAGTTTAAAAGATAACATTTGATTTTGAAAGTAATTTTAAGTTTAAAAGTTTTAAGATATGAAATCAAACCGATCTCACATCCCAAATACTTTATATAAACGAGCACCGCACCACAAATCGTGTATCTATCCCGAAGAATAGACACACTGTTTGATGATGGGGCTCAATTAAATAAACTAGGAGATTTGTGACATCCGTTTGGTCTGCGAACCAATTTTATAAGCCGACAAGTTCCTCTACTTAATATAAATGAATTAAGCAGGGTTTATATTACCTAGGTTCTTAAAGTTCCCTATAAGGGCAAGCCCCTATAGTTAATTACATCTTAAATGACAGGAATCATTTGAGAAAACTCTCGATAATGATCAGTGGTTTTGCTCTCAAGAATTTCAAAGTTTAAGGATTTCAAAGGATCAGATTTTTGGAAATTCAAAAGGGAATGATTCAAAATTTGGAACAATTTATTTTTGAGAATCCAAAGGAAGAGAAGTAGGAGAAGCTGAGGATCCAAGAAGAATCTTGGCAACTTCCCAAACTATCCTATTGTTTGGCTTAGGTTTGAGAAAATCCTAATATTATCTTTTATTTCAATCTTGCCAATTTTAGTTAATTAGGACTTATATTTGTATGACATAATCATACAATCAGCCTCGAAGATGTGAGGGTTTATGTCATACCGAACGATCACCTCGGAGTCCTAAAACCGGTTAGGGCTTAATTTACATGATATGATCATGCAAATGCCTAACAAAGATTTGAGGATTTATGTTGCACTAGGCAAACTACCTCGAAGTCCTATGGCTTGGTTATTTAATTCTAAGACAGTTTTGCTGAAGTAGACTCAGGTTTTGCTGATGACGATGGCCGTGCTGCCCACCATGCTCCGAGCTCCTTGTTGTTGCAGAGGTTTAGTTTTAGAAGTCATAAGATCAGGAGATGAGAGAAGTGTTTTGGTTTAGAGAAGATCTTAAAATCCAAGATTTTTTAATATTTTAATTAAAACAAATCTTAAAGTTGATTAAATAGAACCGATTAAGATCCCACGGTTCCGTCATCCCGACACCATTATTTTCATCGAATTCACTTAGTCCAGATGAATTTACTAAACTCAACTGAATGAGTTCCACACCTTCATTTAGACCGTGGGAAATCTCGTTAGCAACATGTGGCTTACATCATCCGAGGTATTCCCGATCATTCAACGAGACGTTTTAATTTAGTTGCAATTGTAGTTTTGTGTTCTGTTTATGATTAAATTTTGAGTTGTTTTATATTTCGGAATGTTGTGGCGGTGATTTTTATCTTGTAATGACTTTTAATTTAGTTTTGGTTTCAGTTCAGGGACTATCCTAAAGGTTTTGGTTTTCATGCAACAATTGTTTATCATGCAAGAAAAGTACAGTAAATTGCAATAAAGTAAATTGCAATAAAATAAAAGCGTACCTGGAGGATCTTCCCGTCATCCCAAGCTGCACTTAAAACACATGTTAAGGCATTTAAATATTTCAACAAATACCTAGGTAAAGCTAAGGGAAAGGTTTTGGTTGTCTATCAAAGTCCTAATCCTATAACTAGTCATCTCCTATGACGTCTAGGTTCTTGTGTTTTGGTTTAAAGACGATTTTCTTCATCAAATAACAATTAAATTCATTTGTTCTTATAAACATCCTATCATATTGAGGAAGTGCTTAAGACGAATCTTAAACATCTTTTCAATACCTCTAGGATTGTTTTAAGTCCAAGAGAATTTAATTATACAAGTGAATTAATCATCCGGGAGTTTAAGTTTTGTTCTTTTTGCTCAGTGAACTAGGACATTTGAATATCCTATAAGTGAGGTAACACTTCACTTGATACTTCATTTAAGAGTTATAATAATAAGAGCTTTAAAAAGGGCAAATCAAATTATTAAATATTTTGATGATTTAAACTTAATGATTTAATTTTAATTTTGATTTAATTATAGAAAATTAGTTTAAGTTTGGAATAGTGTTCAAGTTATTTTAGATTTAATTCTTAATGATTTCATTTAGGTTTGTTATTAAATGATTTTAATTTAATTTAACTCAATTTAATTTAATTTTGATTTAATTTAATTTAATTTAATTTAATTTTAATTTAGTTTAATTTCAATTTAATTTCAATTTAATTTAATTTAATTTAATTTCAATTTAATTTTTAATTTAATTTCAATTTTAATTTAATTTAATTTAATTTAATTTAATTTAATTTAATTTTAATTTTATTTTTACTTAATTTAATTTAATTTAATTTAATTTAGATTATTCTTTTAATTTTCTTTTTAATTATTATTGAAGTGATTTATTTAGGAATTTTTAAATTAAAGAATAAATATCTTCTTAAATAATATCCCTACTCTAATAATTTCAATTTTCCATTAATCTTCCAAATTTTATTAATTAATTAATTAAGGTTTACTTTAATTATTCTTAAAATGATTGGTGGGTTCCTACCCTTAACCATTTAAGTTTCAATCATCCAAAATCAGTTTAAATCAAATATTGTACCCTCCCCTTTTTGATTAATCCTAAAATTTTAATTAAAGGTTGAAAATTTTAATTATCATTTTGCCCTTCAAGCTTAATAATTCTATAACTCACTAAATTAAGCTCAAATGAACTTGAAATTTTTGTGTGACTTCACTTACATGTCAATTAAGACATTAGAGGAGAAAATGTGATTTTTCTGTATTTAATTTATTTATGTAATTATTTTTAATGGAAAATAGGGATTTTCAAGGAAAATTCAATAACATGAAAAAAGGAAATGTTTCTGTCCTTAAGAAAATTATGGGATATTCCTAATTACCAGAGAACCATTTGGACCAGTTTTGGTGATTTTTGAGTTATATTGTATTTATTAGAATTATTTTGATTTTTTGAGCATTAATTAATTTTAAAATACAATTAAAGTTGAAAAATGAATTTATATTTTTCTTAAATCTCTCTGACCTCAAGTAGTTTAGAGAAACAAATTTTATATTTCTCTGATTTTTCTTTGATTTATTAGAATTATTTTAGTGAAAAGGTTGGAAAATACATTTTTTTTAATATTAAAAATTACATTAAGCCTTTAAAATTTAATATCTTACCCTAGGGACTTTAGAAAAATACTTGGTTTGTTTCTAAATGATTAGAATTCAAAATGTGACATTGTGGTGATTTTTAATATTTTTATGATCTTTATTATTTTTTAATTATTAGAAATATTAAAATAATGATAAAAATCAACTTTTTTAGAAAATTACAATTTTAATTTTCCTAAGTTCCTCTCGATATCAGAGAGGCTCCAAAACCATTTTTGTGAATTTTTGAAAAGTATTTTGTGAGTTATAAATTTTTAAAGTTTAATTTTACCCATTTTGCTTAAGAGACTTAATCAACCCATTTAGTGGAGTTAATCAAGTCCAATTGGTTTCAAATTTTTATGTGGTGTTCTCCTATCCCTAGAGGACAGTGGAGAATTGTTTTTAAGTTAATTTAATGAATGGTTAACCCTAATTAATTAAAGTTCAATTTTGGGTGTTTAGGCCAATTAGGGTTGTTCAAAGTGAATTAACTCAAAACTTATTTTTCCTAGGTCCCTCTGGTCAGAACATCACCAAATTTTCCTAGAATTTATTTTTCAACATGCTAATTATTGGAATTAAAATACTCAAAACAGTAACATGAACTTGAAAAATCAATAACTTCTCATAGGGATGGCCTCTGACCTTGAAAAATTCTGGGAATGTTCCCAAGTTCAGAGGCTTCAAAAGCCCTATGGTCTCATGCCATGATGAATTGCCTATGCAAATGGAGAATTAAAACAATGCAGAGAGTAAATAAATCATTAAAAATAAAATACTTAATGAAATTACTTGATTTCTTTTCCACATTATTCTCCTCTGTTCACTGAGCAAGAGGGTATTTTTATTTTATTTGTAGGATTTTTCTACACAAAGTTATGAATTTTTGAAGTTCTGGGAATTAAGTAAATAGAAAATAGCCTATTTTCCTACTTATCCACGCGGCGCCGCGTCTACCTTGGCAGCTTCGAAGGGGGTGCGTGTCGCACTGTGATTGGGCGCCACCATCTGAGTTAGCCGTCCCGGGACCCGCCTTTCACATAACATGTTCTGGTCCGACGTGATCCGAGCCGTCCATCCGATACACGCGCGATCCAACGGCTCCCAGTCATCGTCTACGGCTGGTGCGAACCCGTGACCGTAGACCTTCTAACCCTAATTCTCACTCGATTCTCAACAGATTTATGTGTTCTTATGCTCTATGGATTCGTCTTGAAGAGACGAACACATCCATATGGTAAACATGAATTGAAATTAACTCAAACTAAATGGAGAAACTTTGTAAACTCGGGAGGAAGCGTGAGTCCATACCTTTGCTCAGAGAAGTGAAGCTTCAATCTGAGGGTTGTGTCACGTTCGATTGGGTCCAAGCAAGCTCCAGATGAAGTCCCTTGGCCTGGTGAATTGTCTAGGCATGATTTCGACCAAGCTTGATCACAAAGCTTGGAGGTCGGAAGCAATGGCCGGCCTAGTGAGGGGGCTTTTGCCGGGAAACTTCTCCTCTTGGTTCGGTGAAGGTGTAGAGTCAATTAATTTGAAGATTGACTCACCGTGGTGAAGTGTCCTGGTTTTGGGCTTGGATTTCAACTCCGAAATTGAGCTCACGGAGAGGAAATGACGGGGGATTTCGGTGGGGATCAAGATCTCTATGTGTAGAGAGTGGTCCGGGATGATTTTGGCGGGGTTTCGATGAAGGTTTGGTTCAGCACCTCTCTTGGCCGAGAGGAGGGGGTGTTTAAATAGGAGAGGATGGAGGGCCTCCTGGGGGGTTTAAGGGTTGGGATCAGCTTGCTCCGGTGAGGAGAAGAACAACCGCAATGACCATTTGGAGTGAGGCGGCTCGGCAAGGTGGAATTCCAAAATTTGGCTCCTCCCGAGGTCCCGGCCATGGTGTTTTCACGGCGATCCGGGCGGCTGGCCGGCGAGCATGGGTCACCCTCGGGTTCAGGTGGGTCGGGGCTGGAGGTTTGTGCAGGCAATTGAGCTTTGCCATGTGTAAAGGGCTTGGATAAAAATGGCCTGGGGGAGAGGCCATTTTGGCTTGATTTGGTCTAAGACATGATTTTGGGTTAGGTTCACCTCCGCTTGGCTGATTTGGGCTGAGTGAGGATCACTTGCATCAGCTAGAAAGGGGTGGTGAAGTCCCCATCTAAAGTGATGTGGCTAATCATGGTTTAGTGTGTAACATGAAAGGGGTTAAAAAGCTTATTGAAGGTTTAAGAAAGGGGGTCCTCCTCTTGCTACTTTGGGTATGTTCACATGTCAAACATCCCATGGCTTCATATGGCTTGTGCATGGCTTGTCTTTGGCACACCTATGGCTTGACAAGAGCTTGGTCAATTTCATAAAAAAGGATTTTGTGAATTTTGACATTTTGATGGGAATTGTTATGAGGCTTGATTTGGAATTGTTTAGTTGACAAATTAGGACTTTAGGAATGATTTTAAATTGAATGTGTGATGAGGGAAAGTGTCATGTGGGCTTTAGATTGATTTGGGCTTTTGAATTTGGTGGAAATGGGCTTTTAGGAAGGTTTAAGGGAGTGGGCCTTTATGTTTAGCAATGGGCTTTTAGATAAAAAATTTTGTAAAGGGCTATGCCAAATAAATGTTGAATTTAGTTTAAGGATGTTTTTTGAATGATTTGAAGCAAATTTGAGGTGGTTTGGAATTGAATTGGGTTGAATTTGGGTTCATTTGGTTAATGGGCCAATGTAGGTCAAATTGGGCTAATTTGGGCCAATGTTGGGCTAGGGTTGAAATTGATGTAAAATTAATGTTGGGAAATGTTTATGGGAGTGTTTCAAAGAGGTTTCAACTTTGGTTGGGTTTTGGTTTTGGGACTTGGGCTTATTTGGGTTAGGTTTGGGTTTAGGTCAAAATTGGGCTTTTTGGTTTTGGGTTGAATTTGAGTGGGGTTTGGGTCCAAATTTTGGGCAAATCATGTTAGTGTTTTGTTTGTGGGGATGTTAGGGAAGCTTTAGAAAAGTTTTGGGGTCAATTGGAGTTGAATTGGTTTGGTTTGGGCTAAGTTTGGGTCATGGGTCCAAATTGGGCTTTAAGGTCAAAAGTGAAATTGAATTCAAATGTCAATCCAATTAGACTTGGATTTAGTCTAGATTGATATTGTGGATGTTAAATTGAAGTTTAGAATTGAATTGGACAAAAATTGGGGTCAATTAGGTAGATTTGGTTTGACATTGGGTTCACTTGGGTTAAGAATGGGCTAAATTGGGGGTTTTGGTAAAAGTGGGGTAAATTGACAAAGTAGGCCCATGGTATAGTTGGACAAAATGAAATTGGGAATAATTGGGATTTTCTAGAATTTTTTGGGAATTTTCTGAATTTTTGGATTTTTTGGCTAAGAGGGGCATTTTGGGTATTTGGAGGGTATTGGGGGGTATTTTTGTAATTTTTGGTATTTTTGGCTATGGATGATCAATTTGATTGGTGAGGAAATGTTCAAGGTTAATTTTGGGTGATTTGGAAATTTTGTAGGATTTGGGCAATTCTAAGGGCTTTTAGTAGGTTTGGTAGGTGTAGGGTCCCCGGGGCCAAAAATTGAAATTTTAGATAAATGAAGATTGATCAAATATGAGTGGAATGGAATCACTTTGATTGAGCCATGAAGCCATGTAAAGCCTATATGAGCCATGGGAGGACTCATTTGAGGCATTCACTATGTTGTTCCTAACCCTCTTTACCAGGGGCTTAGGTGTTAAGGTCCATCCATATGAATTACCTACATGAGTCAAGGAGTCAAGTTGGGTATGTGTGTGGTTTTAGGATTTGGAATGTGTGTGTGAGAGTGTAGAGTGTGAGTGTAGTGAGTGTGTAAGTCAACCCTTACCAGACCAAGCCACCCAGGGTGGTCCTAAGGCCAAAGAGTCCTATAGGGAACTCATCCTTTAAACCTTCACATTTGATTTCAACCCTCTAGGTGATTAGGGGTCTACAATCAAGCTTGTGGGGCTTGCAGGGAGGCAAGAAGTGGTTCAAATTTCTAAGGGATGGGTCCCAATTCTAGTCCTCTAAGATAGTCAAAGGAAAAGCCTAAGGCTAGATCCTAAACACTAAAGAGGGAAGAGAAGACCTCATCAAAGATGAGGTCAACAAATGGACTCCCAATAGGTGTGGTGTGCTAACCAAGCTGACCATGCGTATTGGTGTTGACCGAAGAAATCAAAAAAATCAAAACAGATGTCCAAGTGACAAACTTAGGATGAAGTAGAAGAATTTCCGATGGGGAGTATCAGGTAAATCTCTAAGACTGAAGATTCCAGAACTCTCGCTGGGGAAAAAGGAGGTGAATTTCATATCACAAGATTTCAAGAGATTGGATCTTAGATTTGTTTCATTTTTTATTTCAAGTTTTAATTTTGAGTTTGAATTTTGATTTGAGTTTCAATTTTGGTTTTATGCGGAGAAAAGAGTAGGGCTAAGGCCCACCCGAATGCATTTGTATGCTGAGAAGGAAGCAGGACTAAACCTATTCCAATGTGTATGCTGAGAAGGATTAGGACTGAGCCTATCCTAAATGTTGAGGAAGAATAGGATAAAGCCTATCCGAAATGCAGAGTGCTTTAATTTCAATTTCTTGCTGAGAGGATCAAATTTGAGATTGCTGAGAAAGGAGTAGGACTGTGCCTATCTCGAGTACTGAGAATTGCTGAGAAGGGAGTAGGGCGAAAGCCTATCCCGAATGCTAAGATTGCTGAGATGGGAGTACGGCGGAAGCCTATCCCGAATGCTGAGATCGCTGAGATGGGAGTAGGGCGGAAGCCTATCCCGAATGCTGAGATTTGCTGAGATGGGAGTAGGGCAGAAGCCTATCCCGAATGCTGAGATTTGCTAAGATGAGAGTAGGGAGGAAGCCTATCCCAAATGCTGAGATTGCTGAGATGGGAGTAGGGCGGAAGCCTATCCCGAATGCTGTGATTTGCTGAGATGGGAGTAGGGCGGAAGCCTATCCCGAATGCTGAGATTGCTGAGATGGCAGTAAGGCGGAAGCCTATCCCGACTGCTGAGATTTGGATTATGCTGAGATCGAAATGAGATATGAAAGTGTTCCATATCCCATGGGAATCAATCAAAGTCTGATTACTTGGCGAAGGGTATGAACTTATGCCATCCGAATCAAATTGAAGATTCCTCGTAATTCTGAAATCATCCCGAGAGAGGGTTTCAGAGGAGGTCTGGAATAGATCTTGATTTGAACAAGGATTGGAGGATTTGAAAAGATGGACGTAAACTGGAATTCAATTTGAGCTTTAGATTTGTTTTGTTTTTCCTTTAACTATCCCATTTTTTAATTATGGTTTATTTTGTGTTCATGTGGATTTGAAATTCTTTTTAATGTTTGGATTTTTATGAAGACAGTTCTTATTCATTTTCTTTTTCTTTTCTGTTCTTTGTTCGATATTCATTTAACTTTAATGGCGTTTCCCAGTCAATGTGCACAAAAAGAGGTGAAGGCAAAATGTGACATGGTCACTTTCATTCCAATCTTGTTGAAGATACATCATACAACTCGATCTGAAATATTTCTCATACAATCCATGACTTAAAACGGACTGTGTATAATCCTTGTTGATCCATCCAAAAGTGTCTGTCAAATCCATGTCTGAATAATGAGATACACGGTCAATAACATCACCTTCCAAGCCATCCTTGGCAGGAATGCCGCATGGATGTGCATTGGAGGTGTGTTATTTCCCGTGTAACTCACGGCTCGTAGGGCCGGAGACTCTCCAATTCTAGATCCGGCTGGAAGTGGTATGGTGCCTTTCTGTCGTCCATCCTTCTAAAAGTGACGGAGATCAGCTCAACTGGTACTCCCGGTATACAATGCTTTGCGACATATGCTCCATTTCCTTGTAATATCATGACGGAGCCTACCGGAAGTGGTATCTCCAACGGCCCTCGGAACTTACCCGGGCCTGCTATCCAAAGGTCAGATCTGAACATGATATTGCATTGGTTGACGAACAAAACTATGCAGAAAGGTCTAACAAAGTCATGGTGGTCTATGTGTGGAGGTATGCAGTCGCCCTTCTGATAAATGTTGATGATGCAACTGTTGGGTATGTAGTCTGATGGCAGTACCCTCCACGTTATCATTCTTTTCACCATTCTTTTAATTATTCTTGGCATTGGATCCACCTCACCTTGACGAAGTATCCCAGGTAGATTTCCTTTTCTGTCTTCTGTGAAGTTATAGCAACATCCGCATTGTATTGTGACTCTTCCTTTCCCTGACATCCATTTCCGGGGTTCCGAATAAGTCTTTTCACTCAGACGGCCTGCTCGACCCATCTTCTGAAGTTCTAAAATGCAATCCACAATCCGTCGTTGTTCGTACTCCGAGAATACACCTGTGTGTAACTCGAGGCCTTCCAAAATGTTGATTCTTTTGCCTCTAATCCTTTCAAAGTATTCAAAAGTCTTCTTCTCAACATTTTGCATTCTTTCTAGTTCATATTCCGAGATGATCTGCAAGTGATGAGGCCTAGTAACGTATTGCGGGATGTATGGCTCAATCCATTCACGTTCTCCTGCATACCTTGGCTCCTCGGGGATTGTCTCTGTCGGGACATCCTCCGGGGTTGCTTCCGCAACAAGGTTCTTCAGATATGGTATCTCTGCCCGGCGTCGAGGCACTGATTCTATCTCTGTCCTTCTTGGCACTTCTCCGATATGTTCTGATTCTCTCGGTGTTGACCTTCTTCTTTCTGGTTCCTGACGAACTGGTATCTTTGAAATGTGTGTGCTTGCGAAAGTGGCTGTTTCCTCGTGTTGATCTGCTGCATGTTTAGTAAACATCTTGCAGATACGACGATTTTTATTCCTTCTTTGAGTAGCAGTGAGCGTAGCTCTCCTCACTTCTTGAATTTCTGCGGGCGCGGCGCTGACGAGCCTGCCCTCTGCCGTGGCAATTTCTGACTTGATTTTCTTGCTTTCCTCGGTGTTTGTCTTTCTTTTCTTGTTGCTCTGGATTGGCGGCTTGGGCCACCCATCTTCATTACTTGTCCGGCTATGAAGCTCTTCTCGGTCCACTGGGACCCAATCATTTTCTTCGTACCGTAGGCTGGTCGGTGTGAAGTCGAATCAATTTCTATCACTCGCTCCATCCTTCACCCTCTTTTCATCGAGTGAGAGACTCACGCCATTTTTACGATTTAGGACCAACCGCCCGTTCGACATTTCCCTGCGAAGAAAATAAGGAAAGGATCGGGGTGCATACTAAGAACAAGAACATTAAGAAAGTATTTATCACTCGAAGATTTTTATTCACTTATTCCAATTTTAATTTTTAAGGAAAATAGGAAAAGATAAAGAAAGATCAGGAAAAAGATTTGATTTTAAAGGAAGGGTAAAACTTTATTATTATGATTTGACATATTTTATTTTTAGCACATATATTTTTTATTTTATCCATTTTTATGTTTTTGGGTTCGGACCCAGTCACAAAGTGATCTCTTCATCCGTGTTTCTAGGGATAAGACTCTATTTTAGAGGCCACCCTTCGAAACATCAGGTTCCGTAATAGTTCTTCAAATATCATCCATTGATTGGAAGCATTTGTCGTTCTCCTTGTTAATTCACAAGTTGGTAAGAGCCTCCTGAGTAGACTGCCTCAACCACAAACGGCCCTTCCCAAGTGGGTTCAAATTTGCCTCCTATCTTGCGATGTGAAAGAATAGGTCTTCTGAGAACAAGAACTAAGTCACCAATTTTGAAAGTTCTCGGGCGGACCAGTTTATCATGGGCCTAGATCATCTTAGCTTGGTACAATTCCAAATTTTGTTGCGCTGCAAGTCTTTTTCCTTCCAAGTTTTCCAGTTCTTCCAGTCGTAATCTGGCATTTTCTTCTGTAGTAATTTTATTTGCAACTGCAATCCTGAGTGATGGAAGCTGGACTTCCAAAGGTAAAACGGCCTTGGACCCGTACACTAAAGCGTAAGGCGTAGACTGAGTAGGAGTCCTGAAAGTCGTCCTGTAGGCCCATAAGGCTTCTAACAACTTCTCGTGCCAATTTCTTCTGTTGTCATCCAAAGTTTTCTTTAAAATTTGAACGAGAGTTTTATTAAAAGCCTCGGCCAAGCCGTTTGCTCTTGGGTAGTAGATTGTTGAATATCGTCAATCGATTCCATGTCTTCTCACAAAATTGTTGATTTTTGTGCTTCTGAATGCGGACCCATTATTCGAAATGATTCCGCGCGGTACTCCGAAACGATGAGACGACTTGATTTTTGAAAAAGCCGTAGCACGTGGTGTTCCTTTAATTCTGCGAGTGGAACTGCCTCGCCCATTTAGAAAAGTAGTATGTAGCTGCAAGGATGAAGCGATGTCCTCTTGAAGAAGGTGGTTCTATCGGACCCACTATATCTGTGCCCCAACACTCAAATGGCCACGACGCAATTGTCGGATGTAGCACGTTTGGAGGTTGGTGTAGAACCACTCCGTGCACTTGGCACTGGTGACAACTCTTGGCAATCTTCAAGCAATCGGTCATCATTGAGGGCCAGTAGTACCCTAGTCTTTTAATTTTCATTTTCATTTTCGGACACGACTGATGAGCGCCACAAAGTCCTGAATGCACTTCTTTGACAATTTCACGAGCCTCAGACCCGCTCAGGCATCTTAACCACATCTGATCAAAAGACCTTATGTATAATGTATTGTTTATTAATGCGTAAGACAGAGTTCTTCTCTTGATTTGATATGTTAATGACTTATCGTCTGGTAATTTCCCTGTTTGTAGGTAGTTTATTAGCGGTTGACGCCAATCTTCTGTGTTTTCCATCACTGCTGCAACTGATTCCTCTACTTTTTCTGATTTCTGTATCATATCCATGTCGAGCTGTGATAGGACCTGTCGTCCTTGAACTAACACTTCAACTGATTAATCTTGTAAGCAGGCAAATTCTTTTGCAAGGCGAGCTAGTGCATCCGCGAAAGTATTTTCTCTTATGGGGATCTTGTAGATTGTTACATTCAAAATTTGTTCCAACAGTTTCATGGCATACTGAAAGTATTGCTCGAGTCTTGGCTTTAAAAATTATGTATTGTCCGGCGACCTGTTGAATGATCAGCTGAGAATCTCTGTAGATGTTGATATCCGTTATTCCCATTTGAATGGTTAGTTCTAGTCCTGTTATGAGAGCTTCATATTCTGCCTCGTTGTTTGTGCACGGCTCTATTAAGTGGTAGGAGTATCTTAACATCCCCCGCTCCGGTGTTATAAAGATTAGTCCGATTCCTGCCTTGCCGGGCACTATCGTTTGCAATTCTTTGTCTTTCTGTGCTGAGGACGCTCGTCAAAGTATAGTTCCCAACGTCGATCATCAGTGTCTTCTAGGCTCATTATTTGTTTGTCTGGCAAGTCGTCGTCGAGAGGCGAATTTGCCGGTAAAGGGTGTGCTGCAAGGAAGTCAGCTAGAACTTGTCCCTTTACGACACGAAGAGGAATGAAAGTTATGTCGAATTGCAATACTATCATCGACCACACGGCAAGTCTGCCAGAAAGTGTTGGACGGGTCATCAAATATTGCAACGGATTAACTTTTGAGATAAGGTTGACCTTATGAGAGAGCATGTAATGCCTGAGTTTCTATGCGGCGAAGATCAGGGCCAAACAATGCTTCTCAATTGGAGGATACTTTACTTCCATCGGAATCAAACGACGGCTTAAGTAGTAAAGAGCATTTTCTTTTCCCTCATCATGGACTCGGGCTAGCAGGGCTCCGAGGAGTCGTCCAGAGCCGCGGTATAAAGTATCAACGGTCTACACCGAGGCCGGGGCTGCTAAGACATGAGGTGTCATTAAGTATTGCTTAATGTCCTCGAAGGCCCGTTGGCATTTTTCTTCCCAAACGAATTTGGCGTCCTTTTTCACTAATGCCGAGTAGGGCTGACACCTACCTGACAAGCTTGAAATAAAGCGTTGAAGATAAGCCAACTTCCCTTGAAAGGATCGTAGCAGTTTAAGGTTTTGGGAGGCGGCATCACTAAGATAGCTTTAATCTTTTCCGGATCAATTTCAATTCCGCGATGTTGAACAACAAATCCTAAGAATTTCCCGGAGGTGACGCCGAAGGCGCATTTTAAGGGATTCGTCTTAAGGTTGTATTGCCTTAGTCGCTCGAAAACAATTCTCAAATCATACAGGTGATCTTCCTTCAGTTTGCTTTTGATGACCACATCGTCTACGTAGCACTCGACTTGGTTGTGAATGAGATCATCAAAAATCTTTGTCATTGCTCTTTGATATGTTGCTCCTGCATTCTTTAGTCCGAATGACATTACTGTGTAGCAATACACTCCGATTGGTGTTCGCCATCTTTATCTGGTTGTATCCTGAAGATCCATCCATGAAAGAGAATATTTCATGTGTTGAAGCGATGTCGATCATTAACTCTGGAATTGGTAGTGGAAATTCATCTTTCGGACATGCTTTGTTCAAGTCTCTGAAATCCACGCAGATTCTGATCTGACCATTCTTCTTCCTGAGTGGTACCACATTGGCTAGCCAAGTAGGGTATTGTTCTTCACGGACAAATTTAGCATCGATTAGCTTCTTAACTTCAGCTATTTCTTGTTGTTCAATTTCCAATCGCATTCTTCTGGAAGCTTGTCTGACTGGAACGGAAGTAGGATCCATTCGTAGCCTGTGAACTGCGACTTCTGGAGCTAATCCTGACATTTCATCGTAACTCCAAGCAAAACAGTCCTTGAATTCTATTAATAGCTTGATCATTTCCTCGGAATCTTCTTTATTGAGTAAGGAGCTAACAAAGGTTGGTCTAGGCTTTTCGCTAGTACCTAAGTTAACTTCCATTAACTCATCTATTATAGATTTGATTTCTTCTTTGAATTCTGGTGGAGCGTCTCCAATTTGCAGATCTTCAATCTCTTCTGTAGTTTCCAAGCAGTCTTCATTAGGTTCGCAAGTGACAACCAAACAAAATTTCGTATTGTCAACTGAATCTACTGTGCCGAATCCGAAACCATGTTTTGAATTGGGAGGTCGACCGGCATTATTCCATAATTTTTTGAAGTGTTGTGATCGGCCTTTTGTCCATTGTCGAGGTAAGACACCACGCTGAATTAAATTTTGAACACAGGGAGAGTACCACTCAAAAGGTAATTCCATTAATTCGGAAGAAGTGACATCTTCAAATTGTACGTCGTTTTCAGTATTAGAAGAAGAAGTCCCACGGTAAAATTTGATTGGCTTTGCACCGCTGCTATGTACTTCTTTGACCACCGTACCCTCGATCTTATTAGACTAGATCGGGGTCAGGGTCATAGTGTGTACATAGTGGTTAATCTTCTTGTACATTGATTTATATTCTTCATTCTTCTCATCTTCGAGAGAAATCTTGAATTGTGGTTTCTTCCGGTTTATTGTAGCTGCTTCATTCTTGAATTCCTCTTCTTCCTCAGAGCTGTTCTCCCAATCAATGTTGATCATCGGCTTTTTCTGTCCAATTGTCCCAGTGTCTCTTCCACGACCTCGTCCCCGGCCTCGACCTCGGATGCGAGTTCTGGAGAAACCTTCACCATCTCGCCGTAAGGGAGTGGTGAGTGACTGTTGGACTAGAACTTCAGGTTCTTCATTGTCTCGAATTTCTTTTGCCTCATTTGGCACGGTGTTTCTGGAGAAGATTGTTTTCTTCGGAGGTGCGTAATAAGCTGTGTCTTCATGGATTCCAATCTCATGTACGGAAAAAGGTTGCAAATCACCTTTAATGCACTGTTCTCCTCCTTCGTAGTATTTTATGCACTAATGCAGAGACGATGGTATCATCCTGTTTTCATGGATCCACGGCCGGCCCAGTAGAGCGTTGAACGATGTCTCAGAGTCAATTATATGGAATTTTGCGGTTGTCTTTGCTAAGTCACCGGTATTCATCAAGAGCGTTACTGATCCAAGGGCTCTTTCTCCTTTCTGGTTGAATCCTCTTAGTAACATCTTGTCCGCTTCAAGCTCGCGAGCATCAATTTCCAAGTATTCTAGCGTCCGAAGATTCATTATGTTGATCGATGCTCCTGGATCCACCAATACTCTGGAGAGCGTAAATTTTCCGATTGTAACTAAAATGTACAATGGTCGGTTGTGATCGGCTGTCCCAAGTAGTAGATCACTGTCCGTGAAGGTAACACCTCGTTGTTCCTTTAACGAGCAAACCTCGTTTAAGGAATCTCCGGCCATCTGAGCTAAACAAATCTCTGGATAAAGTAAGGCCTTGATCAGAGCTTCCCTCATCTCTTTTGATAATATGAGAGCGTCGTAGATGCTCAGTTTGGCTGGTAGTTTCCTAAGATGGGCTATTACGTTACAGTCCACTTTGTTACCATGTGTTTCAGTTTCTTCCCGAATGGGCAATTCTTCTGCTGGGGTTGATTCTTCCTGAACAACCACCTGCTTTCCTTTGTCTTTTGGACCCATTCTCGTAGGTAGAACCTTTCCTCTCCTTAAGTTGACTTCTGTGATTTCTTATGAATCTGGTACTGAGTTTACTGGTGTCTCCTTTTGAATCGGCATGACGGGTTCTTCTTGAGTCGCTTCGGAATCTGAAAGCTCTAACTCTATTGTGATTGGAGTTCCTTGGAATTCACAAATAGATCCATTGCTTTTGAACTTTCGTAGCCTTCTTGGTGAATGTTTTGTTTGTCATCGTGATTGTTGAGGTTATGTATGATTTGAGAATTGTTATTTGTATCGGAATTGAGATCCAGATTAGAATGGCTGTCGTTAGTTACGTAATCGTTAGAAACAGTCAAAACGTAGCCAACGCCATAACTATTATCATTATAAGATCCCGCCGGAGCGAGCAAATAATCATACAGAGTCAAAGGTTCGAGGAATTTTTCCCCCGAATCGGAAACAACCATCCTAGGATAAGCAGCCCCTAGTCTAGCCTTAGGATCCTCGATCTTTTATTCTTCTTCGATCTCCTTCTTTTCTATGATCTTTTCTTCCTGGGGCGGTTCTTCAATTGCAAGCGATAGCGCCGGCTTGACAGGTTTCAAACTCTGAATTGAAGCACGCGCCGAAGCGGTTTGGATGCGATCCAAAATTTTCTTTGATGACTTCGTTCAAGCTGTACTCCATCCATCATCGGTCGTGTAAGGGTCTATTGGAACAATAGGATCCGTTGAAATAACATTGACAGAACCTCCTTTTTGGGATTCTTTCATGTATTCCTTTGGGATCGTTATGTTCCCTTTTCGGAGATTGTTGTCAAGCCAACTTTTGAAGGTGATGCAATCCTCTATCTTATGTCCAAGCATCTGGTGGTAAGGGCAGTAGTTGGGATGGTCTTTCTTATTGACTTCTTCTAGCTTCCTGGGTTCTGGCAGTCGAAAATTCGAAGTCTTCATCAAACTACGAAACATCTTTGGCACCGCCTCATTCTTGAATGGATACTCTCTGTTCATAAGCTCCTTTAACGTGCACTGTGGGCGAGGCGGTTGCTCATATTGTTGAGTTGGCTGATAACCGGGTTGAGGTTGTTGGTAGTTCTGTCGAGGTTGTTGGTAGTGCGGCTGCCGTTGCTCCGACTATATTTGCATTGGCTGCTTGCCCTTATCAACTGCAGCGATGATCCCGGATTTCTTTTCAAATATCTTCACAGGCTTCTGTTTGTCTGTTTTGTCGACGAAACTTAGTTGCTTCGCTTCCTCTTGCAAGCTTCCGGCCTTGCTTAACAACTTCTCGAAAGTCTTAATTGTAAATCCCTTAAGGAGGAGTGCTATTGGGCCGTGAATGCTTTTAAGCAAGATGTCGACTGCATGCTACTCTTGTAGCTATGGCTCACACTTCAAGCTTAGATTTCTCCATCGAAGTATGTAGTCCACTAAAGTTTCGTTCGGTTTCTGTTTCTCCACCACTAAGTCACTGATGGTGATATGATGCTGAGCTCCGGCAAACCGCTTCACCAAAAGGTTTTCTAATTCTGAAAATGTCTTTACCAAACCGTTCGGTAACTCTGCATACCAATCGAAGGCGATCCCTGACAGGCTGCTGAGGAATTGTCGTAAGAGTAAGGCGTCACTTCCACAGGCGTTGCAACAACTAGCACGAAAATGTGCAACATGCTGTCGAGGGTTTTCGGTACCATCAAAAGTCTGGAACAGAGGTTGTACGAAGCCTTTTAGGTATTGTACTGCATCAAATTCTTCGGGGTAAGGTCTACCTGTCTGAATAGATGCTCCGCTCTTAGACTGTGCTAAGGCTTCTCGCACTGCTATTCCACCACGTTCTTGATGTCCTTCTTTGGAATCATATTCTGGGTAGAATCTTTCTTCGGCTGATCGTCTCCGTTAATGGATGTAATCTCTTTTCCTCCGTCTGTAACATGAATAACTTCTGGAGGCGTTTCTCTTGGGGGTTGAGCCCGACTCTGAAGAGTGGCTAGGGCTGCAGCCATCTCTTCCATCCTTTTTGCCATTTGAGAGATTGTATCATCTTTTTCTCAAATTTGTGCTCTTAATGCTTCCGGTTCATCTCTCTCCGCGGCTGCCGGAGCATCTTGCGAAGCTGACGATGCTCGCATCTCAACCATGTTGATCTCCACATATTCGTCATCCATGAATTCCGACGAATCGACTTCATCTCCAAACTCTTCTTCTCTTTCTCTTGCTAATCGTTGAATGTCGATTCTTAACTTTTCCATAGCGTCTTCCAATGATCTTTTTCGTGCAGTTTCGCAGTTATCATGCGATGGCTGTTGGGTTTCCTTCTTGGGAGTCCCCTTCATTGCAGTGGCGCTCTCTTCAGACTCGAGTCTCCTGACGAGACTTTCCTTTTCAGGTCGTTGTTTCGGTCTTAATTGGCCAGTAGTAGGACGCCATACCATACTTCTAGCAGCAGAAGGCCTAGGACCGGATGGTTTGTCGATTGAATGCTAGAAGGTGGTATCCTCCCTGATCTGTAAACCTGAAATAACAACAGGTGGACTAGCCTTCATCTTCTTATTATGCTTTTCTGTGGCGATAACGGGTTCTACTCGCGGCCCAAGAGGGGACTTGGCTGGCACCCGCCTTATTCTTCTTAAAATCTCCGATACAGGACATTTCTCTTTCTTTGCTAACTTCTCTATCATAGTCTGTAGTCGGGCAAATGGTGTAATCCTAGCCCTTTTCTTTCGGTTGTCGCTATAGTATGCGGGTCGAGGTAATGTAGAAGCAATCTTGTGGACATTTTCCTCGTCAGCTGCGGCAGAAAGGGGATGGAATCTACTTCCTTCCAAAAGCCGTGTATACTCAGGCAATGGTATGTATTCGAGTAATGGTCCGTACTCGGGGATTTCTTCCAAGAAAGCAACTTCGGCGGCTACGGCCTTTCTGGCAATCTTTCTACCTCTGTTTCTTCTCTGAGTCCGTGTTAGGGGTGGAACCCTTGAGCTGGACCCAATTTCGAAAACATAAGGTCTAGCACGGAGATCTGTACCTTCCACAGTAACATGCTCGTTTCAAATTTGAATTTCCTTCTCCTTCAGTTTGGCGGAAGCCGGGGTAGGTGCAGAGACGACTAGACCGGTGGTGGTAGAGATAACAGTCCTCCTATGGACAGTAATATTCCTATCAGCTGGAACCATTTGCAGGGGAGGGAACTCTTGAGTTGACTTGAGGTTGAACTCGATCAAAGGTCTTTCAGTTTTAGATACTTTGTCTGTAAGTGTGAAAAGGGTAACGTCAGTGATCTTGACATTTGTGTTTCGAATCCTTGTCCAAACCGGATGATCCCATTTTCGGGCAGCTCATCCTTGTAAACGGCGAAGTCCGATCCATTGGTGAAGGAGAAAATCGGCTTTGGGGCGGACATCTTCTGCAAGGTAGATTCGATTGTCGGTCCCAAGTTATGCTTCTTCTCATCAGGACGAAAAGAAAGGAATCAAAAAGAGCCCGAACACATTTTTTTTCATGTATTTATAAAAAGGAGTTATTTGTTAAAAGAGTCATTCATTAGAGGGTTTGTTTATTAGGAACAAAATGTTCAAAGGTGTAGAGAAGGTAAGAATTCCGATTCAGAATTGGAAAGGAAGAAAAAGTCTTATGCAAGACTTCTCGACTCGAAGGATCACTCCTAAACTAACACCTATTGGGGGTCCACCCCACCTCAGAAAAGAGGTAAAAGGATCTTGGAACCTCTCCGTTTAAGGGTGTCTAAATAGTGGCTCCTAAATTCGAGAGGAGTTGGCTATACTCGTTCAAGACAGAAATGAACGAGGTATTCCAACAGAAAGAATGCAGTTTGGTCCACTAGGGCATGGACTCACTACCGATTTATGAAAGCAAAACCATCTGATCAAAATGGAGAGAGGGACTATTCTCCAGCGGAGTCGCCAGAAGTTATCGGCGAATTTTTTATATTTTAAATTTAATTTATATATATAGTTTAAAAGATAACATTTGATTTTGAAAGTAATTTTAAGTTTAAAAGTTTTAAGATATGAAATCAAACCGATCTCACATCCCAAATAGTTTATATAAAGGAGCACCGCACCACGAACCATGTATCTATCCCGAAGAATAGACACACCTTTGCTTGATGATGGGGCTCGATTAAATAAACTAGGAGATTTGTGACATTCGTTTGGTCCGCGAACCAATTTTATAAGCCGACAAGTTCCCCTGCTTAATATAAATGAATTAAGCGAGGGTTTATATTACCCAGGTTCTTAAAGTTCCCTATAAGGGCAAGCCACTATAGTTAATTACATCTTAAATGACGAGAATCATTTAAGAAAACTCTCGATAATGATCAGTGGTTTTGCTCTCAAGAATTTCAAAGTTTAAGGTTATCAAAGGATCTGATTTTTGGAAATTCAAAAGGAAATGATTCAAAATTTGGAACAATTTATTTTTGAGAATCCAAAGGAAGAGAAGTAGGAGAAGCTGAGGATCCAAGAAAAATCTTGGCAACTTCCCAAACTATCCTATTGTTTGGCTTAGGTTTGAGAAAATCCTAATATTATCTTATATTTCAATCTTGCCAATTTTAGTTAATTAGGACTTATATTTGTATGACATAATCATACAATCAGCCTCGAAGATGTGAGGGTTTATGCTGTACCAAACGATCACCTCGGAGTCCTAAAACCGGTTAGGGCTTAATTTACATGATATGATCATGCAAATGCCTAACGAAGATTTGAGGATTTATGTTACACTAGGCAAACTACCTCGAAGTCCTTTGGCTTGGTTATTTAATTCTAAGACAGTTTTGCTGAAGTAGACTCAGGTTCTGCTGATGACGCTTGCCGTGCTGCCCACCATGCTCCGAGCTCCTTGTTGTTGTAGAGGTTTAGTTTTAGAAGTCATAAATCAGGAGATGAGAAAAGTGTTTTGGTTTAGAGAAGATCTTAAAATCCAAGTGTTTTTAATATTTTTATTAAAACAAATCTTAAAGTTGATTAAACAGAACCGATTAAGATCCCACGGTTTCGTCATCCCGGCACCGTTATTTTCATCGAATTCACTTAGTCCAGATGAATTTGCTAAACTCAACTGAATGTGTTCCACACCTTAATTTAGTCGTGGGAAATCTCGTTAGCAACACGTGGGTTACATCATCCGAGGTATTCCCGATCATTCAACGAGACGTTTTAATTTAGTTGCAATTGTAGTTTTGTGTTCTGTTTGTGATTAAATTTTGAGTTGTTTTATATTTTGGAATGTTGTGGCGGAGATCTTTATCTTGTAATGACTTTTAATTTAGTTTTAGTTTCAGTTCAGGGACTATCCTAAAGGTTTTGGTTTTCATGCAACAATTGTTTATCATGCAAGAAAAGTACAGTAAATTGCAATAAAATAAAAGCGTACCTGGAGGATCTTCCTGTCATCCCAAGCTGCACTTAAAACACATGTTAAAGCATTTAAATATTTCAACAAATACCTAGGTAAAGCTAAGGGAAAGGTTTTGGTTGTCCACCAAAGTCCTAATCCTATAACTAGTCATCTCCTATGACGTCTAGGTTCTTGTGTTTTGGTTTAAAGACGATTTTCTTCATCAAAGAACAATTAAATTCAATTGTTCTTATAAACATCCTACCATATTGATGAAGTGCTTAAGACGAATCTTAAACATCTTTTCAATACCTCTAGGATTGTTTTAAGTCCAAGAGAATTTAATTTTACAAGTGAATTAATCATCCGGGAGTTTAAGTTTTGTTCTTTTTCCTCAGTAAACTAGAACATTTGAATATCCTATAAGTGAGATAACACTTCACTTGATACTTCATTTAAGAGTTATAATAATAAGAGCTTTAAAAAGGGCAAATCAAATTATTAAATATTTTGATGATTTAAACTTAATGATTTAATTTTAATTTTGATTTAATTATAGAAAATTAGTTTAAGTTTGGAATAGTGTTCAAGTTATTTTAGATTTAATTCTTAATGATTTCATTTAGGTTTGTTATTAAGTGATTTTAATTTAATTTAACTCAATTTAATTTAATTTTGATTTAATTTAATTTAATTTAATTTAATTTTAATTTAGTTTAATTTCAATTTAATTTCAATTTAATTTAATTTAATTTCAATTTAATTTTTAATTTAATTTCAATTTTAATTTAATTTAGTTTAATTTAATTTAGTTTAATTTAATTTTAATTTTATTTTTACTTAATTTAATTTAATTCAATTTAATTTAGATTATTCTTTTAATTTTCTTTTTAATTATTATTGAAGTGATTTATTTAGGGATTTTTAAATTAAAGAATAAATATCTTCTTAAATAATATCCCTACTATAATAATTTCAATTTTCCATTAATCTTCCAAATTTGATTAATTAATTAATTAAGGTTTACTTTAATTATTCTTAAAATGATTGGTGGGTTCCTACCCTTAACCATTTAAGTTTCAATCATCCAAAATCAGTTTAAATCAAATATTTTACCCTCCCCTTTTTTATTAATCCTAAACTTTTAATTAAAGGTTGAAAATTTTAATTACAATTTTGCCCTTCAAGCTTAATAATTCTATAACTCACTAAATTAAGCTCAAAGGAACATGAAATTTTTGTGTGACCTCACTTACATGTCAATTAAGACATTAGAGGAGAAAATGTGATTTTTCTGTATTTAATTTATTTATGTAATTATTTTTAATGGAAAATAGGGATTTTCAAGGAAAATTCAATAACATGACCAAGGAAATGTTTCTGTCTTAAAGAAAATTATGAGATATTCCTAATGACCAGAGGACCATTTAGACCAATTTTGGTGATTTTTTGAATTTTATTTTATTTATTAGAATTATTTTGAGTTTTGGAGCATTAATTAATTTTAAAATACAATTAAAGTTGAAAAATGAATTTATATTTTTCTTAAATCTCTCTGACCTCAAGTAGTTCAGAGAAACCAATTTTATATTTTTCAGATTTTTCTTTAATTTATTAGAATTATTTTAGTGAAAAGGTTGGAAAATACATTTTTTTTAATATTAAAAATTACATTAAGCCTTTAAAATTCAATATCTTACCCTAGGGACTTAAGAAAAATACTTGGTTTGTTCCTAAATTATTAGAATTCAAAATGTGACATTTTGGTAATTTTTAATATTTTTATGATTTTTATATTTTTTAATTATTAGAAATATTAAAATAATGATAAAAATCAACTTTTTTATAAAATTAAAATTTTAATTTTCCTAAGTTTCTTTGATATCAGAGAGGCTCCAAAACCATTTTTGTGAATTTTTGAAAAGTATTTTGTGAGTTATAAATTTTTAAAGTTTAATTTTACCCATTTTGCTTAAGAGACTTAATCAACCCATTTAGTGGAGTTAATCAAGTCCAATTGATTTCAAATTTTTATGTGGTGTTCTCCTATCCCTAGAGGACAGTGGATAATTATTTTTAAGTTAATTTAATGAATGGTTAACCCTAATTAATTAAAGTTCAATTTTGGGTGTTTAGGCCAATTAGGGTTTTTCAAAGTGAATTAACTCAAAACTTATTTTTCCTAGGTCCCTCTGGTCGCAAGTAACATCACCAAATTTTTCTAGAATTTATTTCTCAACAGGCTAATTATTGGAATTAAAATACTCAAAACAGTAACATGAACTTGAAAAATCATTAACTTCTCATAGGGATGGCATCTGACCTTGGAAAATTCAGGGAATGTTCCCAAGTTCAGAGGCTTCAAAAGCCCTATGGTCTCATGCCATGATGAATTGCCTATGCAAATGGAGAATTAAAATAATGCATAGAGTAAATAAATCATTAAAAATAAAATACTTAATGAAATTACTTGATTTCTTTTCCACATTATTCTCCTCGTTCACTGTGCAAGATGGTACTTTTATTTTAATTTTAGGATTTTTCTACACAAAGTTATGAATTTTTGAAGTTCTGGGAATTAAATAAATAGAAAATAGCCTATTTTCCTACTTATCCACGCGGCGCCGCGTCATCCAGATGAAGTCCCTTGGCCTGGTGAATTGTCTAGGTATGATTTCGACCAAGCCCGATTACAAAGCTTGGAGGCTGGAAGCAATGGCTGGCCTGGTAAGGGGGCTTTTGCTAGGAAACTTATCTTCTTGGTCTGGTGAAGGTGTAAAGTCAATCAATTTGAAGATTGACTCACTGTGGTGTGTTGACCTAATTTTTTATGAGGTCATCTCTTCTTCTTTTTAGTACTTAGGATCTAGCCTTAGGCTTTTCCTTTGACTATCTTAGAGGATTAGAATTGGGACACACCACTTAGAAATTCAAACCACTTCTTAACTCCCTGCAAACTCCACAAACTTGACTATAGACCCCTAATCACCTAGAGGGTTGAAATCAAATATGAAAGTTTAAAGGATGAGTTCCTATAGGACTCTTTAGCCTTATGACTGCCCTGGGTGGCCTGGTCTGGTGAGGGCTGACTTACACACACACTACACCTATACACTATACTTTCACACACATCCTAAAAAATACACCTATACCTAACTTGACCTCCTGACTCATGAGGGTGATTCACATGGATGATCCTTAACCCCTAAGCCCTAGGCTAAGAGGGTTAGGAACAACATAGTGGATGCCTCAAATGAGTCCCTTCATGGCTCAAGTGGGCTTGATATGGCTTCATGGCTTCATGGCTCAACCAAAATGATTTCATTCCACTTACATTCACCCAATCTTCAATTTTCCAAATTTTCAATTTTACAAATTTTCAATTTTCCAAATTTTCAATTTTCCAAATTTTCAATTTTCCAAATTTTCAATTTTTGACCCCCGGGACCCTACACCCGCCTAGCCTACCCAAAACCCTTGAAATCACCCAAATTTTTCAAAAAATCCCAAATCACCCAAAATTCCCCAAAATTAACCCCAAACATTCCCACATTACTCAAATTGATCATCCGTAGTCAAAAATATCAAAAGTTCCAAAAATACCTCCCAATACCCTCCAAATACCCAAAATACCCCTCTTGACCCAAAAATCCAAAAATTCACAAAATTCCCAGAAAATTCCAGAAAATCCCAAATATTCCTAATTTAATTTTGTTCAACTACACCATGGGCCAATTTTGTCAATTTACCCTACTTTTGTCAAAACCCCCAATTTGACCCATTTTAACCCTAAGTGAACCCAATGTCAAACCAAACCTACCCAATTGACCCAAATTTTGGTCCAATTTAATTCTAAACTTCAATTCAACATTCCCAACACCAATCTAGACCAAAGCCAAATCCAATTTGATTGACATTTGGATCCAATTTCACTTTTTTCCTTAAAGCCCAATTTGGACCCATAACCCAAACTTAACTCAAACTCGCCCAATTCAACTCCAATTAACCCCAAATCTTTTATAAACCTTCCTTAACATCCCTACAAACAAAAAATTAACATGATTTACCTAAAATTTAGGCCCAAACCCCACTCAAATTCAACCCAAAGCCAAAAAGCCCAACTTTGACCTAAACCCAAGCCTAACCCAAATAAGCCCAAACCCCAAAATCAAAACCCAACCAAAGCCAAAACCTCTTTGAAACACTCCCATAAACATTTCCCAACATTTATTTTACATCAATTTCAACCCTAGCCCAACATTGGCCCAAGTTAGCCCAATTTGACCTACATTGGCCCATTTACCAAAGAGGCCCAAATCCAACCCAATTCAAACCTAAATCACTCCAAACTCATTTCAAATCACTCATGACATATCCCTAAACCAAACCCAACAATTATTTGGCTCAAAATTCTTCAAAATTCCCATCCATGAATTCATTCTTAAACTTAAAAGCCTACTTACATGAAACCTTCCTAAAGCCCCTCTCCACCAAAATCCAAAGGGCCAAAATCAATCCAAAACCCATATGACAATTGCTCTACACCATATTTTCAATTAAATCAATCCCTAAGTTTCAAAACTCATCATGAAGCCATTTGAAATTAAGCCCCATACAAATTCCCATCAAAATACCAAAATTTTCTTAAACCCTTTTTTATGAAATTGACTTAACTTTTCCCAAGCCAAAGATGAGCCATGAAGCCATGCATGAGCCACATGGAAGCCATGAGAGCCTCTTTACATGTCACCATGCCATTTTGGGCAAAAGAAGGAGACTCTTTCCTTAATCTCCTAAAGTCATTAGCCTTAACCATGATTCTCCTTAACCCAAATTTAATCCAAATATATTTGGATAAGGACTTCTCCATGTCAAACAAGCTGACTCCTTTGACTCCTCACAGCACCCAAAGCCACCTTGAAGGGTGAACCAAGCCCAAAGGGTGGACTTGACCAAATCAAGCCAAAATTGGCCTTCTCCCATTCCATTTTAAATCAAGCTTTTGACACATGGCATTTTCCAATTACCTACACTAAACCACCAGGCCGAGAGCTCACATGTGAGCCCAAACTTGGAATTCTCACTTGCTGAGCTGCCCCATCCCCAGTGGCCATTGCAGCTGTTCTTCCCATGCCCAGAGCAGCCGATCCCAACCCTTGGCCATCCCTGTGAGGCTCTCCAGCCACCTCTATTTAAACCCGACCCCCTCACGGCCATGAAGGAAAGTTACACAAACCTTGCCGAAACTCTGCCAAAATTGTCTCAGGCCCTACTCCATACTTAGAGCAGTTGATCCCCAGTGTCAATTTGCCCTAATCCCCACCAACAAAACCTAATTTCTCAGCTGAATTTTCACCCAAAAACCAGGACACTTTGCCACAGTGAGCCAATCTTCAAATTGACTGGTCCTACACCTTCACTAGATCAAGAGGAGAAGTTCCCACTGAAAGCCCCATCTCCAGGCCACCCAGTTGTTCCAGCCTCCAAGCTTTGTGATCGAGCTGTGGTCACTTTCATAGCTAGGTAATTCACCGGACCGGGAGACTTCATCCGGAGCTTGTCGGGACCCAATCGAAGGTGACACAACCCTCGGATTGAAGCTACACTTCTGCGAGCAAAGGTATGAGCTAACTCTTTATCCCGAGCTTCTGGAGATTCTCCATTTCAAATGCCTTAATTTCAATGCATGATCACCATATAGATGTATTCGTCTCTTCAAGACGAATCCATAGAGCATAAGAACACGAAAATCCGTTGAGAAATGAGTGAGTTCTTAGGGTTTTAGTGTGGACGGCTCTCGGGTGAGGACGCTTGGGGACGATAAACGGATGCCGTTCATTCCATACACGCGCGGACGGATGGCCAGGATCGCTCCGGATGAGGAGACATAACGATACAGCGGGCCCCTGGAGCGCTGAGTCGGATGGCGGCGTCGAATCAGAAAGCGCCACGCGGCACTTCGCAGATGTTAAGGTTGACGCGGCGCTGATTCAGATAAATAGAAAAATAGGGATTTTCTAATTTATTTAATTCCCTAAACTTCAAAAATCCATAACTTTGTGTATAAAAATTAGAAAAATAAAATAAAAATACCCTCTTGCTCAGTGAACAGAGGAGAATAATGTGGAAAAGAAATCATTTAATTTCATCAAGTATTTTATTTTTAATGATTTATTTACCCTCTGCATTGTTTTAATTCTCCATGCATATAGGAAATTCACCATGGCATGAGACCATAGGCCTTTTGAAGCCTCTGAATTTGGGAACATTCCTTGAATTTTTCAAAGTCAGAGGCCATCCTATGAGAAGTTATTAATTTTTGAAATTCATGTTACTGTTTTGAGTATTTTAAATCCAATAATTAGCATGTTGTGAAATAAATTCTAGAAAAATTTGGTGATGTTTCTTATGACTAGAGGACCCTAGGAAAAATAAGTTTTGAATTAATTCATTTAAAATAACCCTAATTGGCTTAAACACCCAAAATAGGTCCCTAATTAATTAGAACTAATCATGCATCAAATTGACTTGAAATCAATTCTACACTGACCTTTAGGGTCAGAGGAACCCATCATAAAAATTTGATGTCAATTGGACTTGGTTAGCCCTACTAAATGGGTTGATTAAGCCATTTAGCCAATTTAAACTTTAAAAATTCATAACTTTCAAAATACTTTTCAAAAATTCACCAAATTGGTTTTGGAGCCTCTCTGATATCAACGGAATTTAAGAAAATTAAAATTTTAATTTTCTAAAAAAAGTTAATTTTTGTATTATTTTAATATTTTTAATAATTAAAAAATAATAAAAATCACAAAAATAATAAAATTCACCAAAATGTCACATTTTGAATTCTAATCACTTAGGAACAAACCCCATATTTTTCTTAGGTCTATTTGATGAGATATTAAATTTTAAAGCCCTAAGGTAATTTTAAAATTAAAAAAAAATGTTTTTTTTAGCATTTCCACTAAAATAATTCTAATAAATCAAAGAAAAATGAGAAAATTATAAAAATTGGTTCTCTGGTTTCCTTGATATCAGAGAGATTTTTGAAAATTATAAAATTCATTTTCAACCTTTATTTCATTTTTAAATTAATTAATACTCCAAAACTCAAAATAATTATAATAAAAAGAATATAATTCAAAAAATTACCAAAATTGGTCCAAGTGGTCCTCTCATCATTAGGAATGTCCCATAATTTTCTTAAGAACATAAAATTTTCCTTGGTCATATTATTAAATTTTTCTTGGAAATCTCTATTTTCTACCAAAAATAATTACATAAATAAATTAAATACAGAAAAATCATATTTTCCCCTTTCATGTCTTTACTGACATATGAGTGAAGTCACATAAAAATTTCAAGTTTATTTAAGCTCAATTTAGTGAGTTATGAAATTATTAAGCTTGAAGGGCAAAATGGTAATTAAAATTTTAACCCTTAATTAAAATTTTAGGCTTAATAAAATTAGAAAGTAAAATATTTGATCTTAATCTGATTTGGATGATTGAAATTTAAATAATTAAGGGATAGAAACCTATTAAACAATTTGAAAATAATTAAAATAAACCTTAATTAAATAATTGATTAAATTTGGAAGAATAATAAAGTTGGAATTATTAAAATAGGGATATTAATAGGGAGAGATTTGTTCTTTAATTTTAGAATCCCTAAATTAATCATCTCAATAATATTTAATTCCTAATTAAAATGATAATTTAAATTTAAGATTTAAAATGTTAAAAGACTTAATCATTAAATTAAATTAAAGTTAAATTATTAAACTCTTTTTAAATTTTCAATTAAATTAAAATTAAAAATAAAATTAAATTAAAGTTTAAATTAAATTAAATCAATCAAATTAAATTAAATTAAATTAAATTAAATTAAATTAAATTAAATTAAATTGAACAAATTAAATTAAATTGAATTAAATTAAATTAAAATTAAATTAAATTAATTAAATAAAATTAAATTAAAACATATTAAATTAAATTAAATTAAATTAAATCAAATTAAATTAAATTAAAGGAAATTAAATCAAATTAAATTAAATCAAGTTAAATTAAATTAAGTTAATTCACATCAAATCAAACTAAATTGAATTAAGTTTAATTAAATAATGGAATCGAAGTTAAAATTAAATCAAATTAAATTAAATTAAAGGAAATTAAATCAAATTAAATTAAATCAAGTTAAATTAAATTAAGTTAATTCACATCAAATCAAACTAAATTGAATTAAATTAAATTAAATAATGGAATCAAGTTAAAATTAAATCAAATTAAATTAAATTAAAATTAAAAACTAAACCAAATTAAATTAAATTATAGTTAAGTTAAATTGAATTAAAAATAACATCACCTGAGACATAAAGAAATTCAAAATAAATATGAAGCAACTTGAACACTATTCCAAATTTAAACCCGTTAACTGAAATTAAATTAAATCACAAACCATTTGAACATCAATTTGCCCTCGAAAGCTTTTGTTGTCATAGCTCCTAAACAGAGCGTTAAATGAAGTGTTGCTTCACTTATAGGATATTCAAATGTCCTAGTTCACTGAGCAAGATAACAACAAAACTTGAATTCTCGGACGATTAATTCATTTGTATAATTAAATTCATTTGGACTTAAAACAATTCTAGCAATATTGAAAAGATGTTTAAGACTCTTCTTAAGCACTTCCTCAATATGATAGGATGTTTATAAGAGCAACTGAATTTAATTGTTCTTTGATGAAGAAAATCATCCTCAAACCAAAACACAAGAACCTAGACGTCATAGAAGATGACTAGTTATAGGGTTAGGAACTTGGTAGAAAACCATAACCCTTCCCATAGCTTTACCTAGGAACTTGCTTTAAATGCTTAAATATTCTAACTGTGTTTTAAGTGCAGCTTGGAATGACGGGAAGACCCTCCAGGTATGCTTTTATTTTGTTGCAATTTACTTTATTGCAATTGATTTAATCGCATCGCACTTACTTTTCTTGCATGATAAACAACTGTTGCATGAAAACCCACACCTTTAGGATAGTCCCTAAAACTGAAATCAAAACTAAATTAAAAGTCATTACAAGATAAAATTCACCGCCACAACATTTCAAAATATAAAACAACTCAAAATTTAATCACAAACGGAACACAAAACTTTAATTACAACTAAATTAAAACGTCTTGTTGGATGATCGGGAATACCTCGGATGATGTAACCTACGTGTTGCTAACGGGATTTCCCACGGTCTAAATGAAAGTGTGGAACTCATTTAGTTGAGTTTAGCAAATTCATCTGGACTAAGTGAATCCGATAAAAATAACGATGCCGGAAGGATGGAACCGTGGGATCTTAACCGGTGTTGTTATAATCAACTTTAAGATTTGTTTAATTAAAATATTTAAAAAAAACACTTGGAAATTATGACCTTCTCTAAACCAGAACACTTCTCTCATCTCCTGATTTATGACTTCTAAAACTAAACCTCTGTAACAACAAGGAGCTCGGAGCATGGTGGGCAGCACGGCCATCATCATCAGCAAAACCTGAGTCTACTTTAGCAAAACTTTCTTAGAATTAAATAACCAAGCCATAGGACTTCGAGGTAGTTTGCCTAGTGCAACATAAATCCTCAACGTTTCGTTAGGCATTTGCATGATCATGTCATGTAAATTAAGCCCTAACCGGTCTTAGGACTCCGAGGTAGTCGTTTAGTACGACATAAACCCTCATATCTTCAAGGCTATTTGTATGATCTTATCATACAAATATAAGTCTAAATTAATTAAAATTGGCAGGGTCAAAACATTAATTAAACATTAGGACTTTCCTAAATCCAAGTCAAACAATAGGATAGTTGGGAAATTACCGAAGTTCGCTTCGAATCTGTAATTTCTCCTACTTTTCTTCCTTTGAATTCCCAAAACAAAATGTTCCAAACTTGATCCATTCCCTACTGAAATTCTAAGATTCAATCCTTTGAAAACTTAAAATTTGAGATTCTTGAGAGTAGAATTACTGATCATTATCAAGAGTTTTCTTAGGTGATTCCCGTCACTTAAGATGTAATTAACTATAGGGGCTTGCCCTTATAGGGAAATTTAAGAACCCAGGTAATATAAACCCTGTTTAATGCTTTCATATTAAGCGGGGAACTTGTTGGCTTATAAAATTGGTTCGCGGACCAAACGGATGTCACAAATCTCCTAGTTTATTTAATCGAGCCCCATCATCAAGCAGTGTGTCTATTCTTCGGGATAGATACACGGTTTACGGTGCGGTGCTCGTTTGTATAAACTATTTGGGATGTGAGATCGGTTTGATTTCATATCTTAAAATTTTCAAATTTAAAATTATTTTCAAAAATCAAATACTACTTTTCAAATTATTTATTTAAATTAAATTAAAAATTCGCCGACAATTTCTGTAGGCGACCTCTTTTCAAAAAATTAAACACATAACCTAAAATATGCCGACATGGTGAAGTGTCCTAGTTTTGGGCTTGGATTTCAACTCTGAAATTGAGCTCACAGAGAGGAAATGGCAGGGGGATTTCAGTGGGGATCAAGTTCTCTATGTGTAGAGAGTGGTCTGGGATGATTTTGGCGGGGTTTCGGTAAGGTTTGGTTCGAGCACCTCTCTCGGCCGAGAGGAGGGGGTGTTTAAATAGGAGAGGATGGAGGGCCTCCCGGGGGGTTTAAGGGTTGGGATCGAGCTTGCTCCGGTGAGGAGAAGAACAGCTGCAATGGCCATTTGGAGTGAGGCAGCTCATCAAGGTGGAATTCCAAAATTTGGCTCCTCCCAAGGTCTTGGCCATGGGGTTTTCCGGCGATCCAGGCGGCTGGCCGGCAGACATGGGTCACCCTCAGGTTCAGGTGGGTCAGGGCTGGAGGTTTGTGCAGGCATCTGAGCTTTGCCATGTGCAAAGGGCTTGTATTAAAATGGCATGGGGGAGAGGCCATTTTGGCTTGATTTGGTCCAAGCCATGATTTTGGGTTAGGTTCACCTCCCCATGGCTGATTTGGGCTGAGGGAGGATCACTTGCATCAGCTAGAAAGGGGTGGTGAAGTCCCCATCTAAAGTGATGTGGCTAATGATGGTTTAGTGTGTAACATGGAAGGGGTTAAAAAGCTTAATGAAGGCTTAAGAAAGGGGGCCCTACTCTTGCTACTTTGGGTATGTTCACATGTCAAACATCCCATGGCTTCATATGGCTTGTGCATGGCTTGTCTTTGGCTCACCTATGGCTTGGCAAGAGCTTGGTCAATTTCATAAAAAAAGGATTTTGTGAATTTTGGCATTTTGATGGGAATTATTATGAGGCTTGATTTTGAATTGTTTAATTGACAAATTAGGACTTTAGGAATGATTTTAAATTGAATGTGTGATGAGGGAAAGTGTCATGTGGGCTTTAGATTGATTTGGGCTTTTGAATTTGGTGGAAATGGGCTTTTAGGAAGGTTTGAGGGAGTGGGCCTTTATGTTTAGCCATGGGCTTTTAGATAAAAAATTTTGTAAAGGGACATGCCAAATAAATGTTGAATTTAGTTTAAGGATGTGTCTTGAATGATTTGAAGCAAATTTGAGGTGGTTTGGAATTGAATTGGGTTGAATTTGGGTTGATTTGGTAAATGGGCCAATGTAGGTCAAATTGGGCTAATTTGGGCCAATGTTAGGCTAGGGTTGAAATTGATGTAAAATTAATGTTGGAAAATGTTTATGGGAGTGTTTCAAAGAGGTTTCAACTTTGGTTGGGTTTTGGTTTTGGGACTTGGGCTTATTTGGGTTAGGTTTGTGTTTAGGTCAAAATTGGGCTTTTTGGTTTTGGGTTGAATTTGAGTGGGGTTGGGGTCCAAATTTTGGGCAAATCATGTTAGTGTTTTGTTTTTGGGGATGTTTGGGAAGGTTTAGAAAAGGTTTGGGGTCAATTGGAGTTGAATTAGTTTGGTTTGGGCTAAGTTTGGGTCATGGGTCCAAATTGGGCTTTAAGGTCAAAAGTGAAATTGGAATCAAATGTCAATCAAATTGGACTTAGATTTGGTCTAGATTGATATTGTGGATGTTAAATTGAAGTTTATAATTGAATTGGACAAAAATTGAGGTCAATTGGGTAGATTTGGTTTGACATTGGGGTCACTGGGGTTAAGAATGGGCTAAATTAGGGGTTTTGGTAAAGCTGGGGTAAATTGACAAAATTAGCCCATGGTGTAGTTGGACAAAATGAAATTGAAAATATTTGAGATTTTCTGGAATTTTCTGGGAATTTTTTGGGAATTTTCTGAATTTTTGGATTTTTTGGCTTAGAGGGGCATTTTGGGTATTTGGAGGGTATTGGGGGGTATTTTTGAAATTTTTGGTATTTTTGGCTATGGATGATCAATTTGATTGGTGAGGAAATGTTCAAGGTTAATTTTGGGGAATTTTGGGTGATTTGGAAATTTTGGAGGATTTGGGCAATTCTAAGGGCTTTTAGTAGGTTTGGTAGGCGTAGGGTCCCCGGGGCCAAAAATTGAAATTTTGGAATAATGAAGATTGATCAAATATGAGTGGAATGGAATCACTTTGATTGAGCCATGAAGCCATGTTAAGCCTATATGAGCCATGGGAGGACTCATTTGAGGCATTCACTATGTTGTTCCTAACCCTCTTTACTAGGGGCTTAGGGGTTAAGGTCCATCCATATGAATTACCTACATGAGTCAAGGAGTCAAGTTGGGTATGGGTGTGGTTTTAGGATTTGGATTGTGTGTGTGAGAGTGTAGAGTGTGAGTGTAGTGAGTGTGTAAGTCAACCCTTACCAGACCAAGCCACCCAGGGTGGTCCTAAGGCCAAAGAGTCCTATAGGGAACTCATCCTTTAAACCTTCACATTTAATTTCAACCCTCTAGGTGATTAGGGGTCTACAATCAAGCTTGTGGGGCTTGCAGGGAGGCAAGAAGTGGTTCAAATTTCTAAGGGATGGGTCCCAATTCTAGTCCTCTAAGATAGTCAAAGGAAAAGCCTAAGGCTAGATCCTAAACACTAAAGAGGGAAGAGAAGACCTCATCAAAAATGAGGTCAACAGCAACCCATAGTTTTTTTGGTGTGTTTTTACATTTTCAATGTAAGGTTATGCCTCGGTCTTGACTAATTTTATATAACTTCATAAAATTGGATGCTAACAAGTCTTCATTGACTTAAGCTAAAAATTATCTCGAAGTATATATGTTTGGACGTTGGATCTCTACATTTCATATGTGAGTAAAAAGGAGATCAAGTTAACCTTCATAATGATTGTTTATAATTTGTGTTACTAAGTCTATATTGATCTTATCATTCTAATTTACCTATTTTGGAGAACAAAATTTTGAAATTTGACGATAGACGAAACGGAGTCGAACATGGTTCCGGCGCCTAGGAACCAGAATTCGGTGCCTAAGCACCAGAATAAACTGTGTATCAATGGGTCCGGCGCCTAGGCGCCAGATTTGGAGCCTAAGCACCACAGTTACTGGATCGTGTAAAAACCAAAAATTTTCAGTTTTTCACACGATTTTCTCCTTTAAATCACTTGATCTTCGTCCCCAATCCCTAAGTAACCAAAATTACGAACTAGACATTTCATTCTTGAGAGATTAGAGAGGATTTTTGAAGAAATGGAGAGAAGAAATCTTGGAGAAGAGGCTAGAGACAAAGGTTCAAAGGATCCTCATCCCTACTTCAATTGTTTTATCGCTGTAAGTTTGGAGAAAATTTCAAGTCGTCTAGATAAGTTTGAAGCAGAATTCAAAAGTATTAAAGATCGCCTCCATGAGATGTATCATCAAATTGAACAACTGGAATGGCAGGAGAAGCTTCAATTTGATCATCTAGTGGCTTATAAAGATGCTCAAGTGGAGATGTATGCGAAAAACAAATGAATTAACGAGAAAATGGCTATGGATTTTCCGAGAGCGTTAGTATTCTTCCCAAGTAGGCCGAGTAATCTTCATTACAAAGAGAATATAAATTTCTAATTCGAAGATTAGATAGTTACTGTGGTGTGATCTAGACTTTTATTAGTGTGTCGTTGTATCGATTTAGTGAATCGATTGTATTGTTGGAGTGTTTGATTTATTGTTCAATGTGTGTTTTATTTGCTTTGAAATTGTGTAGTTTGATTGTTTATTAGGACTTGAATCATATTACTATACTTATCTATATTGTATTAAGCCAAAATTGAAGATTATGAATGGAATTAGAAGAGTTTGATTTAAACCTTGTGTTTAATTGGTGGATTTAATTCTTAATTTTTAAAAAATTTTGGAAAATTTTTTGGAAGTTGGAAACTGAAGCACTAATCTAATATGAGTAATTGGAAGTTGAATTTATGAGTTCTGGTAGAAAATAAAATTTTTAAAGTGATTTTTGTGAAAGGCGAGTCTGGCGCCTAGGCGCCAGAATTCGGTGCCTAGGCGTCAGTTCAACCTACTTATTGAAAATTAGCACTTAAACCTTATTAGCCATGGTTGACACCTAAACTTCATCCCCTTCCTCATTTTCACAAAAATAAACCCTCTAAATCCATCTTAAGGTTTAATACATCAGCTTTTTAAGTCTGAAATCACTTGATTTCTTCATCTTGAGGTCAAATCTACCTTCTAGTCCATTTATTTTTTATTCTTACCATAGTTTTTCCTAATTTTTTGCTAAAACTGAAATTTTGAGAAAAATTTTTATTTTTAGAGTTTCTCCATGGATTCTTAAACTCATTTTAAGTTTCTCAAGCTTAAAATGAGTTTAAATTTTGATTCCTTAATTTATTTGTGTTTTCTTTCACGTTTAGATGGCATCAAAATCTAAGCAAGGAAAGACACGAGAAAATTTCGACTCACGACGAAGTTTTCGACTGCGGCAGCGCATTTTAGTTATCACGAATTTGCGACGTCAATAAAATTTATCTTAGAACTTAGTTTTTACAATCCTGGTGAAATGATTGAGAACACGATCGTTGCACACAACTGGCAACGATTCTGTTATTTCACTGCTGCTGTTGTTATTCCTATTGTATGCGAGTTGTACGCCAACTTTTTGGATGCGGAAGACTACAAAGTCTTCGTTAGAGGTGTCAGAGTAGGATTTACTCTGGAACAGATCAATATTTTCTATGGCCTGCCACCTACCATCGAGTGCTACTATTACGGTTTATCTCCATCCGAGGGAGATCTTGAGATGATTATTGCATATCCGATCGATGACACTGGAACTTGGAAGATCCGAACGACAAACGGGTAAACTTCAAATCTTCAAGCTAAATGGTATTTCAAAGGCATGACATTATTTTATTTCTGCTAGACTTCTACCTTCCAACCACCTGAGCGAAGTTACCAGAGATTGAGCTATCCTGAACTACTGCATTCAGGAGAGGAAGCCGATAGATGTTGGTAGTATTATTTATGAGTCAGTGGAATCGATTGCTAGATCCAGCACTTCTGTGGGTTAGGATTCCCATCCTTGATTCATTCTTTATGCATGAGCAATGGAGTTTCGGCTGATATATCAGAGGAGAAGTTGAAGACTACGAAGCCAATTGGGCAGGAGAGTGCTAGCATTTATGATCATCTTCGAGGGAAGAGATCTACTGGTCATTCTACTTCTGTACCTACTCCAGGTAGAGCTTCTACATTTAGACCTCGTACTTCTACTGCTGAGCCACCATCTAGTTTTTAAGAATCAATGCATGATCAATTTCTTGAGCAGCAGAATGAGTTATTTCTAACTCACTGCAGAGTAGATACTATAGATAAGAAGATTGATCATCTATCTGATTATACCCAAAGGAAAAGTGATTATGATGCTGAGTATTCAGTGTCTTTAGTGAGATTCTTGAAGGGTGAGCATGATATTTAGTTTCCTACCTGTCCTAGATTTACACCGTATGTTGATCCAAAGGATGTGGAGTTTTCATTTGGTGATGATGATGACGAAGCTACAGATAGTGATTAATAGCTTGATTTACCTCTGAGATGTGCTGATTCTGTTGTTAGTTTATTTTTTGTTTGCTAGTACTGTTGGTTGTTTATTGTTTGTTGTTTGTTAGTATAGATTTGTTTATGAAACTTGGTATGGATTGTTTGATGTTGAGACTGTTTTAGATATTTAGTGTATTGTCTTGAAGACTGAATTTTGGATGAATTAATGTTTATTTCTGTTTCAGCCTACTATTTAGTATTCTTAATAGTTAGTAATGTTGTTCTATTTTTTGTTACTTTGAGTAGTATAGTCATTTAATTCAGATATTGATATATATATATATATATATATATATATATATATATATATATCTAATATAATGGCGGCTGGGAACTTCCCTAGTACTCTGCTAGGGTTTCTATGGAAGTGGTGACATTCCTGACGGCGGCGGCGGTTCAAAGGTGGTGGTGGCTTGTTGCTGAGCTATTCTCTGAGGTTGGTTTGTCTTGGATAAGGCTTTTAATCTTTCCCGGGTTTTGGGAATTTTTGAATTTACGGGAGACTTTTACTTGTTCCATTGGGATGGCCGAGGAGCTTACTATGGCGGATCCTAACTTTATGGGTAAAGGAACCTTTGCTGAGGTTACAGTTAGAAGAGAGGGTGGCTCTACTTTAGGGGAAAAACTGGTATTTCCTCAGTTATACCATGATGTTATAGCTGGAAAGGCTGAATGTGAGTTCATAACGAAATGTACAAAGAAAGCAGGGAAACTGGCACTTATTTTCACTCAAGAGGTGTTGGACAAATTATGTGAGCCTTATAAATTTACTTTAGTGGGTAAGTTTCAATTCGGCCATCCAAAGCTTGACATTTTGAGAAAGGCTGTTGATGATTTTAAACTTGTGGGAAGTTGGAAAATTGGAGTATTTGACAGCAGGCATATTATGCTCCAACTAACTAGAGAAGATGATTATGCCCAAGTTTTCTCTAAAAAGGTGATTATGATAGATGGAAAACCAATGAAATTATTGAAATTGACATTGGATTTTGATCCTTCCAAAGAACCACCTATTGTTCCTGTTTGGTTTAGCATGCCCAACCTGAAACTTCCATTTATTAATCATAAGATTATCTATGACATTGCAGACTCCATGGGTCGACCCCTCAAGCTTGATATACCCTCTGCTAATATTACTAGAATCTCTAAAACCAGATTCTTAGTTGAAAGGGATATTACTCTCCCCTATATTGATAGTGTTTGGTAGGGACTGCCAACTGTAGGTATTGGCAGCCTATTGTGCTTAAATACCAACCCTTGTATTGTAAACATTGTCACATTTTTGGGCACATTATGGAACAGTGTTTTAAAATCCACCCTGAATTAAGGCCTTATAATGCTGCCACTAAAAGTAATAAGGAGTCTGTTCCTCAAGGAAGTCCAATTGCTGTCCCAACTCCACATTGTCCTCATGTTGAAACAAGCCAGGTTGATAAGATTCTACCTCAATCAAGTCAGAATTTGCCCTTACAATTTGTAAACAATATCATACCTGAGAATAGAAGAGTAGCTGAACAGGAGATAGAACTCAGAGATGTTCAGAGAGATGGTGCACAATCCAGTCTAAAAGGACAATTGGAGTCTCATTTTCCTTTGCCAAGACAACTCGAAGATCAACTGATTGATAATGGCATCTCTCAGGAAGTTGAAGAGCAAGCCCAACAAATACAATTGAATACTAAGGAGACTACTTATGAAATCAGGATTCAACACAGTTCGCCAGGAGAGGTTTCTTATCTTCCTCACCAGATAGATCCATTGGGATGAAACTAGTTACACAAAGGGGTTCAGCTGAAGATGAAGAATTACACTACAGCTCTGATGTTGGGGGTACCTTTATCACTCCACCTAATCCTGATCCAGATAATCAATTAGCACAACCCATATTAGCTGATTTGGCAAATCAAAAAGAAGAGGAGTGGATTAAATAAAAAAGTAGAAGAAAAAGAAAGGATGCTTTAGAACTCAGAAATTTATCTCAATCAAATGTCATTGGATTGGAAGTTTCTTCTGCCACCCCCCTAGACTTACTAGGGCTGGTAAGGCATTACATCATGATTAACCTGTTGTGCTGGAATGTTAGGGGTATTGCTAGTCCTGGTACCCTTAACAGAATCAAACACTTAATCAGGACCAACAAGTTATGGATTTTTGCCATATTAGAACCTTTGGTGCAGAAGAATATTTCCAAACACACAAAACAATTTCTTGGATTTAATTTTTTTAGAAACTACAGTAACAAGATTTGGGTCTTTACCAAGAAAGAACTAAATTGTAAGGTGATTGCTGATAACTATCAATTTCTTCACTTGCATTTTGATTTGGAACAATTCTCTGGTTTGGCTACTTTTGTCTATGTTGGATGCACTAATCAAGACAGAACTGCTCTTTGGGATGCCCTTCTTTGTCTCAGCCAATCTCACACATGCTGGTTGGTGGGGGCTAATTTTAATTGCATTAGTGATCCTAGTGAGAAGATGGGGGGCAGAACTCCTGATCTCCAAACCATGCTGAGTTTCTCTCAAAATATTACTAAAGCTGGGCTTTTTGATCTGGGTTTCCTTGGCACTCCTTTTACCTGGAAGAGAAGCAATCTGCTGGAGAGAATAGATAGAATCCTTGCTAATGACTGTTGGATGCATTCCTTTCCTATTACCCAATTTCATCATTTGCACAGATCTACCTCTGATCATTCCCCCTATTAAATAAGATATCCTTTTTCCCAAGAACAAGCTCTTCCCCTTTCAGATTTTTAAATGTTTGGACTGATCATCCTTCCTTTCTTGAGGTGGTAAAGGTCTGGTTGGATTAATCCAATTGCTTCGATACTAATGCTCTTATAAAGCTTTGGAGGTTACAAAAGAATGTGGCATATCATCTAAGACAATGGAATAAGCAGAGCTTTGGAAATATATTTCAACAGGTCAGGGAGGCTGATAACAAAGTCCAATTCCTTGAAGCTATTCAGGATCTGGGAGGTGATAATGGCCAAGAGTTGATAAATGCTCAGAATCAGTCGACTCAAGCTCTGGATAGAGAGGAGATGTTCTTGCAGTAGAAAGCCTCCATTAACAAAAAACTTTTTGGTGATAGAAATACAAAATTCTTCCATGCTATGATTAAATACAGAAGGCAAATAAAAGCTATTCTCAGCATTAAAGATCCTGATGGTAGAAGAATTAATGATCCTAATCTCATTTCTCAAAGTGCAGTGAAGTATTTTCAGACTCAAATGGCTGCTCAGTCTACTAACCCCTCTTTATTCTTACCTGATGTGTTCAACACTAACAATGTTTATGCTTCTCAACTTCAACTAACTCTTTTACCATATGTGAATGAAATTTTATCAGCTCTAAAAAGTATTGATGGGAACAAGACTGCAGGGCCGAATGGTTTTAGTGCCACCTTCTACTTAAAAGCTTGGGACATTGTTAGTGCTGATCTCTGCCATGCTGTCCAAGCTTTTTTCTCTGGTGCTGAGTTACCCAGATATTTTGCTGCATCTTGTATTGTTCTTATCCCTAAAGAACAAAAGAAGTCCTCTTGGACTGATTTCGAAGCCTATTTGTCTTACTAACACTTTTACTAAAATTATTAGTAAGATTTTGGTTAGTAGAATACAACCTCATTTAGACAAACTTATCAGTGCTAACCAATCTGCATTTGTACAGGGAGGAAATATTGCTGATAATTGTCTTTTAGCACAGGAATTACCTCTGAATTTGGATAAACCATGTAGAGGACACAATCTGATTCTGAAACTTGATCTCAAAAAAGCATATGACTCTATCAGCTGGTCCTTCATTGATCTGGTTCTCAAGGCTAGAGGCTTCAACCCTTCCTTCTGCAACCTTATCCAAAAGTGGCTATCCAGCTCTTTTTATAGTGTGTTGGTTAATGGGGAGAGCCAGGGCTTCTTTTCTGCTGGTAGGGGCATTAAACAAGGTGACCCTTTGTCCCCTACAATTTTTATATTGGCATTTGATTATCTATCCAGACTTCTTAATTTAGCTCAGGGTAATGCCCACCACCTTTGTTACAAACATAGTTCTGCCCAGGTCATTAGCCATTTGGCTTATGCTGATGACATTATTCTATTTACTAATGGCAGCAAACTTGCCATTAGAAAAACTATGCTTTGTTTGGATCATTTCTCTCAAGTCTCTGGGCTGGAACTAAACAAACAGAAATGCCAATTTCTGGCAGGGAAGAACTATAAACATCATAACTGGATTAAAGCTACCACTGGATTCAACTCAGCTGGTTTACCTTTTAAGTACTTGGGTGTGCAATTGATTAAAGGTGGGAAGAAGCAAAGATTTCTTCCACTATAAACTGTTGGATTAACAGCTTTCATTCAAATGGGGGTAGATTAACCTTATTAAAAAGCATTCTATCTACCTTCCCTTTATATACAATACAAATGGTGAAGATGAAGAGAACTACCCAAAAAATGCTGGAGTCCATGTTTAACAAATTTTTGTTGGAGGGCCAGTATAAACAACCCCATTGGGCTGTGTGGAATATGCTTTGCAAACCTACCATAGCTAGGGACTGGGTTTTAAAAGTTTTCAGCAAATGAATCAGCTTTTCTACTGTAAACAATGGTTTAAGTTTAGACAACAGGATACAATATGGGCTCAGTTCCTTAAAAAAAAATACTGTAAAAGGGTGCATCCTGATCTAGTTCAACCCAAAATTGGTGACTCAAAGCATTGGAAAAGTCTGTTAAAGGTCAGAGAAATTGCTAATAAGCTATGCTGCTGGGAGGTTGGTGCTGGACAAATCAGTTTCTGGATGGATAGCTGGCTCCCTGATGGTCCTCTTTCAACCTTACCTGATACTAACTATCAGCTTAAGATTTCTGAATTCTGGCTGCAGGACAATTTGAATGTAGAGGCACTGAAAGAAGTGGTTGATGAAGAGATTGTACAACAAATTTTGGCCATCCCCATTGACCCTGGCAAACGTGATAAACTTTTGATTAAACACCCCCCATCAAAATCAGTGAATAATTTTATTCATAATTCATTCAATATCTGGACTGTTAACAGCTGGGGCACTTTTATTTGGTCTCCAAATATCTCTCCTTCCATGTCCTTCTTTAATTGGAGATTAGCACACAGATTTCTCCCATTAGATGATATTCTTAAACTAAAAGGATTAAGAACAGCTTCAAGATGTTGGCTATGTATATCTGAGGAAGAAACTTTGGATCATCTATTCCTTCAATGCCCTTTTACCTTACAGCTTTGGGAGGATGTGTTACATCTATTAAATCTATTGCATCAAAGACATCATTGGGTCACCATTGATACTTGCTGGAATGATTGGAAAAATCAGAAATGGGGTTGTGTTCCTCTTGTTATCAACTAGTTTGTATGGGTGGCTAGAAATCAGGCCAAGTTTGAGGATAAACATTGCCCCCCTAAAACTGCTGTGGCCAACTGTTTCAATTTAATCAGCAAATCTGCTGCTAACTCTTCAACCCCTACTCAAAAAGTCTCCTTAGTGCACTGGGTACTGCCTTCACAGCCTTGGATTAAAATTAATGTGGATGGAAGCTTCACCATCTGCTTCTGCTTGGGATTGGTGCTGTGTGCAGGAATCATGTTGGGAAATTGCTTTGGTTCTTTCAATCTCCTTTATTCTCCTCTTCTGCCCTGGAAGCTGAGATGTATGCTGTTCTCTGGGCCATTAAAACAACTACAGCCTTAAATCAAAAACAGATTTGGATTGAATCTGATTCTCAACAAGTAATAAAGATGATGTTGGGTGAATTCACTCCCCCATGGAATCTGGTTTATTTACACAGAAAAATTTTACTATTATCACTACATCTTAACATCAAATGGTCTCACAATCATAGAGAAGGGAATCAACCTGCAAATTGGTTAGCAAAGACTTCTGCCTCCAACCATAGTGTAATCTTTTTCTTTTTGCCTGCTAAGCCTTTAAGGCAGTTACTTTTGGGGGACTCTCTTCATCTCCCTTTCATTAGATGTACCTAATCTTTTCTTATTAATGAATGGTTTCCTTTTCGCTGAATATATATATATATATATATATATATATATATATATATATATATATATATATATATATATATATGAGCTCGCTTACTTTTATATATGCTTCGTTATTTCAGTAATATTCATAAATAGCATGTGTAGAAGTAATTTTTTCTTTTTTTGACTGTTTTTACATACTTATAAAAATTTCTTTGTAAATTATACCTTTCTTTCTCTCGTACTTTAAATTTTTTTTCATGATATACCAAAGCTTAAGTTTGGGGGAAGAGAAAATACATGCAAATTTAAATTTTATTTGTCCTTAATAAACTAATCTTTTCTAAAAAAATATATTAACATAACATAGGAATGAAGAGCCTATTTAAGATCATTTAAATTTTTGAAATTAAAAATAGTTTAGTAGACTTAACTAAAATTTTAATAACTTTAATTGATTTTAAGAATAGAATTATTGAACTTAAAGAAGAGTAAGATTAAGAAAATTTTCTATTCATAGTAGAAATAATTGAATTTTAGAAGTATTAAGAAATAAAAAATTATAAGTTGAAAAAGAAAAGATTGAAATTCTTTTTGAAATCTATTCATGTTATAGTAATTAAGTGAAAATGTATAAGTTTGAAAATATAAGTTAAGAATAGCGAAGTTCAAAACCATTAACAGGCTATCCAGATATAGTAATCCTCTCTGTAAAAAAGAAAAAAAAAGAGAGAGAGAGAGAGGAGAAGCTTGAGGAGATGTCTAATAAAAAATTGGCTTCACTTCAATTATCTTATAAGAAAAAAACTGATTACATATTTTACTTAATTTTTATGCATGAATCTTTATTAGAAAAGATTTTCATGAAGATCTTTTTCTTGTAAATAATTTATGTGATCTTAATATAATATACTACAATTATTTTCAAAGTGAATGAAATTTTTTTTGAAATCTTATGATTTGGTAGTTAAATATTCTTTAAATTCTTAAAATTAAACTTAGTTAGTAAAATTCTGTTAATGAATTACTAAAGCCTTTATAAAATCAAAAATTATAAGAAATCTTAAATATTTACCTTTTATTCCAATTGTTATACATTTTATATAGTAAAAAGGGTTAATTGAGGACAAGTAAATTTTAAGTTTGGGGGATTTTGATCCATGAAAAAAATACCTATTTTTATACCTTGATTATTATCAAATTCTTAAGGATATTATACTTTAATTAAAGATATTTTTGTGTTTTGGATGTAGGTGATGCAAAAATGTTCAAGAAAGAAAAAAAGATGAAGAAGGAGCAAAAAGGAGCAAAAATGGAGCTAAAATGCAAAATTGTCAAAATAATTGGCCTGGCGCCTGGGCGCCAGAATCCGTCTCCTAAGCGGCAGTTTGATACAGAATTCTGTAAGATTTTTAACGACTTTTGGACGGTTATTTTGACGGTGTGGACGGTTATTGGACCATCAAGAAGATTGGTAGTTATTCTTGGATTATAGGACATGTGATACATTGTATTTGGACGCTTGGAAATAGTTAGGATCGCAAAGAGGTGCGATCCAAAGTGAAGAGGTACGATGAACTGGACACGGAGCCCGGTGCCTAGGCGCCAGACACACCTTCTAGAAGATTCATTGAACCTGGACATTTTTTGAAGAGGAGCTTCAAGGCAACCCTTGAAGCCTATAAATAGAAGGCTACTCCTTCAGAGAAAAATGCCCAACTTAGCCCCACGCCCCACATAGCCTAAAATTAGAGAGAGATCCTATAGTTCCATTTAGAGAGATTAGAGAAATGTTTTAAGGGGCATATTTATAGTTTCTTAGTGAGTTTATTTAGAGTTTGTATTGAGAGTATTTAAAGAGTCATTGCTTTTGAAGTCTATTTACTTTGGAGTCAAAAGGATTCAGAGGTTCAGTTGGAGCAAAACTTGAGATAAGTATTTGTATTTTGATTCAAAGTTTTATTTATATGTTTTGTTGTTTAAATTCAATGTGTTCTGAGTAGTTACTTTACTTTCTCCTTTCAATTATGAAAAGATAAATAAGATAATATTACATTTGTTGGAGAATTAAAAACTATATATATTTTAAACATTGCGATGATATTAATACTAGATCTTAATTTACTATTTAAATTGTCCATTTAAATTGTTAAAATTTGTTGAAGAGTTTTGAGACCTAGAAGGAGATGAATTCTTAACAAGTAGATATCACATGAATCCTTGGGTAGTCGAAGGCCTTGCGTGGATTATTCAAGGTGAAGTGTAAATAAATAGGAAGATAATATTTAATGGGCGTAGAATTGATAAATTTTTAGAGTGACGGGCTAAATTCTTGTAATTTAGTTTATAGAGAAGGAAAGGGTTACTAGTAGGGCCGACCATAGCCACCCTTGGACATCTAGTAGTGTGAGCCTAGATTAACCCATTCTACTAACAATACATCCAGACCTGATCTATAGATTAGCCAATGTTCTTTGTACTATCGAGTGAAGGTAAAGAATAGGAATGCTTCTATTTGGTATAATACAATAAATTTATATTCTCCACAAATATTACATTATCTAAAAAATCTTGGATTAATTGAAAGGAACAACGTTGTTTGCTTATTTTATTTTCATTAATTATTACTTTATTACTGCTTTATTTCTGCATCTAGTAAATTAAATATTAACTTTTTAACTTTAAAAGAAATACATAAAAATAAAATCAAAATATTTAAAAGAAAAATCTATAATCCTCCTCGTGGGACCGATACGGGGGTCTTAATTTAAAGCCCTATATTACTTGATACGATACATATACTTGCGTAGTACCCCTAGTGTGTAAAATATTTTCCATAAAATTATATTTATATACACTAGCCGCTATTATTTAAGTCAAAGTATTAACCATACCATATTTCTGATAGCATATATTACTGCATTGTTTGGTGATTGCAAACCAATTTTTTTTGATGCATTGCTGCAGATTGAGATTCACCGGACAATGAGTGCCTTGGGCCGCTTAGGATGAGGGCAGAGCACGCAAGGTGGCTGGTGAAAGGATTGGCCACTGCCCAGGCTCAATTTTGAGTTTTCAAGGACAAAGGGGTGCTCGGGCGTTGCTTTTCCAGCTGCTGGAGTGGCTAGCAAGGATAGTCAGGCTGCTGGGCAGGCTGAGGATGAGTGGAGGAGGAGTTTAGCTCAATTAAATTGGCAGAGATGGTTGCTTACAGGGAGATTAAAGATGTGACATGGCTTTAGCCACGTGGCTTGGTCCCTTGGTCCAACGTATTGACCATTGGTCCATGGCTCATGGGGCTTACGTTAGGTTAGGTTAAACCCACCCTAAGAGGTCTAGGGTTGGCATCCAAGGGTTTGGTTTGGTCAAATTTGGTTTGGTTTGATTTAATTTGGAACATAGGTTCAATTGGGTTCATATGGGTTTGAGTTGGGCTAACTTTAGTTTGGGTTTGAATTGGATCAAATTGATTGATCAACATTGTGTAAATGATTATAGGGGAGATTTTTCACGAAGACATGAATTGGATTGGAATTCATTTGGAGTTTAAACTTGGAGGATTTTTGAGTTTTGGTTAATTTTGGTCACCATGGGTTAGGTTGGATTTAGGTTTGGCTCGAGTTTGATTCAAGGCCAATTGATGGTTCACAATGTTACAAATGATTATTATTAAAGGTTTAGGATAGACATTGGGTGGAAATTTTGGGTTTAGGGGATTCAATTTGGAGAATTAGGGGTAGGTGACAACATTAAGGGAAATTTGGGGGTTTTGATTTCAAATGAATTTTGAGTTGGGTTTGGGTTTATATTGTATTTTGTGTAGGGATGTATTAGGGAGGGTTTAAAGTTGATTTGGGGAGAAATTGAGTTGAATTGGGTTGGATTTGGGTAAGTTTAGGTCATAGGCTAAAATTGGGGCTTTTAGGTTTGGGTTGAAATTGAATTCAAATGTGAATAAAGTTGAGCTTGGATTTAGTTTAGATTGATATTGGAGATGTTTAATTGAAGTTTAGAATTGGATTTAGGCAACATTGAGGTCAATTGAGTTGATTTGGTTTGACATTGGGTCCATTTGGGTTAAAAATGGGTCAAACTGGGGGTTTTGATAAAATTGAGTTAAATTTGCAAAATTAGGTTATAGTGTAGTTGAACAAAATGAAATTGGGAATATTTGGGATTTTCTGGAATTTTTCGGGAATTTTTGGAATTTTGGGCTAAAAGAGTATTTTAGGGTATTTGGAGGTTATTTAGAGGGGTCTTGGGTTATTTTGGTGGATTTAAAAGGTGTGAATTGTTTTAAAATGATTCTTAGTAATTTTAGGAATTTTGGGTAATTTTTGGGAATTTTTAGATGATTTGGTAGTTGTGGGGGACAATTTAGGTAATTTTGGGTAGGTTTAGGGGACCCAATGTCAAAACCAGAAATTTTTGCAAAATGAATGGGGTTTTGAATAAGGAAGAAATGGATCATTTTAGTAGGGTCAAGGTTGAGTAAAAATTGAATTAGAATGGAATTAGGGTTTGGAAGCATGAGCCATGGACGTAGCCAAGTCTAACCACTTTGGGACCAAGTCAAGCCAAATGGTAACCACTTTATGATCCTTCACATATTGATCTTAGCCATCTTAATCAAAGATTAGTGGCTTGGGTTCAACAATGTGAGTTTCATAAAGGTTAGAAGGTAAGGGTCCAAGGTTTTGGTTAAGTGGCTTAGGGGTGTGTGTGTGTGCAAGAGAAGTCCAAGTCACACAAGGTCGCCCTAAGTCCAAACAATCCTGTAGGAACTCACTCTTGGTTGCCCATATGGTGGTTCTAACCTTCCAAGTTGATTTAGAGGTTTGCAACCATCCAAGTGGGGTCCCAAGAGAAGTCATGAAGTAGTTGAATTGCTAAAAGGTGGGTCCCAATTCTAGTCCTCTAGGAAGTCAAGGAGAAGTCCTATGGCTAGATCCTAAGCACTAAGAGAAAAGAAAAGACCTCACCAAAAATGAGGTCAACAAATGGACCCCCAATAGGTGTAGTGTGCTGACCTAGCACACATCGTGTATTGGCGTTGACCAAAGAGATTAACCTACCAACACAAACATTCCAAGCCTATACACTCGGAACAGAACAGGAAAAAAAAATGAAAGTTTCCTCTGGGGAGTATCAGGTAAATCTCTGAAGCTGAAGATCCCCGAACTCTTGCTGGGGAGGAAGAGGTGAAGTTTCAAGCTGATTGACTTCAAGATTGATTACAGTTGAAGTTTCAAATTTCAATTTTGATTTTGATCTTTTGATTGGTTTAAATTGATTTGGCAGGCTGATTAAAGTTTGGTTTATGATTAATTTTGATGTTAGTTGAAATTTGATTTTGGGTTTTGATTTTTTTAATTGAAATTGATTTGTGATTAGAATCGAAAGGGAATTTGGAAATGACAAAAGCAAAGTTTAAATAGGAAAGGGAGTGAGGATTGAAATTTATGTACCAGCCTCAAAATAAGTATCAGAATTTAAGTACCGATCGAAAAGGATGAGAATCAAAATTTAGGTACTGATCTCAAAAAGGAGAGAACTGGAATTTAGGTACCAGCCTCGAAAAGAGAATCAGAATTTAGGTATCGACCTCGGAAGGAGAGAACTGAAATTTAGGTACCAGTCTCGAAAGGGGTGAGAATTAGAATTTAGGTACTGATCTCGGAATGAGAACTGAAATTTAGGTACCAATCTCGAAAGGGATGAGAATCAGAATTTAGGTACTGATCTCAAGGTGAGAATTGAAATTTAAGTATTAATCTTGGAAAGAGAGTCATAATTTAGGTAACGACCTCAAGAAAAGACTATACCAGCCCAGGCTACCGTTAAGGACATTACGTCCGACCTGGCTCTAGTCGAGGAAATGACTAGCATTTAGAACATTACGTCAATCCTCAGAATGGGAATAAGAGTTTAGGTACTAACCCTGAGATTTCAGGAGTGCGGAAAATTTCTCGGAAAGATTATGAGATTTGCGGTCACCGAAGTTAGGATGCCTTGTTGGTCTCATACCCAAGTTAGAGGATTAGAATGCAGAAAAGTTTCTCGGATAGAATGTGAGGTTGGCGGTCACCAAAGTTAGGATGCCTTGTTGGTCTCATACCCAAGTCGAAGGATTAGAATGCGGAAAAGTTTCTCGGATAGGATGCGAGGTTGGCGGCTCGGAGAATAGGATGCCTTGTTGGTCTCACACCTAGCTCAGAGGATTAGAGTGTGTAAAAGTTTCTCGGAAGGAATGAGAAAATTTTGGATAAAATTCAGAGGAGAGAATCGAAATTTGAGTATCTCAAAATGAGAACTGGAATTTAGGTACCAGCCTCGGAAGGATGGGAACTGGAATTTAGGTACCAATTCCAAAAGTTGGTATTTGATTCAGGTTTTGAAGATTCTGCAGAAAATTTAGCGTAGTAAGAGATTGGAATGAGTATGAAAGTGTTTCACATCCCGAGGGAGTTGATCAAAGGTTAATTTGCAAAGGATATGAATCCATGCCATCAGAACCAAATCGAAAATTTCGTGGTTCTATGTCAGTAGACACAGTCGACCTTCTCAAAAGAGGAAAGAAATCATGGGGAGTCGAAAAGATTTGAGAACAGCCTGAGGCTGGGGATTTCAAATTCGGAGTTTCATTTTCATTGTTTGATTAGTATTTTAGTGATTTGATTTTTTTTTATTTTTTTTAATTTTCATTTGAATTTTTATTTCGATTTGGGTTTTCATTTATTTATTTTGGTTTACAATTTGATATTTTAAGTTGGTTCGCTTTAAGTTTCGGTTTCATGTTTTATTTGGATTTTAAATTTGAATTTTCATTTTTGTTGTTATTATTTTATTTAAATCTTTCTTTATTCAACTTTTTTATAAATCGAGTCAAACTCAGATTTAGTGGCGCTTGCAGTCAATTGCATAAAAGTGAAGGCAAAATACGACATAGTCGTTTCCATTAAAAGTGTCGGAAGTACATCAGGTGATTCCTTCAAAATAATTCTGATGACATCTTTCTGAAAATAGACTTTTACAAAATCCATGTATGTCTGAACACTGACTGTACTAATATCTTCATGTCGTCTGACAAAACTATCTGTTTGATTCATCCATGTATGAAAAGTAAATTGCATAGGTAATAACATCACTTTCTAAGCCACTTTTCGGAGGAGAATCCCACGTAACTGTGCTTTAGAGGTGTGCTACTACTATGCAGCTTACAGCTCGTAGGGCTGCAAATTTTCTAAATCTGGGTCTAGATTGAAGTAGACCAGAATCTTGCTCTCATCCATCCTCCTGAAGGTGATGGAGATCCGCTCGTAGGGGACTCCTGGGATGCAGTGCTTCGCCACATCTGCACCATTTCCTTGTTGTACAAGGACAAAGCCTACCGGTAGAGGCATCTATACTGGCCCTCGGAATTCTCTGGGGCCGAGTATCTGGAGTTCTGTCTCGAACATAATGTTGCATTGGTTAATGAAAGAAATGGTGCAAAAAGGTCTCACAAAATCGTGGTGGTCCGAATTAGTATGCAATTCATTCTGCGTAAATGTTGATTATGCAACTGTTTGGTATACAATGAGCAGGTAAGACTCGCCAAGCCACAATCCTTTTTATCATTTTCTTAATCAGAACTGGCATTGGATCCACTTCGTCGTAGTGGAGTATCCCTGGTGGATTTCCTTTCTTGTCATCAGCAAAGTTGTAGCAGCATCCGAATTGGATTGTAATCCTCCCCTTGCCTCGTTTCCATTTCTTCAGCTAGGAGTAGGTCTTGCTTCGTAGTAGTCCTGCACGACCCTACTTCTTCAGCTTATAGACGTAGTCCACTATCTCACTCTGCTCGTAAAGAGAGAAGACATACGTATGCAACTCTAGTCCTTCCAGGATGTTGACATACCTGCCTCGGATTCTCTGAAAGTATTCAAAATTATGTTTCTGCACCCTTTGGATCATCTCCAACTCGTGCTCTGAAATTATCTAGAATTGTCGGGGTCTAGTGACATACTGTGGGATGTACGGCTCCACACCAGCACGCTCTCCTTGAATCATCACTATCTCAGGTGCAGGCTCTGTAGTAACCTTCTCTGGAACAACCTCTGCTATGGTGCTCCTGAGGGCTGGCCTCCTTGAGATAACTGCTGCGGTCGTCAGAATTTCTTCCTTGTTATGTTCTTTCGTCAATTTCTTCTGCAGTCTGTCGATACGGCAGTTCTTGTTTTTCCTTCGAGTTGGAGTCAAAGTAGCTCTCCTCTCCCCCTGGATTTCGGTAGGGACGGCACTGACAAGCTTCCCTCCTGCGGCAGTTATCACTTATTTCATTTTGCGGTCGTTGATCGCGTTGATTTTCCATTTCTGGTTTGCAGTATGTTAAACTTTCTCGCTGAGTTTCATCACTGTCTTTCCATGGGACTTCCTGAGGTCTACAATAGTCTGAGCAGTCTCTTCATATTTTAGCTTCGGCTGTGCAAAGTCTGAGTCAACCTCTATCACAGCACCAGCTTTCAGCTCTTTTTCGTTAAGTACAAGCCTTACGCCATCTTTAAAAGAAAGGACCAGCCTCCCGCTGGACATCTTCCTGCTAACATAAGGAAGGGATCAGGGGCCAAATTAGAGAAGAATGAGAACAATAAGAATTTAACTTCATTGTAATTTATTCTATTTTGTAAATTTATTAGAAGAAAGAAAGATTTGATTTGGATTTTCAAAATTGGAACAAGTTTCGATTTTTATTTTATTTTAGAAAATTTCTTTTGGATTTTGGTTTTAAAATTTATTATTATTATTATTATTTTGGGTTCAGACCCAGTTGCAAACAATTATCACGCCGGTGCTTCTACGAGCGAAAGGTCCGCTCCTCGAAACATCACGTCACGTAATACTTCTTTAGATATCATCCATTGATGGGAAGCATTAGTCGCTCTCCACGACAATCCATGAGTTGGTAAGAGCCTCATGAGTAGACTTTCTCTACTACAAATGGTCCCTCCCAAGTTGGTTTAAATTTTCCTCCTATCTTGTGATGTGCAAGAATAGTTCTTTTGAGAACGAGAACTGATTCACCAACTATGAAAGTTCCTAGGTGGACTAGCTTTTCACGGGCCTGAATCATCATGGCCTGATACAGTTTGAGATTCTGCTGCGCTGAAAGTCGTTTCCCTTCCAAGCTTTCCAATTCTTCAAGTCTTAATCAGGTGTTCTCTTCTGTAGTGATATTATTTGTAACTGCAATTCTGAGTGATGGAAGCTGAACCTCTAAGGGTAAGACGGCTTCGAACCTGTACACTAGAGATTAATGTGTAGGCTGAGTAGGTGTTCTGAAAGTTGTCCTGTAGGCCCATAAGGCTTCTAACAACTTCTTGTGCCAATTTCTTTTGTTTTCGTCTAAAGTTTTCATTAGGATTTGGACGAGAGTTTTATTAAAAGCCTCGACCAAGTCGTTTTCTCTTGGGTAGTAGATCATCGAATAGCGCCAGTCTATCCTGTGTCTTTTGACAAAATTGTTGATCTTTATGCTCTTGAAAGCAGACCCATTATCTGAGATAATTCTGCGCGGTACCCCAAAACGGTAGATGACTTAATTCTTGAAGAACTGTAACACGTGATGTGCTTTCACTTCCCTGAGGGGTACTGCATCTGCCCATTTGGAAAGTAATTCGTCGCTGCAAGGATAAAACGATGTCCTTTTGAAGAAGGCAGTTATATCGGACCCACAATATCTGTGCCCCAACATTCAAATGGCCACGACGTGATTGTTGGATGTAGCACATTTGGAGGTTGATGTAGAACCACTCCATGCACTTGGCACTGGTGACAACTTTTGGCAACTTTCATGCAATCGGTAATCATTGAGGGCCAGTAGTATCCTAGTCTCTTAATATTCATTTTCATTTTAGGACCTGACTGATGAGCGCCATAAACTCCTGAGTGCACTTCATTAAAAATTTCACGAGCCTCAGACCCACTCAAGCACCTTAGCTACATCTGGTCGAAAGACCTTCTGTATAACGTATTGTTTATTAATGCGTATGACAGAGTTATTTTCTTGATCTGATGGGCTAATGACTTATTGTCCGGTAGGTTTTCTGTTTGCAGGTAGTCTATTAATGGATGTTGCCAATTTTTGTAGTTTCTGCCACTACGACAACTGTCTCTTTATTTCCCAATCTGCGCAAAGTGTCTATGTCAATCTGCCATAGGACCTGTCGTCCCTGCACTGTTACTGCAACTGACTCTTCCTGCAGACATGCGAAATCTTTTGCAAGTCGGGCCAAAGCGTCTGTAAGGGCATTTTCTCTTATGGGAATCTTGTATATTGTCACATTTACAATCTACTCTAGCAACTTTATTGTATACTGAAAATACTGCTCGAGTCTTGGTTTCAGAATCTTGTACTGTTCTGCGACCTGCTTTATGATCAACTGCGAATCACCGTAGATGTTGATATCAGTTATACCCATCTGAATGGTTAGCTCCAGTCAAGTTATAAGGGCTTCATATTATGCTTCGTTGTTCGTACACGGTTCTCTCAAATGGTAGGAGTACCTTAACATTCCCCGCTCTAGTGTTATAAAGACTAGTCCGATTCCTGCCTTACAGGGCACTATCTTTTGCAATTCTTCATCTCATTGTGCTAATGATGCTCCGTCGAAGTACAATTCCCAGCGTCGATCATTGGGGTCTTCTAAGCTCATTATCTGCTCGTCTAGAAAGTCGTTGTTGAGTGGCAATTCTGCCGGTAAAGGGTGCGCTGCGAGAAAGTCTTCTAGGACTTGTTCCTTCACGGCACAAAGAGGAGCGAAAATTATATTGAATTGCAATAGTATCATCGACTACCTGGCAAGCCTGCCTGAAAGCGTCGGTCGGGTCATCAAATATTACAATGGACTAACTCTCAAAATAAGGTTGACCTTATGAGAAAGCATGTAATGTCTGAGCTTTTGGGCTGCAACGACCAGGGCCAAACAATGTTTCTCAATATGAGGATAATTTAATTCCATCATAATTAGACAAAGACTTAAGTAATAGAGAGCATTCTCTTTACCGTCGTCATTGACCTGGGCTAGCAGGGCTCTGAGGGAGTCGTCTAAAGCCGCAGTATAAAATATCAACGGTCGGCCCGAGACCGAGGATACTAAGTCTGGAGGTGTCATTAGATATCGTTTGATGTCATCGAAGGCATGCTCATTTGGAGTCCCAAGTAAACTTGGCATCCTTCTTAACCAAAGCAAAAAAAGGCTGACACCATCCTAACAAATTTGAAATAAAGCGTCGAAGATATGCCAACTTCCCTTGAAAGGATCATAGTTATTTTAAGGTTTTAAGAGGCGGCATATCTAAGATAGCTTTAATCTTCTCCAGATAGATTTCAGTTCCGCGATGTCAGACAACAAATCCTAAGAATTTCCCAGAAGTGACACCGAAGGTGCATTTCAGGGGATTCATCTTAAGGTTAAATTTTCTTAATCGCTTGAAAATAATTCTCAACTCATATAGGTGATCTTCCTTCAGTTTGCTTTTGATGACCACATCATCCACGTAGCACTCAACTTGGTTGTAAATGAGATCATCAAAAATCCTGGTCATTGCTCTTTGGTAAGTTGCTCCTGCATTCTTCAATCTGAAAGGCATTACTGTGTAGCAGTATACTACGATTGGTGTTCTGAAGGCTGTGAGCTTTTTGTCTTCCGGTGCCATCTTTATCTGGTTGTATCATGACGATCCATCCATGAAAGAGAAGATTTCGTGTGTCGAAGCGAAGTCGATCATTAATTCTAGAATTGGTAGTGGGAACTCGTCTTTTGGGCATGCTTTGTTCAAATCTCTGATATCCACACAGATTTTGATTTGACCATTCTTCTTTCTGACTGGTACCACGTTTGCTAACCAAGTTGGGTATTGTTCTTCATGGATAAATTTAGTGTCTATTAGCTTCTTAACTTCAGCTATGACTTGTTGTTCGATTTCTAGATGCATTCTTCTTAGAGCATGTCTGACTGGAACGGCAGTGTGATCCACTCCTATCCTGCGAACTGCAACTTCTGGAGCTAACCCTGGCATTTCGTCGAAACTCCAAGCAAAACAGTCCTTGAATTCCATTAATAGTTTGATCATATTTTTAGAGTCTTCTTTGTTGAGTAAGGAGCTAACAAAGGTCGGCCTAGAATCTTCGCTCCATAACTTTTCAAGGCAGTGTGATTGATCTTTTGACCACCGTTTAGGTAAGGCACCATGTTGAATTAAATTTTGAACACAAGGAGAATACCACTCAAAAGGCAATTCCATTAATTCGGATGAAGCAACATCTTCAAATTTTACATCATTCTCAGTTTTGGAAGAAGAAGCACCACTGTAGAATTTGATTGGCTTAGTACCGCCACCATGTACTTCCTTGACAACCATACCCTCAACCTTACTAGGATAGATCGGGGTTAGGGTCATAGTCTGTACATAGTGGTTAATCTTGTCGTACATCGCTTTGTATTCTTCATTCCTTTCATCTTCTAGTGAGATCCTGAACTGAGGCTTCTTCTGACTTATTGTTGTTGCTTCTTTCATGATTTCTCTTTCTTCTTCTTCTAAATTGTCTTCCCAATCAACTTTAATAAACAGATTCTTTTGTTCAACTATTCCACCGTTTCTACCTCGACCTCGTCCCCGGCCTCGACCTCGGATGCGAGCACTGTAGAACCTTCACCATCTCGTCGTAAGGGAGTGGTGAGTAATTATTGAACTAGAATTTCAGGTTCTTCGTCATCTTGAGTTTCTTTTACTTAATTTGACATGACATTTCTGGAGAAAATTGTTTTCTTTAGAGGTGCGTAGTAGGGAGCATCTTCATGTATTCCAATTTCGTGTACGGAAAACGGTTGCAAGTCACCTTTGATGCACTGTTCTTGTCCTCCTTAGTAATACTTTATACACTGGTGTAGAGTCGATGGTACCATCTGATTTTCATGGATCCACAGTCGGCCCAGTAGAGCATTGAACGACGTTTCAGAGTCAATTATGTAGAATTTTGTGGTTGTCCTTGCTAAGTAACCAATTCTCATTGACAGTGTTATTGAACCAAGAGCTCTTTCTCCTTTCTGGTTGAAGTCTCTTATTAACATTTTATCTGCTTGAAGCTTGCAGGCATCAAAATCCAATTAGGCTAACGTTCGAAGGTTCATTATGTTGATTAATGCTCCCAGATCAACTAACACCCTAGAGAGCGTGAACTTTCCGATGGCGACTGAAATTTACAAGGGTCGGTTATGATCGGCTATCCTAAGTAGCAAGTCACTATCCGTAAAAGTAACACCAAACTGTTCTCTTAACGAGCAAACCTCGTCTAAGGAGTTGCCGACCATTTGAGCTAAGCAAATCTCTGGATCAGGCAAGGCCTTGATCAGAGTTTCTCTCATTTATTTTGAAAGGATTAAAGCATCGTAGATGCTCAGATAGACGGACAACTTCCGAAGATGGGCTAGCACGTTATACTCCACTTTATTGTCTGGTCTTTCAACTTCTTCCCGAATGGGTAATTCTTCTGTTAGGGTTGGCTCTTCTTAAAAAACCACCATCTTTCCTTTATCTTTCGGACCCATTCTCGGGGGTAGGACTTTTCCGCTTCTGAGGTTGACCTCTGTTATCTCTTCCTCTGAGTTTGATTCTGGATTAGCTGGCGCTTCCTCTTCCTGAATCAGAGCAGTAGATTCTTTTGGAGTCACTTCGGCATCTGATAACTCTAGCTCAATCGCGTTAGAAGATCCTTAGAAATCACAGATGGGTTCGTCATCTTCCAGACCATCGCAATCACTACCGTCAAGATTTTGTATGATTTAAGAATCATTATTCGTTTCAAATCGATATTCGGATTAGTTTGGTTGTTGTTAGTTACGTAATTGTTAGAAATAGTTAAAACGTAGCCAACACCATAAATCTTATCATTATAAGATCCCACCGGGGCGAGAAAATAATCATAAAGAGTAGATTCGAGGGATTTCTCCCCCATATCAGAAACAACCATCCTAGGAAAAGCAACCCCTACTCTACTTTTTGGAGCCTCGGTCTTCTTTTCTTCTTCGATCTTCTCCTCCTCCTGGGCCGGTTCCTCGATTGCAATTGATAGCATCGGCTTGACAAGTTTTGAAATCTGAATCGAAGCACGCACCGAAGCGATTTGAAGGTGATTCGAAGACTTCATCCAAACTATACTCCATCCATCGTTGGTCGTGTATGGGTCTATCAGGACAATAGGATCTGCCGAAATAACATTAACGGAACCTCCTTTTTGGGGCTCCTTCATGTATTCTTTCAGGATTGTTATGTTCCCTTGTCGATGGTTATTCTCAATCCAGTTCTTGAATGTGAAGCAGTCCTCAATCTTGTGTCCGATCATCCGGTGGTAAGGGCAGTACAACGGGTGATCTTTCTTATCAACTTCTTCCGGCCTCCCGGGCTCTGACAATTGGAATCCATCCTTCTTGACCAGACTACGGAACATCTTGCAAACTGCTTCATTCTTGAATTGGTAATCTTTCTTCAGAAGTTCTACCAGGCTTCACTTCTGCTGAAATGGCTGCTGGTTGTATTGCTGAGATGACTGCTAGCCATACTGCTGTGATGGCTGATAGCTCTATTGAGGTGGTTGATAGATCGACAGAGGCTGTTGATAGCTCTGTTGAGGTCCTTTCGTCCGTATTTGCATCGGTTGTTTGCCCTTGTCTACCATTGCGATGGTCCCGGACTTCTTCTCGAAGGCTCTGACTGGCTTCTGCTTATCATTTTTATCGGCGAAGCTGAGTTCTTTTGCTTCCTCCTGTAAACTCACAGCCTTGCTGAGCAATTTCTCGAATGTCTTAATTGTAAATCCTTTAAGGAGAAATGCTATCGGACCGTGAATACTCTTCAGCAGAATTCCAATGGCATGTTGTTCCTGGAGCTTCGGTCGCATTTCATGCTTAAATTCCCCATCGCAGAATGTAGTCCACCAAAGTTTCATTTGGTTTCTGTTGCTTGACCACAAGATTACTGATGGTGATGTGGTGCTGAGCTCCAGCGAACCATTTCACGAATAAGTTTTCCAATTCTGCGAATGTCTTTACCAAGCCATTGGGCAGCTCCGCATACCAGTCAAAGGTAATTCCTGAAAGGCTGCTGACAAACTGGTGGAACAACAAAGCGTCGCTACCCCTTGCGTTGTAGTAACTTGCACGGAAGTGTGCAACCTTCTATCGAGGGTTTCCCATTCCATCAAAATTCTTGAACAGGGGTGGTACGAAGCCCTTAGGGTATTACACAGCATCAAATTTATCGGGGTATGGTCTAACCTTTAAAATCATTGCCCCGCCTTTGGATTGGGCTAAGGCTTCTCACGCCTGCTGTTCTACCATATTCTTAATGTCATTTTCTGGTATTAGACTCTGAGTGGAATCCTTCTTCGGCTGCTCATCTCATTGACAGACGTGTTTTCCTTTCCTCCGTCGGCAATGTGAATGACCTCCGGGGGTGTTTTCTTTTGGGATTGAGGCTGACTCTGAAGCGTGGCTAGAGCAGCCGCCATCTCTTCCATTTTCTTTTCCATTCGACGAATTATATTGTCCTTTTCTCGAAGACGGAGCCTCATCACCTCTGGATCTTTGATCTACCTAAAAAAATACTCATTTTTATACCTTATTTATAATTCAAATCTTAAGGATATTATGCTTTAATGAAAGGTATTTTCATGTTTTTAGATGTAGATGATTAAAAAGAGTCCAAGAAAGAAAAAGAAGGAAAAATGAGCAAAAATGAACAAAAAAGAAGCTTATGGAGAAATTTTTGGAATTATTGGCCTTGCGCCTAGGTGCCAGAGTCCGGCGCCTAAGAGCCAGTTCGATACAGACGCTGTTATGTTTTTTTTTATGACTTCGGGCAGTTATTTTGACGGTGTTAAGCAGTTATTGGAGAAACGGTCTGGATTGCGAAGAGGTGCGACCCAAAGTGAAGAGGTACGAAAGACCTAGTCACGGAGTCCGGCACCTAGGCGCCAGATCTCGGTGCCTAGGCACGACGGTTACCTTCTAGAGATACATTGAATTTGGACGAATTTTAAAGAGGTGCCTTAAGCAACCCATGGTAAAATTTAGAGCTCTATAAATAGGAGCCCACTCTACAGAGAAAATCGCACCAAAACCCCCCCTCTTAGTACACATACCCATTTTAGCATCTTCTCTCTCATCTCTAGTTTAATTTAGTCTCTTCCATACTTAGGGTGCCACTTTATTTAGTATCTAGTGAGTTTATTTTGAGTGTTTATTATGTGTAATTGCTGTTGGAGTTTTTCATCATTGCTTTGGAGTCAGTAGAAGTCAGTGGAGCTCTTGAAGGAACACCTTAGATAAGTATTTGTAGTTTGGTTCAAAGTTTTATAAATATGTTTTGTTGTGTTATTTTAATGAGTTCTAAGTAGTTAGTTATCTTTCGCCTTTCAACTATGAAAAGATTATAAATTAATTAAATTTCATAAAAGAATTAAATATAAAATATTTTAAAATATTGTGATGATATTAATACCTGATCTTAGTTTACTTTTTAAATTGGCCATTTAAATTGTTAAAACCTGTTGAAGAATTTGGAGACCTATTCGGAGATAAATTCTTAACTAGTAGATATCACATGAATCCTTAGGTAATCGCAGGCTATACGCGGATTGTTTAAGGTGAAGTGCAAATAAATAGGACAATATTATTTATTGGGCGTAGAATTAATTAGTTTTTAGAGTGACAGACTAAATTTTAATAATTTGGTTTATAGAAAGGTAACAGGTCACTGGTAGGGCCTACCATAGCCACCCTTGGACATCTAGTAGTGTGAGCCTAGATTAACCCATTCTACTAATAAAATATTCTGAGCCTAACTATAGATTAGTCAATATTCTTTGCACCTGGACCAAAGGGTAAAGAGTAGGAATGCTTCTATTTGGGACAATACCATAATCTTAATTCCTTACAAAAGATAATTAATCTATAATTCTTGGATTAGTTGAAAAAGGAGAAAGTCGTTTTTACACTTGCATAGAATTTAAATTACTGCTTATTTTAATTTGCTGCTTACTGCTTCCTTTATTTTAGTAAAAATTATTTTTTGAATATATATATATAAAGGTATATATAATTTGCATAAGAAAATTTCAAAATATTACTTATATATTTTACTTTTTATTTCACTATCCCCATGGGATCGATAACCAGGACTCCACTAGAGCCCTGTATTACTTGAATGATACGTATACATGAGTTTAAAATTGTAAATTTTACAATAATTAAATCTAAATATAAAATTATAAAAGTAAACCTCGCACATCATGTTTTTGGCACCATTTGCTGGAGGTTAAATCTTCTAAAAAGTGATATCAAATTCTTGTATTTTAAAGCATATTTAAAGTTGCATCTGATCAATCTTCTCCTTCTGTAGCTGCTGGAGCTCCCAGTAGGACTGACAATGCTCGGGTCTTGACCACGTTGATCTCAGCAATATCCTCGTCCATGTATCCTGACAGGTCTTCTTCATTTTCGGATCTTTCTTTTTGTTCTTTAACTAACTGATGATATCAGATCTCAACCTTTTCAACGTGACCTCGAGTGGCTTTCCTTTAACGGTTCTGCAACTGGCAGACTGCAGTTGGTGAACATTATTCTCTCGAGTTGTTTTTGAGACGACATTACTTCTCTTAGCTCTGGACTTGACATCAAAACTTCTCATTTATGGTTGCTCTGTCAGTATTGGCTCCGCGACTTTAGGTTGCCACACCATCCTTTTTTCAATTGGGTGCCTAGAATTGGATGGTTCGTCGGTGGTAGGTTGAAAGGTGGAAGTTCGTTTTGAACACAGTAACTTTTTCCTATTTAGATGCGGACCAGATACCACGACTGGTAACTTTTTCCTATTCAATTTCCTTTTCTTTGGCGAAAGTTCCTTTTGAACTGTAGGGGGAAGTACCCTTGGTTCGAGACGTACCTTGGCAGGTATTCTCCCCATCCTTCTCAGGATCTCCGACACAGAGTAATTATCTTTCCTTGCTAGCTTTTCGATTATCATCCGTAATTGAGTGAGCGGTGTATTTCTTATTTTTCATCCTTTATGCTCATCGTAATATGCTGGTCGGGGCAACGCGACAGTGATCTTCTGAGCACTTTCTTCCTCAGGAGCGGCAGAAAATGGGTAAAATCTGTTTCCTTCCAATGGGGGTGAAAGTTCTGGCAGTTCCTCTTCTTCTGGAATTTCCTCAAGAATGGCAATCTCAGTGGATTTAGCTTTAGCCGATCTTCTATTCTTATTCCTTCTCTGAGACTTAGTCAGGGGTTCCATCCTATAGCTGGACCCTATCTCGAAGACGGGTGGTATCGCAGCAAAAGTCATTCCCAACACAGTAACAGGCTCAACACTGGTCTGGATTTCCTTGCCCTTCCATTTAGCAGGGGTAGGTGCAGTGATGATTAGATCAGCGGGGGTAGTGACAATAGTTCGAGAGGTAATCTTATCAGCTTTGACGGCCAATCTTTTAAGTTCAACAGTGTTCCCCTCCAGTTGGGACCCTCTTCAGGGGAGGAAACACTTGAGTCGACTTCAGGCTGAACTCCACTATATTTCACAGATTCATGTGTCATGGATCTCAGTAAGGCAACAGTGATGTCCCCGAACTTAATGTCCATCTGGTCGAATCCTTGTCCAATGCCAATGATTGCGTTGTCAGGCAGTCCATCTCGGTTGATTGCCAAGTCAGTTCTAGTAGCAAAGGAAAAGATCAGCTTCGGTGCAGACATCTTCTAGAGAAAGGATTTGGGACGTCAGAGCTACCCTATATTTCCCTTATCATCACAACGATCTTTTGGACGAAAGAAAGAAGACTAAAGGAAAAGTCCGAATGAGTTTTTGTTAACTTCTTTTTTATTTCATTTGTTTATTTTGTAAAGCTTTTCAGATTTTGTGATTTTATTTCATTCATAGTTAATTAGGGGAAATCAGGAAATAGAATGTTAATAAATACTCGATTAAGATTAGGAAGTCGTGGGACCCTTATCCTGAATTTAGGAAAGGTAGAACTCCGCAGGAATCTCGATTTGGTAGATTGGTCTTAAGTCACACCTATTGGGGGTCTCACCTCGCCTCGTTAGAGAGGTGAAAAAGGAGGATTTCAGAACCTCTCTGTTTAGGGGTGTCTAAACAGTGGCTCCAAAATCCAAGAAGAGTTGATCATACCCGTTCAAGACAGAAATGAACAAGATACGTCAACGGAAGAATGATAGTTTAATCCATGAGGTACATGGATTCACTACCGATTTATGAAAGTAAAACCATCTGGTCAAAAATGGAGAGAGGAACTAGTCTTTAGCACAGTCGCCAGAAGCATGTCGACATATTTTTAGGTTATGTGTGTTGTATTTTGAAAAGGGGTCACCTACAGAAATTGTCGGCGAATTTTCCAATTTTAAATTTAATTTAAATATATATAGTTTGAAAGTAGCATTTGATTTTGAAAATAGTTTTAAATTTGAAAATTTTAAGATATGAAATTAAATCGATCTCACATCCCAAATAGTTTGAATAAACGAGCGCCTCATCACAAACCGTATATTTATTCCGAGGAATAGACACACTGCTTGATGATGGGGCTCGATTAAATGAACAAGACAGATTGTGACATCTGTTTGGTCTGTGAACCAATTTTATAAGCCGACAAATTCCCCTACTTAATATAAAGGAATTAAGCAGGGTTTATATTACCTTGGTTCTTAAAGTTCCCTATAAGGGCAAGCCCCTATAGTTAATTACATCTTAAATGACAGGAATCATTTAAGAAAACTCTCGATAATGATCAGTGGTTTTGCTCTCAAGAATTTGAAATTTTATGGTTTCAAACAAATTGGATTTTAGAAATTTCAATAAGGAATAGTTCAAATTTGGAACAGTTATTTTGAGAGTCCAAAGGAAGAGAAGTAGGAGAAGTTGAAGATCCAAGAGGAATCTTGGCAACTTCCCAAACTATCCTATGGTTTGGCTTAAATTTAGAGAGAATTATTTAATGTTTCAATCTTGCCAATTTTAGTTAATTAGGACTTATATTTGTATGATACAATCATAAAAATAGCCTCGAAAATGTAAGGGTTCATGTCGCACCAAACGACTACCTCTGAGTGCTAAGACCGGTTAAGGCTTAATTTTCGTAACATGATTATGCAAATGCCTAACAAAAAGCTAAGGATTTATGTTCCACTAAGCAAACTACCTCAAAATCCTATGTCTTTGTTATTTAAAGCTAGGAAAGGTTTTGTTGAAGTAGACACAAGTTTTGCTGACGAAGATGAGCGTACTGCCCACTGTGCTCCAAGCTCATTGTTGTTGCAGAGGTTTGGTTTTAGAAGGTGGCAATCAAGAGATGAGAGAAGTGTTTTGGTTTAGAAGATTCTTAAGGTTCTGATGTCTTAATGTTTTAATTAAAACAAATCTTAAAGTTGATTAAGCAGAACCGATTAAGATCCCACAGTTTCCTCATCCCGACACTGCTATTTTCATCGAATTTACTTAGTCCAAATGAATTTGCTAAATTGTACTGAATGAGTTCCACACTTTCATTTAGACAGTGGGAAATCTCGTTAGCAACACGTGGGTTACATCATCCGAGGGATTCCCGATCATCCAACAAGACATTTTAATTTAGTTGTAGTTGTAGTTTTGTTGTTCTGTTTGTGATTAAATTTTAAGTTATTTTATCTTTTGAATGTTGCGGCGGTGAATTTTATCTTGTTATGAATTTTAATTTAGTTTTGGGTTTCAGTTTTGTGGCTATCCTAAAAGATTTCAGTTTTCATGCAGGGTGACATTCTTGTTTAACATACAAGTTTTGCAAGAAAGAAAGTACAGCGCATTTAAATAATTCGTAATAAAATAAAAGTGTACCTGGGGGGTCTTCTTGTCATTCCAGGCTGCACTCAAAACACATGTCAGGGGGTTTAAATATTTGCAATAAATACCTAAGTAAAGGTAAGGGAAGGTTCTGGTTGTCCATCAAAATCCTAATCCTACTACTAGTTAATTCCTTTGACGTCTAGGTTCTTGTGTTTTATTAAGGATGATTTTCTTCACCAAAGAACAATTAAGTTCAATTGTTCTTCTAAAACGTCTTATCATATTGAGAAGGTGCTTAGGACAAGTCCTAAACATCTTTTCGATGTTTCTGGGATTATTTTGAGTCCAAATGAATTTCATTGTACAGGTGAATTGATCATCCAAGAATTTAGTTAAGTTTTGTTTCTTGCTCAGTGAACTTGGACATTTGATTATTCTGTGAGTAAAGTATCATTTCACTTGATACTCCACCTAAGGGTTATGAGTGTGAGAGCCTTCAGGGTCAAATCAGTTTGTGAAGGGATTTAACCATTAACGTTGATTTGTTATTTCAAGATAGTTTAGTTTAGTTATAAAATTTCAAATTGATTTTTAAAAGTTTTAAAATTGTTTAACTTAAATATGTGTTTAAATTATTTAGTTCCATTGAATTTTGATAACTCAAATTTGTTGTAAATATTTTAAATTGATCTTAATTGTAACTTGTTTTGAGGTTAACTTTTAAGATTTCATATTTGTTTTAGATTAAGTTTTAAGTGATTTCAAATTAGCTTTAATGTTTTAGGTTTACTTTAATTTAATTATTAAATCATTCAATGTTTTAAACTTTTAATTTAATGAAGGATTATTAATTTTAATTATCATTATGTTTTAGAGTTAATTAAGAGTTTGAATGTTATTAATCCATTTAGAGACTTTAAATTAAAGAATTGATATCTTCTTAAGTCATGTCCCTAATTTTAATAATCCAAAATTTTAATTATTCTTCCAAAAATTAAATGAATGAATTAATTAAGATTTCATTTTTATGATGTAGGTGATTAATGGGTTTCTACCTCTAAATTCCCTAAGTTTTAATCATCTAAGAGAAAATTTAGGATCAAATGTGCATCCCTCCCTTTGATTAAGCCTAAATATTAATTAGGGTTAAAATCCCTTAATTACCTTTATGCCCTCTTGTGCATATTCACTTCATAACTCATTAAATTGAGCTCAAATGAACTTGAAATTTTTATGTCCCTTAACTCACATGTCAATTAAGGCATTAGAGGAGAAAATGTGATTTTTCTGTTTTTAATTTGATTTATATAATTATTTCAATGAAAAATAAGGATTTTTAATGAAAATTCAACAACATGTCCAAGATAAAGTTTCTATCCTTAGGAAAATTATGGGATGTTTCTACTGACTAGAGGACCACTTGAACCGATTTTAATGATTTTTTGAATTATATTTTATTTATTATAATTATTTTAAATTTTGGAGTATTAATTAATTATAAAATAAGATTAAAGTTGAAAATTAAATTTTATATTTTTCATAAATCTCTCTGATCGCATGGAACTCAGAGAAATAAATTATATATTTTTCTGATTTTTATTTGAAGTTTTAGAATTATTTTAGTGGGAAGGGTTGGAAAATCCATTTTTAATATTAAAAAATTACATTAAGCCTTTAAAATTCAATATCTTTTCTTAGGGACTTAAGAAAAAATATTTGGTTGATTCCTAAGTTATTAGGAGACTAAATATGACAATTTGTGAATTTAATTATTTTTGTGATTTTTATTATTTTTTAATTATTAAAATATTAAAAAATAGGTTAAAAATGAAAATTTTAGAAAAATTCCAATTTTAATTTTCATAGACTTATCTGATCCCAGAGAGGCCACAAAATAAATTTGGTGAATTTTTGAAATGTACTTTAGGTTTTATAAATTTTTAAAGTATAAAAGTGACCATGTTATTTAAATAATTCATTTAGTGGGTTAAATCATTTTCAATTGATTTCAAATTTTTATGTAAGACTCCTCTGACCCTAAAGATCAGTGGAGAATTGATTTTTTGTTATTTTAATGAGTGGTTGTTTCAAATTAATTTAATCTTAATTTTAGGGTTTTGGCCAAATTAGGGTTCATTTAAATGAGTTAATTCAAACTATAATTTTCCTAGGGTCCTCTGGTCCAGAGATACTTCCTCTAATTTTCCTAGATTTTCTTAATCAATATGCTAATTATTGGAATTAAAATACTAAAACAGACATATAAACTTGGAAAATAGATAACTGGCTACAGAGATAGCCTCTGGCCTTGGAAAATTCAGGGAATGTTCCCAAGATCAGAGGCTACAAAAGCCCTATGGTCTCATGCCATGGTGAATTGTATGCATGAATGGAGAATTAAAATACTCAGAACATTATTAAATTAATTAAAAATAAAATACTCAAAAAAATAACTTATTTCTTTTTCCACATTAATCTCCTCTATTCACTGAGCAAGAGTGTCTTTTTAGTTCATTTTTAGGATTTTTCTATGCAAAGATATGCATTTTTAAGGGTTTTGGTATTTAAATAAATAAAAAATAACTGTAATTTCCTACTTATCCGACGAGGCGCCATGTCATCCTCGGCAGATCTGAAGTTCCACGCGACACTTCTCCATTCGACGACGCCTTCTGAGTCAGCACCACGCGGTCCGCGCTTTACGTTCTGCGGTTCTATCCAGCTTTATCTCCAGCATCCATCCGATACACATGCAATCCGACGGTGGATGGTCATCGTCCCCAACTGTTTTAACCCTAGAGTCATCCACCTTCTAGACCTAAGATCTCGCTCCAGACTCAACTAAATCATGCACGATTGGTCTCTATCGACGCGTCTAGCCTAGACAAAGCTATTTATACGTCTAACATGCATTGAAATTGCACATAACAAAATGAAGAATTGCAGGAAGCTCGGGAGGGAAGAGAGGTCAATACCTTGGCTCTGAGAGGTGAAGCCTCAATCAGAGATGCTCAGCACATTCGTTGGAGTAAGTGGAGCCTCCAGATGAACTCTCTGGTCCTGGTGAGCTGCCTAGGTATGATTTCCTCCGAACCCGATTTGGTGTTTTCACATCTGGAGCAATTGGCTGACCTGGTGAGGAGGCTTCCACTGGGGAACTCCTTCTCTTGGTGCTGGGAAGGTGTGGGTGAGTTTAATTTGGTTTTGGTGGAGGTTCAGGAGATGTCCTGTTTTTGGCCTGACTTTCAGCTGAGAAATTGGGCTCAGCTAGGGGATTTCAGGGCAGGAGGACAGTGGGGCTCTTGTTCTCTAAGCTGGGAGAAGGTTTGGGAGTAGTTTAGGGGAGTTATGTAGAGAAAAACTCAGTACCTTGAATTTGGCCGAGAGGAGGGGATTATATAGAGCTTCCTAGAGAGGGGAGCTCAGGGCCAGGCAATGGTGTTTGGGGCTGCTTAGGGTGAGGGCAGAGCAGGTAAGGTGGCTGGTGAAAGGATTAGCCACTGCCCATGCTCACTATTGAGTTTTCAAGGAAAAAGGGGTGCTCGGGCGTGGCTGTTCCGGCAGCTGGAGTGGCTGGCAAGGATAGTCAGGCGGCTAGGCCGGCTGAGGATGTGTGGAGGAGGAGTTTAGCTCAAATAATTTGGCAGACATGGTTGCTTAAAGGGAGATTAAAGATGTAACATGGATTTAGCCATGTGGCTTGGTCCCTTGGTCCAAAGTGATGGACCATTGGTCCATGGCTCATGGGGCTTGGCTTAGGTCAGGTTAAACCCACCCTAGGAGGTCTAGGGTTGGCAGCCAAGGTGTTGGTTTGATTTAATTTAATTTGGAACATAGGTTCAATTGGTTTCATATAGGTTTGAGTTGGGCTAACTTGAGTTTGGGTTTTAATTGGATCAAATTGATTAATCAACATTGTGTAAATGATTGTAGGGAAGATTTTCATGAAGACATGAATTGGGTTAGAGTTCATTTGGAGTTTCAACTTGGAGGATTTTGGAGTTTTGGTTAATTTTGGTCACCATGGGTTAGGTTGGATTTAGATTTGGCTAGAGTTTGATTAAAGGCCAGTTGATGGTTCAAAATGTTACAAATGATTGTTATGAAAGGTTTAAGATAGACATTGGGTGGAAATTTTGGGTTTAGGGGATTCAATTTAGAGAATTAGGGGTAGGTGACAACTTTAAGGAAAATTTGGGGGTTTTGATTTCAAATGAATTTTGAGTTGGGTTTGGGTTTAAATTGAGGTCCAATTGATGTCGTATTCGGTGTAGGGATGTATTAGGAAGGGTTTAAAGTTGATTTGGGGAGAAATTGAGTTGAATTGGGTTGGATTTGGGTAGGTTTGGTTCATAGGTTAAAATTGGGGCTTTTAGTTTTGGGTTGAAATTGAATTCAAATGTGAATAAAATTGGGCTTGGATTTGGTTTAGATTGGTATTGGAGATGTTTAATTGAAGTTTAGAATTGTATTTGGGCAATGTTGAGGTCAATTGGGTTGATTTGGTTTGACATTGGGTCCATTTGGGTTAAAAATGGGTCAAAATGGAGGGTTTTGATAAATTTGGGTTAAATTAGCAAAATTAGGTTATGGTGTAGTTAAAAAAAATGAAATTGGGAATATTTGGGATTTTTTTGGAATTTTGTAGGAATTTTTGGAATTTTTGGAATTTTGGGCTAAAAGAGTATTTCAGGGTATTTGGAGGTTATTTAGAGGGTATTGGGGTATTTTGGTGGGTTTAAAAGGTTGGAATTGTTTTAAAATGATTCTTAGGAATCTTAGGAATTTTGGGTAATTTTTGCGAATTTTTAGATGATTTGGTAGTTGTGGGTGGCAATTTAGGTAGTTTTGGGTAGGTTAAGGGGACCCAATGTCAAAACTAGAGATTTTGGCAAAATGAATAGGGTTTTAAATATGGAAGAAATGGATCATTTTAGTAGAGTCAAGGTTGAGTAAAAATTGATTTGGAATGGAATAAGGGTTTGGGAGCATGAGCTATGGACTTAACCAAGTCCAACCACTTTGGGACCAAGTCAAGCCAAATGGTAACCACTTTATGATCCTTCACATATTGACCTTAGCCATCTTAATCAACGATTAGTGGCTTGGGCTCAATAACGTGAGTTTCATAAAGGGTAGAAGGTAAGGGTCCAAGGTTTAGGTTAAGAGGCTTAGGGGTGTGTGTGTGTGCAAGAGAAGCCCAAGTCACCCACGGTCACCCTAAGTCCAAACAATCCTATAGGAACTCACTATTGGTTTCCCATATGGTGGTTCTAACCTTCCATGGTGATTTAGATGTTCGCAACCATCCAAGTGGGGTCCCAAGAGGAGTCAAGAAGTAGCTGAATTGCTAAAAGGTGGGTCCCAATTCTAGTCCTCTAGGATAGTCAAGGAGAAGTCTTATGGCTAGATCCTAAGTACTAGGAGAAAAGAAAAGACCTCACCAAAAATGAGGTCAATAGGGTCTAACATCTCATAACAAAGTTTTTCACCTCAAACTAAATTAGGGGGCTTTAGCCTGTCACTAAAAAGTCCTCTAGTTTTACTCCCCATTAAAACATATCTCCCTATTTATTTTCACTCAATTATATGAACTACAATTCTCATCCATACAATTGCATGTGATTCTTTCCAATTATTGATTAAGACAAAGCCACAATGGATCCTACATAATCTGCCAAAAAGTTTTAACATCTTAATTGGCTAATTACAGAGTTACAGTAGTAGGGGTTATTTCTCATAATCCCAGTCTTTTGAATATTGATAAAGGCTTAAGGTTAATGCTTGTACCCAAATCACACAATGCTTTGCCATAAAATCTGTCTCTGATCGCACATGGAATTGTGAAACTACCAGGATCTTTAAGCTTTTTAAAAAGCTTTTTCTGAATTATTGTACCACACTCTTCTATAAGTGCAACAGATTCATTATCTTCAAACTTCATTTTTCTGTTGAGAATATCCTTCATAAATTTCACATAGCCTGACATATTTTCTAAGGCATCAGCAAATGGAATGTTAATTGTAAGTTTCTTAAATATCTCTAAGAACTTAGAAAATTGCTTATCCAACTTTTGTTGATGAAGTATCTGAGGAAATGTAGGCGGTGGCTTTTCTAAATCCATCCTAGGTAGAGAAATAGATCTTTCCAAACCTTTCAGAGCGTCCTCTTTTGGTTTTTCAATCTCTTCTTTCTCTACTTTAATCTCTTTTCGAACTCCACTTTCTAACTCTCTTCCACTTCTCAATTGAATTGCTTTTACTTGCTTTTTTTTCTTTTCTCTTATGGACACTTTCTTAGGAGATCTTTAAATCGTTCACATGCTTCATATATGGATTCACCTTCAAACTGACAAAACGATGTAATATCATTTCTAAGCTTCGTAGTCTTTTATGGTGCAAAATATTTAGAAAGAAATTTTTGTGCTAATTCACTCCATGTTCTGATAGATCCAGGTGCTAATGAATTTAACCATATCTTAGCCTTTTCCCTCAGTGAAAAAGGAAAAAAGTCTATGTCTATAGCATCATCAACATGGTGTCTAGATGCCTAAGCAAGAATTATTCAATGGATATCTAGCAGCTAGTTTCATTTACCTTTGGTTCAATAACTCCACATCGGCTTCAATCTTTTCAATCCTTTATGTAATTCCTTGAATACTAGCTGCTAGATATCCATTGAATATTTCTTGCTCACTTTCACTAATAAACTTCTTCTTGTTGGCTTCCTACTTCTTCTTAACTTTGCTCTCTCAAGAAGACATTTTTGCACTCAAAATACTCTCCTTTAGACTCATAAATGAAAATAAGAACTAGGGCAAGTATTCCTTTATTTTAGGGTTTTTTTATAAAGTTGAGAAGGCACAAAACTGACCATAGAAGTGTTAAAACTCCTCATTAACTCCAAATATCACTTACCCATGACTTAGGCATCTAGACACCATGTTTTCACATTTTTTTGTGGCTCCAGCGCCAATCTGCGGCGCATAGCCGCCAGTGCTTAATTTTGCACTGGTCTACTAAAAATCCAAAGCATCATTCTAACTCCTCTAAGTCATCAAATAAGGTCCAAAGAACAACTCTATAGCATATATACTTCAAATAACTACCAAAATAATCATAAAAACAAACCAAACAAAGCACACACAACAAATATAAGGCAAAACACACAGCTAACTATGGGTTGCCTGCCACAAAGCGCTTGGTTTATCTTCTTCAGCATGGCATACAGAGCTTATTTTGAGTGAACCGACATCAGATTCTCATCAGGTTTAAATTGATCGACTGAAAAATAAGGTTTACGTCTATGACTGTTAACTTTAAATATTTTTCCAGTCTTATGATCTTGAATATCCATAGCTCCATAGGAATAAAATTTCATCACAATAAATGGGCCTGTCCACCTGAACTTAAGTTTTCCAACAAATATTTTTAGTTTAGCATTACATAGCAAAACTTTTTGCCCTAGCTCAAGATTTTTAGTTTGAATCTTTCGATCATGCCATAACTTCATCTTTTCTTTATAAATCTTTGCATTTTCATAAGATTCATTCTTTATCTCTTCAAGCTCATTTAATTGCACCAATCTCTTTTCTCCAAGATCTTTCAAATTATAATTGAACTCTTTAATAACACAATAAGCATTATGCTTATGCTCAACTGGTAAATGAAAAGCTTTTCCAAAAATTAATCTATATGGGGACTTTCCTATAGGAGTGCTGTAAGAAGTCCTATAGGGCCACAAAGCATTATCCAGTTTAATTGACCATTCCTTTATATTTGGATTAACAGTCTTTTCCAATAATCTTTTAATTTCACGATTAGATAATTCAACGAAATCACTTGTCTGCGGATGATAAGCAGGAACAATTCGATGATTAATATGATATTTCTTTGCTAACATTTCCATAAGCGCTTTTCTGAAATGACTTCCCCATCATTTATGTTTATTCTTGGTATTCCAAATCTACAAAAGATATTCTTTCTAAAAAACTTTGCAACACTTTGAGCATCACATTGAGGTAAAGCAATAGCTTCTATCCATCTGGATACATAGTCTACTGCTATCAAAATGTATATAGTTTTGAAAGATGGTATAAACGGTCCCATGAAATCTAATCCCCAAACATCAAATATTTCAACTTCTAACATATAATTGAAGGGAATCTCATTTCTTCTAGAAATATTGCCTAATCGTTGACATCTATCACAATTTTTAATATAAGCATTAACATCCTTAAAAATTGTAGGCCAATAAAATCCAGATTGTAAGATTTTATATGCAGTTTTATCAACTCCAAGATGTCCCCCATGATCAGAATTATGATATTTTTGAATAATTTCATAAGTTTCTTCTAAAGGAACACATCCTCAAATGATTAAATCATTTCTTTGTTTATATAAAAATGGGTCATTCCAAAAATAAGTTTTTTCTTCAGATACAAATTTCTTCCTCTCCTGGTATGTCAAACAAAAGGCATAATATTACTAACAATAAAGTTTAGAATGTTGGCATACTACAGAACATGACACTCATTAATAATGAACAATTTTTCATCAGAAAAATTTTCATTAATTTCTTCAACATCACAAAGAGATTTTTCAGTTTCAAGCCTGTACAGATGATCAACAATTTGATTATCAGCACCCTTCCTATCTACTATCTCAAAATCAAATTCTTGTAAAAGAAGAATCCATCTTATCAATCTTAGTTTAACATCTTTCTTCTTCATTAAATACTTAATAGTAGAATAATCAGTATGCACCACACATTTAGTTTCAATTAAATATGATCTGAATTTATCAAAAGCAAATACTATAGCTAATAACTCTTTCTCAGTAGTGGTATAATTAATTTAGCTTCATTAAGAGTTCTACTAGCATAGTAGATTACTTTTAAAATTTTATCATATTTCTGACCTAAAACAGCTCCAATAGCATAATCACTAGCATCACACATTAAATCAAAAGGTACTTCCTAATTTGGTGACACTATAATAGGTAGAGTGATTAATTATTCTTTTAATGTTTCAAAAGCTTTTATGCATTTATCATCAAAATAAAAAATTACATCTTTTTCCAGTAAATGACATAAAGGCTTTGAAATTTTTGAAAAGTCTTTAATATAACGCCTGTAGAATCCAACATGTCCTAAAAAACTTCTAATTCCCCTTACATTGGTTGGGTAAGGTAAATTAGAGTTCACTTTAATTTTTGCAAGATCTACCTCCATACCATTTTTTGATATACAATGTCCTAAAACTATTCCACCTGCTAACATAAATTGGCATTTTTCCCAGTTAAGAACCAAATCAGTTTCTTTACAGCATTATAAAACTTTAGACAGTTGTTATAAACATGATTCAAATAAAATTCCAAAAACTAAAAAGTCATCCATAAAAACATAAATTCCTTTTTCAATTAAATTACAGAAAATTTCCATTATACATCTCTGAAATATAGCAGAGGCATTACATAAACTGAAGGGCATTCTTCTAAAATCAAATGTGCCATAATGACTAGTAAACGTTGTTTTCTCTTGATCCTTAGGAGAAATTTTTATTTAGTGGTAACCAGTATATCCATACAGAAAATAAAAATATTTATGCCCATCTAGTCTATCCAGCATCTGATCTAGAAAAGGAAGTTGAAAATGGTCCTTCATTGTAGCAAGGTTTAATTTTCTATAATCAATACATATTCTCCGTCCTGTAACTTTTCTTGTTGGTAAAATTTCATTCTTTTCATTAACAGTCACTGTAACTCCTCCTTTTTTAAAGACACATTGAATATGACTAACCCATTCACTATCTGAAATAGGGTAGATGCAACCACTTTAAAATATCTTATTTAAAAACTTCTTTTATAATAGAATTTTATCTCCTTTGAGGATCAACCCGAGCTTTGCAGTTATGATCCATAAGAATTTTGTGCATACAAATTGAAAGACTGATTTCTTTAATATCAGTTGAAAGACTGATTTCCTTAATATCAGTTATTGACCATCCAAAAGCTTTCTTATATTTCTTTAAAATTTCGAGCAATCTCTCTTCTTCTTTTTCAGTCAATTGAGAGGAAATTATAACTGGAAAAGTTGAGGAATAGCCTAAAAAGGCATACTTCAAATAGTTAGGAAGAAACTTTAAATCAAGTTAAGGAGGCTTTTCAATAAATGGACCAAAAGATTCATCTTTTTCATTCATGTCCAACAATTCAAAAATTTCATGAACATAATTTAAATCTTCCTCATGAAATTCTTCAGAATGTTGTAATTCCTTTGCTTGCTCGTGTTCGGATTCTTCACTTTCAGATTTTTCTTCATAAACTGATTTGAAATGACATTCACTTAAATATTTGATAACATCCATTCTATAACATTCATCGTCTTTACCTCTTGTAGGATATTTCATTGATTTTGAAATATTGAATGCAACAGTTTAGTCATTTACTCTCATTATAAATTCCCTTTTTTGCACATCTATCATTGCTTTGTCTGTGGCTAGGAATGGTCTCCCTAAAATTATGAGTATCTCTTTATCTTCCTCCATATCTAACAACATGAAATCAGCAGGAAAGATAAATTGATCCACGTTAACCAAAACATCCTCTATAACTCCTTTAGGATATGTGATCGAATGATCCGCTAATTGCAGAGTTACAGTAGTAGGGGTTATTTCTCATAATCCCAGTCTTTTGAATATTGATAAAGGCTTAAGGTTAATGCTTGTACCCAAATCACACAATGCTTTGCCATAAAATCTGTCTCCGATCGCACATGGAATTGTGAAACTACCAGGATCTTTAAGCTTTTCAAAAAGCTTTTTCTGAATTATTGTACCGTACTCTTCTATAAGTGCAACAGATTCATTATCTTCAAACTTCATTTTTCTGTTGAGAATATCCTTCATAAATTTCACATAGCCTGACATATTTTCTAAGGCATCAGCAAATGGAATGTTAATTGTAAGTTTCTTAAATATCTCTAAGAACTTAGAAAATTGCTTATCCAACTTTTGTTGATGAAGTCTCTGAGGAAATGTAGGTGGTGGCTTTTCTAAATCAATCTTAGGTAGAGAAATAGATCTTTCCAAACCTTTCAGAGCGTCCTCTTTTGGTTTTTCAATCTCTTCTTTCTCTACTTTAATCACTTTTTGAACTCTACTTTCGAACTCTCTTCCACTTCTCAATTGAATTGCTTTTACTTGCTTTTTTTTTCTTTTCTCTTATGGACACTTTCTTAGGAGATCTTTAAATTGTTCCCATGCTTCATATATGGATTCACCTTCAAACTGACAAAACGATATAATATAATTTCTAAGCTTCGTAGTCTTTGATGGTGCAAAATGTTTAGAAAGGAATTTTTGTGCTAATTCACTCCAAGTTCTGATAGATCCAGGTGCTAATGAATTTAACCATATCTTAGCCTTTTCCCTCAATGAAAAAGGAAAAAGTCTATGTCTATAGCATCATCAAAAATACCATCATATTTAAAAGTAGTACATAATTCTAGAAAATTGGCAAGATGTAAATTAGGATCTTAGTTGGCGCTCCCCCAAACTGATTATTAGATACCATTTCGATAATAGCAGGTTTAAGTTCAAATGAATTAGCAACTACAGTAGGGTGTGGAATACTACCATGTAGGGTTAGCATAATCCCTTAAAGGTTTGTATTCTTGATGGATGTTAACATTTTGATTTTCTTGATTCGCCATTTCTTGAATCTTTTTAACTTTTTTAGTATTTTTAATTTTTTTAATTTTTCTGATAGTTCTTTCTAATTTAGAATCATAAGGCACAAGTTCTTCAGAACCTAAACTACGCATACAAAAATACAATAAGATAAAGTAAAATACACTAACAAAATTAAAGAAAAGTAAAAAAATTAATTATTCTTAATCTTATTTATATGAAATTTTAATTAACTTCTCTGACAACGACACAGAAAACTTGATTCCCAAATATTTATGCTTACATTTTTTGCTTTATATTTCTTTTCAATGATAATATCTCTTCCCCTTGCAACGACTTCAAAAACATGATTATGAAGCAAACAAGAGATATATTTTAGTTATTTTATAGTATGGGATTCTACGCAAGTCTACATATCATTTGTTAAGTAATATATGACTTTCTGCTTAAGCCCCGAGATATCAAACCCAGAGGGAAATTTCTAAAAATTTTAAAAAATAAGAAAATTAACTTTTTACTTTTTAAATTGATTTTGTAAAGTATGTTTTAAAATAGATAATTTGGAAATTTTTTTTGATATTTTCTATTTTAGAAAAAGGAAAGCAAGCAGTTAAAATTAACAGGACTACTAATCACTATGAAAGCAATGAGAATAAAATATATTTTTCCTCTTTTATTGAATCAGTAATAATTATGGAATTTTTTTGTGGAAGTATTTAAATGTTTTGTGTCAAATATGAGCAAATATATTATTTACCCTTACTTGGTTCTACAAAGAACATTGGTTAATTTGAAGCTTTGAAATTTTGTAGATGGGTTAGGCAAGGAAGATATCAGCTCTCACTCTAGAGTTCCCTCGATTCCCTCCACCTTGGGGCTAACATCTCATAACAAAATTTTTCACCTCAAACTAAATTAGGGAGCTTCAGCCTGTCACTCTAAAGTAGTATAATTTTACTCCCCATTAAAACATATCTCCCTATTTATTTACTCAATTATATGAACTACAATTCTTTTCCAAATAATTGCATGTGATTCCTTCCAATTATTGATTGAGACAATGCCGCAATGGAACTTACATAATTTCTTTACAAATTTTAACATCTTAAATAGCCAAATCAAGAAGTAAATTAAGTGCAAGGAAATAAATCATCACAACTTCTTCCAACATTAAACTTATATACTTCCCATAACTTCATTCCATAATTTAATTACTTCATCATTTAAAAGGAAAAAAATAAAGAAAACTACTCAGCACTCATGGAGAAAACACAAACAAAACTTGATTTGAAAGTAGAAATCATATTGAAAACAAAACAAGTTTTACTTAAAAACTAATGTAAAAATAAAGATAAACAGATATCTAAAAATCCTCTTGTCGGCATATTTTTAGGTTGTGTGTTGTGAAAAGGGGGTCGCCTACAGAAGTTGTCGGCAAATTTTAGATTTTAAGTTTAATTTAAATATACATATAATTTAAAAGATAGAAATTGATTTTAAAAATAATTTTAAGTTTAAAAATTTTAAGATATGAAATCAAACCGATCTCACATACCAAATAGTTTATATAAACGAGCACCGCACCACAAACTGTATATCTATCCCGAAGAATAGACACACTGCTTGATGATGGGGCTCTGTTAAATAAACTAGAAGATTTGTGACATCTATTTGGTCTGTGAACAAATTTTATAAGTTGACAAGTTCCCATGCTTAATATAAAGGAATTAAGCGGGGTTTATATTACATGGGTTCTTAAAGTTCCCTACAAGGGCAAGCCCCTATAGTTAATTACATCCTAAGTGACGGGAATCACTTAAGAAAACTCTCGATAATGATCATTGGTTTTTATCTTAAGAATTTCAAAGTTTAAGGTTTTGAAACAATTGGATTATGTTTCAATCCTACTAATTTTAATTAATTAAGACTTATATTTGTATGACATAATCACACAAATAGCGTCGAAGATGTGAGGGTTTATGTCGTACCAAACCACCACCTTGGAGTCCTAAGACCGGTTAGGACATAATTTGCACAATATGATTATGCAAATGACTAACGAAAAGTTAAGAATTTATGTTGCACTAAGCAAACTACCTCAAAATCCTATGGCTTGGTTATTTAAAACTAGGAAAAGGTTTTGCTGAAGTAGACACAAGTTTTGCTGACGAAGATGGTCGTGCTGCCCACCGTGCTCCAAGCTCCGTGTTGTTGCAGAGGTTTAGTTTTAGAAGGTGAAAATCAGGAGATGAGAGAAGTGTTCTGGTTTAGAAGAGTCTTAATGTTCAGATGTATTAATGTTTTAATTAAAACAAATCTTAAAGTTGATTATAACAACATCGGTCATTCTGGCACCGTTATTTTTATCGGATTCACTTAGTCCAGATGAATTTGCTAAACTCAATTGAATGAGTTCCACATTTTCATTTAGACCGTGGGAAATCTCGTTAGCAACACGTAGGTTACATCATTCGAGGTATTCTCGATCATCCAACAAGACGTTTTAATTTAGTTATAGTTGTAGTTTTGTGTTCTGTTTTTGATTAAATTTTGAGTTGTTTTATATTTTAAAATGTTGTGGCAGTAGATTTTATCTTGTTGTGACTTTTGATTTTAGTTTTGGGTTTCAGTTTTGTTGCTGTCCTAAAGATTTTAGTTTTCATGCAACAATCTTGTTTAACATGCAAGAAGAGTAAAGTGCAGTTTATATAAATAAATTGCAATAAAGTAAATTGCAATAAAATAAAAGCGTACCTGGAGGGTCTTCTCGTCATTCCCGGCTGCACTTAAAACACATGTTAAGGCATTTAAATATTTATTACAAGTACCTAGGTAAAGCTAAGGTAAGATTTTGGTTGTCTACCAAAATCATAATCCTATTGTTAGTCATTTCGTATGACGTCTAGGTTCTTGTATTTTGTTTAAGGATGATTTTTCTTCATCAAGAACAATTAAATTCAATTGTTATTCTAAAACATCCCATCATATTGAGGAAGTGCTTAGGACGAATCCTAAACATCTTTTCAATACTTCTGGGATTATTTCGAGTCCAAATGAATTCCTTTGTTTAGGTGAGTTGATCATCCAAGAATTTAGTTAAGTTTTGTTTCTTGCTCAGCAAATTAGGATGTTTGACTATCCTATGAGTAAAGTGACATTTCATTTAATGCTCCATTTAAGAGTTATAATAATGAAAACCTTTAAGGGGCAAATCAGTTTGTTAAAGAATTTAATGATTTAAAATTGGAACTGGTGATTTAAAGTGATTTAATTTAGTTTTGAAATTTTAATATTCTTAAGTTTGGAATAGTGTACAAATTGTTTTAAATTTAATTTAAATCTTTAAACCTTTTTTTTATTATCTTAATGTTTCAGATTAATTTTGATGTTTTAAATTTACATAGAAGTGTTTGAATTATTCATATATTTTTGATGGTTTGATTTAGGTTAATTATGGTATTTTAGGTTAGTTTTGATTAGCTTAATTTATTTTATATGCTTAATTATGAATTGTTTTAATATTATTTGTTGACCTCATTTCTGATGAGGTCTTCTCTTCTTCTTTTTTAGTACTTAGGATCTAGCCTTAGGCTTTTCCTTTGACTATCTTAGAGGATTAGAATTGGGACCCACCACCTAGAAATTCAAACCACTTCTTAGCTCCCTGCAAACTCCACAAACTTGACTGTAGACCCCTAATCACCTAGAGGGTTGATATCAAATGTGAAAGTTTAAAGGATGGGTTCCTATAGGACTCTTTGGCCTTAGGACTGCCCTGGGTGGCTTGGTCTGGTGAGGGATGACTTACACACACTTTACACTTGTACACTACACTTTCACACACCTCCTAAAACCACACTTATACCCAACTTTGACCTCCTGACTCATGAAAGTGATTCACATGGATGGTCCTTAACCCCTAAGCCCTTGATCAAGAGGGTTAGGAACAACATAGATGAATGCCTCGAATGAGTCCCTTCATGGCTCATGTGGGCTTGATATGGCTTCATAGCTCAACCAAAATGATTTCATTCCATTTACATTCACCCAATCTTCAATTTTCCAAATTTTTAATTTTTGACCCCCGGGACCCCTGAACTGCCTAGCCTACCCAAAAATCCTTGTAATTACCCAAATTTTCCAGAAAATCTCCAAATCACCCAAAATTCCTCAAGACCAATCCCAAACATTCCCACATCACTCAAATTGACCATCCATAGCCAAAAATACCAAAAATTCCAAAAAATACCTCCCAATACCCTCCAAATACCCAAAATGCCCCTCTTGACCCAAAAATCCAAAAATTCAGACAATTCCCAAAAAAATCCAGAAAATACCAAATATTCTCAATATCATTTTGTTCAACTACACCATGGGACAATTTTTTCAATTTACCCCATTTTTGTCAAAATCCCCAATTTGACCCATTTTAACCCAAACCTAACCCAAACCAAACCAATTCAAGTCCAATTAACCCCAAATCTTTTCTAAACCTTCCCTAACATCCCCACAAACAAAACACTAACATGATTTGTCCAAAATTTGGATCCAAACCCCACTCAAATTCAACCTAAAACCAAAAGGCCCAATTTTGACCTAAATCCACCCCTAACCCAAATAAGCCCAAATCCCAAAATCAAAATCCAACCAAAGTTGGAACCTCTTTCAAACACTCCCATAAACATTTCCCAACATCAATTTAACATCAATTTCAACCCTAGCCCAACATTGGCCCAAGTTAGCCCAATTTGACCTACATAGGCCCATTTATCAAATCAACTCAAATTCAACCCAATTCAAACCCAAATCACTCCAAACTTGTTTAAAATCAATCATGACACATCCTTAAGCCAAACCCAACAATTATTTGGCCCAAGACTTTACCAAACTTTCATCCTAAAATCCATTTTAAAATCCAAAAGCCCACTTCCCTAAACCATTTTAAAGCCCATCTTCACTAAATTTCAAAGGCCCAAAATTCATCCAAAGTCCATATGACACTCTTCTTCATCATGCATTCAATTAAAATCATCCCTTAAGTCCTAAATCAATCATCAAATGGTTCCAATTCAAGCCATATGCCAAATCCCATCAAATCACCCCTAAATTACAAAAATTTCTAAAATCCATTTTCATGAAATTGACCAAGCCTTTTCCCAAGCCAAAGGCAAGACATGAAGCCACTCTTAAGCCACATGCAAGCCATGTGAGTTGCTCACATGTGACCTTACTACATTGGGCAAAAGGAGGAGATCCTTTCCACATTCCCTTAAGGTGATTAACCACTCCCATGATTCCCCTTAACCATGCTTATGCCTAATTGTGCTTGGATGGTGACTTGACCCTATTGATTATGCTGAACCAAATCACTTTCCCTTCAGCCTAAACCAAGCATTGGGTGGTGCACCTAGCCCAAAAGGATGGGTTGACCCATTTGGAGCCAAAATGGCCTCTCCCCCATACCATTTTAATCCAAGCCCTTTACACATGGCATTGGCCAATTGCTTACACTAAACCCCAGCCCTGACCCACCTGAACAGGATGGTGACCAGTGCCTGGCCGACCAGCCACCAGGCAGCTGGAAAACGCCATGACCGAGACATTGGAAGGAGCCAAGCATTGAAATTCTCCCTTGCTGAGTTGCCCCATGTCCAATGGCCACCATGGCTGTTCTTCCCTTGACCTAAGCAGCTGATCCCAAGCCCTAACTCCCACAGGAGGCCCTTCGACCTCTCCTATTTAAACCCCACCCCTCTTGGCCATGGAGGAGGTGCTCGAATCAACCTTAAGGAAACTCGCCAAAATCACTCAAGACTCTCCCCACACCTGAGAGCACTTGATCCCCATCTGTCCTCCCGCCCTAATCCCCACTAATCGAGCTCAATTTTGGAGCTCAATTCTCGAGCCGAGACGGGACATTTCCAAATCCTCCACCAAAGTCAAATTAAACTCACCTACACCCGCACAAGGTCGGGAGGAGAAGTTCCCAGGTGAAAGCCCCCTCTCCAGGCCACCCATCTGTTTCAGACTCCAAATGTTGAAATCGGGCTTGGTCAAAATCATACCTGGACAATTCACCAGGCCAGGAGACTTCATCTGGAGCTTGATTGGACCAAATTGAAGGTGACACAACCCTCAGATCGAAGCCACACTTCTCTGAGCAAAGGTATAGTCTCACACTTCTTCCCGAGCTTCTAAACATTCTCCATTTTTATTGAATCAATTTCATGCTACATAAACTGTATGGATGTGTTCGTCTCTTCAAGACAGATCCATAGAGCACAAGAACACAAAAATCCGTTAAGAAACGAGTGAGTTCTTAGGGTTTTAGTGTGGACGGTTCTCGGGCTGGGAGGCTTGGGGACGATGAACGGATGCCGTTCATTTGATACACGCGCAGGTGGACGATCCAGATTGAGTCGTATGAGGAGGCAGAATGATGCAGCGGGCCCCTGGAGCGCTGAGTCGGATGGCGGCGTCGAACCAGAAAGCGCCGCGTGGCTGTTCGGGGATGCTAAGGTTGTAGGGATTTTCTTATTTATTAAATACCCAGAACTTTGAAAATTCATAACTTTGTGTAGAAAAATCCTAAAAATAAAATAAAAATACCCTCTTGCTCAGTGAACAGATGAGAATAATGTGGAAAAGAAATCATTTAATTTCATTATGTATTTTATTTTTTAATGATTTATTTACTCTCTGCATTATTTTAATTCTCCATGCATATAGGAAATTCACCATGACATGAGACCATAGGGCTTTTGAAGCCTCCGAACTTAGGAACATTCCCTGAATTTTCCAAGGTCAGAGGTCATCCCTATGAGAAGTTATTGATTTTTTAAATTTATGTTGCTGTTTTGAGTACTTTAATTCCAATAATTAGCATGTTGAGAAATAAATTTTAGGAAAATTTGAGGATGTTTCTTATGACCAGAGGACCCTAGGGAAAATAAGTTTTGAGTTAACTCACTTGGAATAACCCTAATTGGCTTAAACACCCAAAATGGAACCTTAATTGATTAGAGCTAATCATACAGTAAATGGACTTGAAATCAATTCTCCACTGACCTTTAGGATCAGGGGAACATACCATAAAAGTTTGAAGTCAATTGGACTTGGTTAGCCCTACCAAATGGGTTGATTAAGCCATTTAGCCAACTTAAACTTTAAAAATTCATAACTTTCAAAATACTTTTCAAAAATTCACCAAATTAGTTTTGGAGCCTCTCTGATATCAAGAATGTTATTTAAGAAAAATAAAATTACAATTTTCTAAAAAAAGTTGATTTTTTGCATTATTTTAATATTTTTAATAATTAAAAAATAATAAAAATCACAAAAATAATAAAATTCATCAAAATGTTATATTTTGAATTTTAATCACTTAGGAACAAACCCCATATTTTTCTTAAGTCTCTATGATGGGATACTTGAATTTTAAAGCCCTAAGGTAATTTTAAAATTAAAAAAAATATATTTTCTAGTATTTCCACTAAAATAATTCTAATAAATCAAATAAAAATCAGAAAATTATAAAAATCAGTTCTCTGGTTCCCTTGGCATTAGAGAGATTTTTGAAAAATATAAAATTCATTTTTCAACCTTTTTTTTATTTTTAAATGAATTAATACTCCAAAACTAAAAATAATTATAATAAAAATAATATAATTCAAAAATTCACCAAAATTGGTCCAAGTGGTCCTCTGGTCATTAGGAATGTCCCATAATTTGCTTAAGGACAGAAGCTTTCCCTTGGTCATGTTGTTTAATTTTCCTTGAAAATCCTTATTTTCCACAAAAAAATAATTATATAAATAAATTAAATGCAGAAAAATCACATTTTCTCCTCTAATGTCTTGATTGACATATGAGTGAAGCCACATAAAAATTTCAAATTCATTTAAGCTCAATTTAGTGAGTTATGGAATTAGTAAGCATAAAGGGCAAAATGGTAATTAAAATTTTAACCTATAATTAAAAATTTTAGGTTTAATTAAAAGGATGAGTAAAATATTTGATATTAAGTTGATTTTGGATGTTTGAAACTTAGGTATTTAAAGGGTAGAAACCTACCAAATAATTTGAAAGTGATCAAAATAAACTTTAATTAAATAATTAATTAAATTTGGAAGAATAATAAAAATTTAGAATTATTAAAATAGGGATATTATTAGGAAGAAATTTATTCTTTAATCTAAGAATCCCTAAACTAATCACCTCAATAATATTCAATTCCTAATTAAAATGATAATCCAAATTCAAAATTTAAAATGCTAAAAGACTTAATCATTAAATTAAATTAAAGTAAATCCTTTTAAAATTTCAATTAAATTAATACTTTAACAATTAAAATTAAATCATTTTTAAAACATAAAAAAAATTAAATATTAAATTAAAATTAAAAATAAAATTAAATAAAAAATTTAATTAAATTAAAGTTTAAAATTAAATTAAATTAAATTAAATTAAAATTTAAATTAATTTAATTTAAATTAAATTAAATTAAATCTCATTAAATTAAACTAAATTAAAACATATTAAATTAAAGTAAATTAAATAAAAAAATATAATAATATAAAAAAAATAAGTTAAAATAAAATTAAAAATTAAATTAAATAAATCAAATTAAAATTAAAACTAAATCAAATTAAAATAAATTAAAGTTAAATTAAATTAAGTTGAATTAAATATAACATCACTTAAGACAAAAAAATTCAAAAATAAATCTGAAACAACTTGAACACTATTCCAAACTTAAACCCATTGATTGAAATTAAGTTAAATCACAAATCATTTGAACATTAATTTGCCCTCAAAAGCTCATGATGTCATAACTCTTAAACGGAGTGTTAAGTGAAATGTTATTTCACTCATAGGATATTCAAATGTCCTAGTTCATTGGGCAAGATAACAAAGCTTGAACTCCTGGATAATTGATTCATTATATAATTAAATTCTCTTGGACTTAAAACAATCCTAAAAGTATTGAAAAGATGTTTAAGATTCGTCTTAAGCACTTCCTCAATACGATAGGATGTTTATAAGAACAACCGAACTTAATTGTTCTTTGATGAAGAAAATCGTCCTCAAACCAAAACACAAGAACCTAGACGTCATAGGAAATGACTAGCTATAGGATTAGGAACTTACTAGAAAACCATGACCCTTCCCTTAGCTTTACCTAGGAACTTGCTTTAAATGCTTAAATATTCTAAATTGTGTTTAAGTGCAGCCTAGGATGACTGGAAGACCCTCCAGGTACGCTTTTATTTTATTGCAATTTACCTTCTTGCAATTTACTTTATTGCAAATACACTTTACTTTTCTTGCAAGATAAACAACTGTTGCATGAAAACCCACACCTTTAGGATAGTCCCTAAAACTGAAACCAAAACTAAATTAAAAGTCATTACAAGATAAAATTCACCGCCACAACATTTCAAAATATAAAACAACTCAAAATTTAATCACAAACAGAATACAAAACTACAATTACAACTAAATTAAAACGTCTTGTTGGATGATCGGGAATACCTCGGATGATGTAACCTGCGTGTTGCTAACGGGATTTCCCACGGTCTAAATGAAAATGTGGAACTCATTCAGTTGAGTTTAGCAAATTCATCTGGACTAAGTGAATCCGATAAAAAAAACGATGCCGGAAGGATGGAACCGAGGGATCTTAACCGGTGTTGTTATAATCAACTTTAAGATTTGTTTTAATTAAAACATAAAAAAACACTTGGATTTTAAAACTTCTCTAAACCAGAACACTTTTCTCATCTCTTGATTTTTAATCTTCTAAAACTAAACCTCTACAACAACAAGGAGCTCGGAGCATGGTGGGCATCACGGCCAACGTCATCAGCAAAACCTGAGTGTACTTCAGCAAAACTTTCTTAGAATTAAATAACTAAGCCATAGGACTTCGAGGTAGTTTGCCTAGTGCAACATAAATCCTCAACCTTTTGTTAGGCATTTGCATTGCAAATTAAGCCCTAACCAGTCTTAGGATTCCGAGGTAGTCGTCCGATACGACATAAACCCTCACATCTTCGAGGCTATTTGTATGATTTTATCATACAAATATAAGTCCAAATTAATTAAAATTGGTAAGATTGAAATATCAGATAATATTAGGACTTTCCTAAATTCAAGCCAAATAATAGGATAGTCGGGAAATTACCGAAGTTCACTTCGAATCTGTAATTTCTCCTACCTTTCTTCCTTTTGGATTCCCAAAACAAATTGTTCCAAACTCGATCCATTCCCTATTGAAATTCAAAAATCCAATCCTTTGACTTAAACTTTGAGATTCTTGAGAGCAGAATTATTGATTATTACCAAGAGTTTTCTTAAGTGATTCCCATCATTTAAGATGTAATTAACTATAGGGGCTTGCCCTTATAGGGAATTTTAAGAACCCAGGTAATATAAACCCTCCTTAATTCATTTATATTAAACAGGGGAATTTGTCGGCTTATAAAATTGGTTCGCAGACCAAACGGATGTCACAAATCTTCTAGTTTATTTAATCGAGCCCCCATCATCAAGTATTGTGTCTATTCTTCGGGATAGATACATAGCTTGTGATGTGGCGCTCATTTATATAAACTATTTGGGATGTGAGATCGGTTTGATTTCATATCTTAAAATTTTCAAATTCAAAATTATTTTCAAAATCAAATACTACTTTTCAAATTATTTATTTAAATTAAGTTAAAAATTCGCCGATAATTTCTGTAGGCGACCTCTTTTCAAAAATACAACACTCAACCTAAAAATAAGCTGTACATTATTTAATATTTCAAATTTGCTTTAAGTTTGTTTTTAAGTGATATTGAATTAATTTTTAAAATTTAATTTAATTTAATTGTTAAATCACTTAATATTTTAAATATTAATTTAATTAAGGGTTATTTTCTTTTAATTTTTAATTTATTAATTCCAATTATTATTTTAAGTTTAATTAAGAATTAGATCTTATTGAAGTGATTTATTCAGGGATTTTAAGTTAAAGAATTAACATCTTCTAAAGTTATATCCCTAACCTTAATAATCCAAATTTTAATATAATCTTCATAAATTTAAATTATTTAATTAATTAAAATTTACTTTAAGTGTTTTTAAAGCAATTAGTGGGTTTCTACCTCCCAATTGCTTAGATTTCAATCATATAATGAAAATTTTAAAATCGAGATATTTTACCCTCCCCTTCGATTAAGCCTAGAATATTAATTAGGGTTAAATTTTTTTAATTACCTTTATGCCCTTTCAAGCTTATTTATTTCATAACTTACTAAATTGAGCTCAAATGAACTTGAAATTTTTATGTCACTTCACTCATATGTCAATTAAGACATTAGAGGAGAAAATGTGATTTTTCTTAATTTATATTTAATTTAATAGGGATTTTCAATGGAAATTCAACAACATGACCAGTGAAAGGTTTCTATCCTTAAGAAAATTATGGGATGTTCATAATGACCAGAAGACTACTTGGACCAATTTTGGTGATTTTTTGAATTATATTTTATTTATTATAATTATTTTCAGTTTTGGAGTTTTAATTAATTATAAAATAAAATTAAAGTTGAAAAATGGATTTTATAATTTTCATAAATCTCTCTAACCACAAGGAGTTCAAAGAAACAAATTTTCTAATTTTCTAATTTTTCTTAGATTTATTAGAATTAATTTAGTGAAAATGTAGGGAAATTCATTTTTTATATTAAAAATTGTTTTAAGCCTTTAAAATTCAATATCTTAACCTAGAGATTTAGGAAAAATATTTGGTTTCTTTCTAAGTGATTAGGAAGCAAAATATGACATTTTTATGACTTTTAATATTTTTATGATTTTTATTATTTTTAATTATTTAAAATATTAAAATAAGGTAGAAAATGAAGATTTTTAGAAAATTCCAATTTTAGTTTTTTTAGACTCCTCTAATGTCAGAGAAGCCCCAAAAACAATTTGGTGAACTTTTGAAATGTAATTTTAGAGTTATGAATTTTTAAAGTTTAATTTTGGTCATGTAACTTAATTGGTCCATTTAGTGGAGTTAAACATTTCCAATTGATTCCAAATTTTTATGTGGGGTCCTTCAAATCCTAAAGATTAGTGGAGAATTGTTTTCAAGTTCTTTTGATATGTGGTTAACCCTAGTTAATTAAAGTTCAGTTTTGAGTAATTAGGCCAATTAGGGTTATTCTTAATGAATTAACTCAAAACATAATTTTTCTAGGGTCCTCTGGTCCTAAGATACTTCCCAAAATTTTCCTAGAATTTTTTAAGCAACATGCTAATTACTGGAATTAAAATATCAAAACAGGCACAAAAATTTGGAAAATCAATAACTTACCATAGAGGTGGTCTCTAACCTTGGAAAATTCAGGGAATGTTCCTAAGATCAGAGGCTACAAAATTCCTATGGTCTCATGCCATGGTGAATTGTCTATGCAAATGGAAAATTAAACATTTAAATGAGTAAATAATTAATTAAAAATAAAATACTCATCAAATTAACTCAATTGTTTTTTCACATTATTCTCCTCTATTCACTAAGCAAGAGGGTATTTTTAGTTTATTTTTCTGATTTTTTTATGCAAAGTTATGGATTTTTCAAATTTTGGGTATTTAAATAAATAGAAAATAGCCTATTTATCTATTTATCCAGTGCGGCGCTGACTTAACTTCGGGGAATCCGAAAGCCCAAGCGGCTTGCTCCCATTCGAAGACGCCATTTGACTCGGATACCAAGCAGCCCGCGGTCTCGCTCCATCTTTCGGTCCAGCGCAATCTGCACCGTCCACTCGATACACGCGCGATCGGACGATGCCTGGTCATCGTCTGCGACTGGTGTGCACCCGTGACCGTTCACACTAAAACCCTAAGATCTCTCTCATTTCTCAATGGATGTTCGTGTTCTTATACTCTATGGATTCGTCTTGAAGAGACGAACACATCCATACGGTTTACATGCATTGAAATCAACTGAAACGAAATGGAGAATCGCTGAAAGCTCTCGGGGAGGAGGAGTGTCCATACCTTGGTTCAAGAGGTGAGGCCTCAACTGAATGTGCTCGGCACGTTCGTTGGAGTTGGAGGAGCCTGGGGATGAAGCCTCTGGCCCTGTCGAATTGTCTAAGTAAAACTTCCACCAAGCCTAATTTCAAAGCTTGGCCGATAGAGAGAATGGCTGGCCTGGTGAGGGGGCTTCCACTGGGGAACTCCTTCTCTTGGTCCTATGCAGGTGTGGGTGAGTTTAATTTAATTTTGGTGGAGGTTTAAGAGATGTCCTTTTCTGTCTTGAGAATTGAGCTCCAAAATTGAGCTCGATCACTTGGATTTAGGGCAGGAGAACAATGGGGATGGATTGCTCTTGGCGAGGGGAAGCTGTGTGATGAGTTTGGAGGAATTCTGTGAAGGTTGATTTCAACCAACCTTTTGGCCGAGAGGGGGTGGCTTGTTTAAATAGCCATGCCAAGGGCCTCCCAGGGGGGTTTGATGGCTTGGATCAACTGTTCTGGTGAAGAGAAGAACAGCTGCAGTGGCCATTGGGCATTGGACAACTCAGCTAGTTCAAAATGAATTTTTGAATCCATTTAGACCTCTCGGCCATGGTGTTTTCCGACGGCCTGGTGGCTGGCTGGCCAGGGTCAGGTCACCATCCTGATCAAGAGGGTCAGGGCTTGAAGTTTGTGGGTTCAATCGGCCAATGCCAAGTGTAAATAGGTTTGATTTAAGTGGTAAGGGGGGAGAGTCATTTTGGGCTCATTTTGGTTTAGCCATGGTTTATGGCTTGGTGCACCATCCAAAGCTCTGATTTTGGGCTGAGGGAGGTTAGGTGAGTCAGCTTATGAAGAGTGGTGAAGTCCCCATCAAGATTATTTGGATTAAATTTAGGTTAAAGGAATCATGTAATGGGTTAATGGCTTTTTAGGTACATGAGTTAATGGCTTTTTAGGGGGTGCTTAAAGGATCTCTTCCTTTTTCCATTTAGGGAGTGATGACAAGTCAATAGCTCCTCATGGCTTACATATGGCTTATGCATGGCTCCATGGCTCCATTTGGCTTGGGGCCAAGCTTAGTCAATTTCATGGAAATGGGTTTTAAGGATTTTGGATATTTATGGGTAATTTTGGCACATGGCTTAGTTTAGAAAAGCTTAATGATGAATTTGAAACATAGGGGTGATTTTAATCAAAAGGATGATGAGGTGAAAGTGTCATGTAGGCTTGGGAATGGATTTTTGGGCTTTTGGATTTGGTGAAAATGGGCTTTTAGAATGGTTTAAGAAAGTGGGCCTTTAGGTTTGAAAAAAAATTGGTGGATGTAAATTTTGTGAAGGATTGGGCCAAACAAATGTTGGGTTTAGTTTAGGGATGTGTCATGAGTGATTTGGAGTTGAATTGGGTTTGATTTGGGACTTTTTTGGTAAAGGGGCCAATGTGAGTCAAATTGGGCTAACTTGGGCTAAGGTTGGGCTAATGTTAGATTTGATGTAAAATTAATGTTGAGAAATTCTTATGGGAGTGTTACAAAGAGTTTTCAACTTTGGTTGGGCTTTGATTTTGGGATTTAGGCCCATTTGGGTTCATGGTGGGTTTAGGCCAAATTGGGGATTTTATATTTGGGTTAGATTTGAGTGAAGTTTGGGTTCAAATTTTGGGCAAATCAAGTTAGTGTTTTGTTTTTGGGGATGTTAGGAAGGCTTAGGAAAAGATTTGGGGCTAATTGGAGTTGAATTGGGTTGGTTTGGGCTAAGTTTAGGTTATGAGCCAAAATTGGGCCTTATGCTTCAAATTGAAATTGGATCCAAATGTTCATCAAATTGGGCTTGGATTTGGTCTAAATTGATATTGGGGATATGGAATTGAAGTTTAGAATTGAATTGGATCAACATTGATGTTAATTGGAGTGGTTTGGTTTGACATTGGGTCCATTTAGGTTAAAAATGGGTCAAATTGGGGTTTTTGGAAAAAGTGGGCTAAATTGACAAAATTGGCTTATGGTGTAGTTGAAAAAAAAATGGGAATATTTGGGATTTTCTTGAATTTTCTAGGAATTTTCTGAATTTTGGAATTTTTAGGTTAAAAGGGTATTTTTCGTATTTGGAGGGTATTAAGGGGTATTTTTGGAAATTTTGGTTTATTTGGTCATGGATGATCAATTTGAGTGAAGAGAAATGTTTAGGACTGATTTAAAGGAATGTTGGGTAATTTAGGCAATTTTGCAAATTTTGGGCGTCTTCGGGGGCATTGGGTAGGTTTGTTGGGTGTGGGGCCCCGGGGGTCAAAAATTGAAATTTTGGGAAAATGAAGATTGATTGAAAGTGAGTAGAATGGAATCACATTGGTTGAGCCATGAAGCCATATTAAGCTCATAGGAGCCATGAGAGGACTCATTTGAGGCATTCGCTATGTTGTTCCTAACCCTCTTAGCCAAGGGCCTAGGGGTTAAGGTCCATCCATATGAATTATCTACATGAGTCAGGGAGTCAAGCTAGGTATGAATGGTTTTAGGATTTGGAATGTGTGTGAAAGTGTAATGTGTGCAAGTCAACCCTCACCAGACCAGGCCACCCAGGGTAGTCCTAAGGCCAAAGAGTCCTATAGGGAACTCATCCTTTAAACTTCCATATTTGATCTTAACCCTCCAAGTGACTTATGGGTTTACTATCAAACTTATGGGGTTTGCAGGGAGTTAAGAGGTGTTTGAAGTTCTAAGTGGTGGGTTCCATTCCTAGTCCTCTAAGATAGTCAAAGAGAAAGCCTAAGGCTAGATCCTAAGTACTAAGGAGAGAGAAGAGAAAAGACCTCATCAAAAATGAGGTTAACAAATGGACCCCCAATAGAAGTGGTGTGCTAACCAAGCACACCGCGTGTATTGGTGTTGACCGAAGAGATCAACAAAACCAACACAGACGTCTAAGTGACACACTTAGAACATAGTAGAAACAAATTTCCGCTGGGGAGTATCGAGTATATCTCCAAGACTGGAGATCCCTGAACTCTGCTGGGGAAAAGAAAAAGAGGTGAATTCCAGATCATAAGATCTAGGGAAATTTGATTTAGATTTCATTTCATTTTCTATTCTGATTTTTTTTTTATTGTGTGAGTTTAGATTTCGATTTGTTCTGAGTTTCAATTTCAATTGAGGTTTAATTTAAAGTCAATTCAAGAAAATCTGGATTTGAAATGAGAATTGGAACCTAGGTTCCAACCTCGGGATTGCGAAGAGAACTAGAATTTAGGTACCAGCCTCGGAGTGAGAATCGGAGTTTAAGTATCGATTGAAAAGGATGAGAATCAGAATTTAGGTACTGATCTCGAAATAAGATCTGGAATTTGGTACCAGCCTCGGAAGGAGAGAGTTGAAATTTGGTATCAATCTTGGGAAGAGAGTCGGAATTTGTTACCGACCTCGAAAGGAGAGAACTGAAATTTGGTACCAGTCTCGCAGGTTTAAAGAGAACTAGAATTTGGTTCCAGTCTTGAAGGTTTAAAGAGAACTGGAATCTGGATCCAGTCTTGAAGGTTTAAAGAGAACTGGAATCCGGTTCCAGTCTCGAAGGTTAAAGGGTTGAAATTTGCTATGGAGATTTGAGTTTAGTGGAAGATTTGGGATGAGACGTGAAAGTGTTCCACATCCCACAAGGATCGATCAAAGTCTGATTATTTGGCGAAGGATATCAATCCATGCCATCAGAACCAAATCGAAAATTTTCGTGGTTCTGTGTCAGTAGATTCAGTCGACCTTCTCAAAAGAGGGAAGGAAATATGGAGAGTCAAAAAGAGATTTGAGAATAGGTGATGGCTGGGGATTTCAAATTCAGGAATTTTTTTAGTCGCTTGTTGTGATTTGATTTTAGCTTGATTTTCAATTTAGAGTTCACGTTTATTTAGAGTTCATGTTTATTTGTAGTTTGTTTTGACATTCAAATTTTTTAAAAGAGAGTTTTCATTTATTTTAATATTTCCTTTGTTCTTTGTTCAAAGTTCTTTTAGTTTAATGGTGTTTCCCAGTCAATTTGACCAAAAAGAGGTGAAGGCAAAACATGACATTGTCACTTTCATTCCAATCTAGTTGAAAATACATCATACAACTTGATCCAAAACATGATGATATTTTCTTTGAGAATTCAATATCTCATACAATCCATATAAATCTAAAACAGATTGTGTAAGATTCTTGCAAGTAGTTTCTAAAAGAATCTGCGAAAATCCATGTATGAATAGTGAGATACATGGACAATAACATGACCTTCCAAGCCACCCTTGGCAGGAATGCCGTACGGATGTGGATTGGAGGTGTGCTATCTCCCATGTAACTCACAGCCCGTAAGGTTGGAGGCTCTCTAACTCTGGATCTGGCTGAAAGTGAAAAGGAATCTTTCTGTCATCCATTCTCCTGAAAGTAACAGAGATCCGCTCAAGAGGCACTCCTGGAATGCAATGCTTTGCGATGTCCGCTCCATTCCCTTTTATCACCATGACAGAACCTACCGGTAGTGGTATCTCCACCGGCCCTCAGAATTCTCCGGGGCCTGCTATTTGGAGGTCGGATCCGAACATGATATTGCACTGGTTGACAAAAGACACTGTGCAGAAAGGTCTAACGAAATCTTGATGGTCTATGTGTGGAGGTAAGCAGTCACCCTCCTTGTAGATGTTAATGATGTAGCTGTTGGGTATGCAGTCTGCGGGCAATACCTTCCATGTCACCATCCTCTTTACCATTCTTTTAATAATATTTGGCATCGGATCCACCTCACTGCGACGAAGTATCCCTGGTGGATTTCCCTTTCTGTCTACCGCGAAGTTGTAGCAACACCAGCATTGGATCATAACTCTTCCTTTTCCTGGCATCCATCTTCGGGGTTCTAAATAAGTTTTCTCCCTCAGACGACCAGCTCGGACCATTTTCTGAAGTTCAACAATGCAGTTTACAATTTGCTATTGTTCGTAGTCTGAAAACAAATCTGTATGCAGCTCAAGGCCTTCCAAGATATTGATTCTCTTGCCTCTAATTCACTCAAAGTATTCAAAAGTTTTCTTTTCAACATTTTGCATTCTTTCTAACACATTTTCTGGAATTATCTGCAATCGGAGAGGTTTAGTAACGTACTGTGGGATGTATGGTTCAACCCCAGCACGTTCTCCTGCATGTCTCGACTCCTCAGAGATAATCTCAGTTAGGACATTCTCCAGGGTTGCTTTCGCAACAAGACTCTTTATCAACTGGTGCATTTGCCTGGCGTCGTGGCACAGATTCTGCGTCTGATCTCCTTGGGATTTCCTTTATCTGTTCTGCTTTCCTTGGAGTTGATCTCCTCATTTCTGGATCCTGACGAGCAGGCTTCTTAGAAGTGCTTGCACTGACGGTAGCAGCTGTCTCTTCACGTTGATCCGCCGCTAGCTGGGTTAGCATCTTGTGGATGCGGTGATTCTTGTTTCTTCGCTGGGTTGGAGTGAGAGTAGCTCTCCTTACCTCTTGAATTTCTATGGCCATTGCGCTGATGAGCCTGCCTTCTGCTGTAGCAACCACGGACTTAACTTTCATGTCCTCTCCTGTTTCATGAGCGGTATATACTTTTCTCTTCTTGCTGGTAGATGGTTGACTTGAGCCACCCATTTTCATCATGATTTGGATGCGGAGCACTTCCTGATCAATCGGAGTCCAATCATTTTCTTCGTATTGTAGCCCAGCTGGTGTGAAGTCAGAGTTGATCTCAATCACGGCTCCATCCTTCAACCTTTTTTATCGAGTGCTAGACTCACGCCATTCTTAAAGTTCAGAACCAACTGCCCATTTGACATTTCCCTGCGAAAAACAAGGAAAGAATCAGGGGTTGTACTAAGAACAATAACAATAGAAAAAATTATTAATGGAAAATTTCATTTGTTTCTTTCAAATTTCAACAAGGGTAGGAAAAGATGAAAGAAAGATCAAGAGTGAGACTCGATTTGAAAGGAAGGATAAAAACTTTATTATCATGATTTCACATGTTTTCTTTTAACATTTTTTTAACAATTTTCTTTATCATCCACTTATTTCTTATTTATATTTTTTGGTTCGGACCCAGCCATAAGTAATTACTGTGCCCGTGCTTCTAAGAATGAGTATTCATCCTTCGAAACATCAGGTTGCGTAATACTTCTTTAGATATCGTCCATTAATTGGAAGCATAGGCCGTTCTCCATGGAAATTTATCAATTGATATGAACCTCCAGAGTAGACTGTCTCGACCATGAATGGCCCTCCCCAAGTCGCTTCAAATTTACCACCTATCTTGCGATGTGCAAGAATTGGTCATCTAAGAACTAGAACCAAGTCACTGACTTTAAATGTCCTTGGAAGGACTAGTTTATCGTGGGCCTGGATCATCTTGGCTTGATACAGTTCCAAATTTTGTTGTGCTGAATGTCTTTTCCCTTCCAAGCTTTCCAATTCTTCTAGTCGTAATTTGGCATTTTCTTCTGTAGTGATCTTATTTGCAACTGCAATTCTGAGTGACCGAAGCTGAACCTCTAAGGGTAAAACGACCTCGGACCCGTACACTAAGGCTTAAGGCGTAGACTGTGTAGGAGTTCTGAAAGTCGTCCTGTAGGCCTATAAGGCTTCTAACAACTTCTCGTGCTAATTTCTCTTATTGTTGTCTAAAGTTTTCTTTAGGATTTGGACGAGAGTTTTATTAAAAGCCTCGGCCATGCCGTTTGCTCTTGGGTAATAGATCGTTGAATAACACCAATCAATCCTGTGTCTTCTGACAAAATTGTTGATCTTCGTACTCTTGAACGCGGACCATTTATCAGAGATAATTCTGTGCGGTACCCCAAAATGGTAGACGACTTGATTCTTGAAGAACTGTAGCACGTTATGTGCTTTAACTTCTCTGAGCGGTACTGCTTCTGCCCACTTGGAAAAGTAATCTGTAGCTGCAAGAATGAAGCGATGCCCTCTTGAAGAAGGCGGTTCTATCGGACCCACGATATCTATGTCCCAACACTCAAACGGCCACGACACGATTGTCGGATGTAGCACATTTGGATGTTGATGCAGAACCACTCCATGCACTTGGCATTAGTGACAACTTTTGGCAATCTTCATGCAATCGGTCATCATCGAGGGCCTGTAGTACCCTAGCCTCTTAATCTTTATTTTCATTTTTGGACCCGACAGATGAGCGCTACAAAGTCCTGAGTGTACTTCTTTAACAATTTCACGAGCCTCGGACCCGCTCAGGCATTTTAGCCACTTCTAATCAAAAGACCTTCTTTATAATATATTGTTTATTAATGCATAAGACAGAGTTCTTTTCTTGATTTGATGAGCTAACGACTTATCGTCCGTAGGTTTCTCGTTTGCAAGTAGTTACATTAATGGTTGCCACCAATCTTCCGTAACTTCATTACCGCCGTTACTCGATTTTTTCTTTTCCTTCTGATTTGTGTATTGTATCCATGTTGAGCTGTGATAGGACTTGTCATCCTTGAACTGACATTTCAACTGACTCATCCAGTAGGCAGGAAAATTCTTTTGCAAGGTGGGCTAACGCATCTACGAGAGCATTTTCTCTTCTAGGAATCTTATAGATTGTTACATTCGGAATATGCCCTAACAATTTCATTCCGTACTGGAAGTACTACTGAAGTCTTGGTTTTAGAATTTTGTACTGTCCCGCAACTTGCTGAATGATCAACTGGGAATCTCCGTAGATGTTAATGTTTGTTATCCCCATATGAATGGTTAATTCCAGTCCGGTTATAAGGGCTTCGTATTCTGCCTCATTGTTTGTACACGGTTCTTGTTAGATGGTAGGAATACCTTAAAATCCCCTCTTCGATTTTATAAAGATTAGTCTGATTCCTGCCTTACCGGGCACTATCGTTTGCAATTCTTTGTCTTTCTGTGCTGAGGATGCTCCGTCGAAGTACAATTCCTAACGTTGATCATTGGGGTCTTCTAGGCTCATTATCTGCTCGTCTAGCAAGTCATCGTTGAGAGGCGATTCTGCCGGTAAAGGGTGTGCTGCGAGGAAATCTACTAGGACTTGTCCCTTTATAGCACGAAGAGGAATGAAAGTTATATCGAATTGCAGTAGTATCATCGACCACCTAGCAAGTCTGCCGGAAAGGTTCGGTCGGGTCATCAAATGTTGCAATGGATTAAACTTCAAAACAAGGTTGACCTTATGAGAAAGCATGTAGTGCCTCAGCTTCTGTGCGGCGAAGATCAGGGCCAACCAGTGCATCTCAATAGGAGGATACTTTACTTCCGTTGGAATTAGACGACAACTTAAGTGGTAGAGAGCATTTTCTTTTCCCTCGTCATTGACCTGGGCCAGCAGGGCTCCGAGAGAGTCGTCAAGAGCTGCGGTATAAAGTATCAACGGTCTACCCAAGACTAGGGCTGCTAAAACAAGAGGTGTCATTAAATACAGTTTAATGTCATCGAAGGCATGTTGACATTTGGAGTCCCAAGTAAACTTGGCATCCTTCTTGACCAAAGCAGAAAATGGCTGACACCTTCCTGACAAATTCGAGATAAAGCGTTGAAGATATGCCAATTTTCCTTGAAAGGTGACCCACATTTAATATGTTTGCAATTTATGTTTATAGCAACGGAACCAAAAACTTGATCCCGCTTTAAATATAGATATATGATTTAATGTATAATGTGGATTCTACGCAAGTATATGTATCGTATCAAGTAATACTGGGCTCTAGTGGAGTCCTGATTATCGATCCCACAGGGAAGTTTTTAACAAATTTGTTATCAACTAAATTTAAAGGAATTACTTACTAATATAGTAAACGGAAATTCAAAGTAATTATAGCAAACTAAAGTAAACTAATGCTTGAGATATGTTGATTTAAATAATTCAGCAGAAGTATCCTTCTCCTTATTTTTAGAAAATTAAGTGAATGATGAATTTAAATAGAATTCTTAAATTGTATTGTGAAAAATAGAAGCATTCCTATTCTTTACCCTTTGGTCAAGGTGCAAAGAACATTGACTAATCCTATGTTTGATTATTGAATCTGCGGCTAGATCCGGGAGGATACTTGTCGCCACTTCGTAGCTCTCACGTTCCCCTCACCTGAGGGCTAACATCTACACTTCAGCTCTCAAACAATAGGACCGAATTAAATATTTTAGTCTGTCACACTAAAATGTCCAATTCTACGTCCGATAATTAATATTTCTCTATTAAGGCTTTTGTCTTCCCTGAATATTTGATGTAATTTTTACTATAGCTGATAATTCAACATATTTTAACAACTCAATTGGCCAGATTGAAAGTAAATTTAGTTTTAAGTAAACATTATCACAATTTATTTTAATATATTAGGTACTTCAATTTAATTTCATCAATTCGCATAATTTTCATAAACAAGGAGAAAGACTAAGAAAACTACTCAGAATGCATGGGAATAAAACAAAGCATGGATTTTATTTAAAGTTAACAACAATAAACAAAGATACTTATCTTAAATTCCTCCCAAGCGGACTCCTCGAAGTTCCTTTGACTTTTCCTTCTAAGTACGACGAAACTTCTAAATAAGCACTCAAATAAACTAAAGAAACTTACTAACAACGGACTCAAAATAGACTCAAACTCTCTAAAATAGACACACTAAAGACTCAAAAGACACACACAGACACTAGAATTCGGCCTCTATTTATAGAGGTAAGCAAAGGTCCAAGGGGTGCTTAAACACCTCTTCAAAAAGTGTCCAGGTTCAAAGTATTTGCATTTTGAACTGTCTCGCCGTCGGCGCGAAACGACCTCACCGTCTGCGGGGTTTCTAGAAGGTCTTCAAACCGCACGATCTCGCTGTCGGCGGGCTTCGAGCTCACTGTCGGCGAGGTAGTTATAATTCCTTCAGAAATTCTCTTCACGATCTCGCCATCGGCGGCCTCGATCTCGCTGTTGGCGACTTAGTTCAATTTGCATGAAATTCTTCCTTTTTGATCTAAATTCGCTCCATTTCATGCTTTTTTGCTTTAATTACTTATAAATCTTCATTCCTGCATTAAAATAAAGGAAATACCTTTCTTTAAAGTGCAATTTCATCAAAAATAGATATGAATTTCTTAATGTATTTTTCTGTTATCAAAATCCCCCAAACTTAATTATTACTTGTCCTCAAGTAATTTTAATACTAAATAAAAAAAATGATTTCTATAATAGAATTTTTCAATTCAGATAATATGAATTAATTTTAAATAACATTATAATAAAGTTAAATATAAATATTTCGAGTAATTAAATTAACTTTATAGATATAAGATTATTTAGTTATCAGGTCTAAGATTTCTAGCTCTCTATTTATTTCAGGAATGACTATATTTAGAAGAGTAAATTACTTAAGATATTTAGATGATAGGAAGTTCAAGAAAACACTATTTAGTAAAATACTAATACATAAATATAAGTATATAAATATAATTAAGTTTGACCCTTTAGGTTGAATCCATTGAAGCCAATTTTTGATAAGGCATATCCTCAAGCTTCTCCTCACTTATATTTTTCTTTTTTTTTCTTTTCTTTCCTTTTCTTTTCTTTTTAGGATTGATTTTCAATCCTTCTTTTTTTTTTCAAGTGAGGATTACTATATCTGTATAGCCTGTTAATAATTTTGAACTTCAATTTCTCTTACTAAATTTGAAACTTAAAATATTTCTTTGCTTATATATATTTCATATCCTTTACTTCATTGAGTTTCTATCCTTTCTTTTTCACTTAAATACTTAAGAATTTTTAATTTTAAAATATAGTTTCCCTTACTTTAAATAGTTTACTATATTCTTATTTCTTTTAACTAAATATCTTATTCCATTAATTAATTGAATTACTAGAAACATTTTCTTTAACTTTTTATAATAATTAAATAAAGTAATTCATGTTTATTGAATTGAAAAATTACTATAGAAAATCATTTAATAATAATTTTGAAAATAGAAATTGAGAACAATTTAATAATTAAATTTGTATTTTTACCTTCCCCCAAACTTAAATTTTTCTATCTATACTACATAGTGAAAAAGGGAAAATATATAGTAAAATTCATCATACCTTTGGGCTTTAGGTATTTCTTTTCTTTGAAAATTTTTTTGTTGCAGGCTTTTTCATTACTTACAGAACCTGTACTGTTAGTATTCTTCCACATATAATATTTAAAAGAAAGTGCAAGGATGAAATTTTAAAATAAGTATCAAACATAATAATTGAAAACTTAATCTATTACTACACATACATTTAACTAATCTATTTTAAAACATATTAAAACAATCTAAACAATGTTAAAATTCATAACTTATAAAAACTTAAACTAACATCCTATATATAAAAATTTGTAAACTAATTTAACACACAAAAAATCTAACATCATAACATAAGCAAACATACCAACATCCATAGTCTTTAGAAAGTACATAATAATCACATCCAAAAAAATAAAGTTTCCCAAAACAACAAATCTAAACAAACCAAACAAACTAAACAAAGACTCTAATCTTCTGCATCAAAATCCCAAGCTATGTCATCTCCCTGATCTCCGGGCTGAGAAGGCTAGCACGCTGGTACTGTGAATAACGGGGGCACTCAGGAAAGACAACATCTAAATCACCACTCATATATCGACATTCAGCTTCATAGTATGCAATTTCGTACTCTGAATGTCGCTGGAGATATTCTCTATCATAATCGTGTCTTCTTTCCAATCTTCTGATCCTTTGGTCTATATGCTCAAATCTTCTTTCCATATTTTCTCCAAATAACTCAAAACTCTTTCTACTCAGAGTTATTTCATTCATCAGATCTTGAAGGGTAGGAGTGGTGTACTGAGGGGGTGGATCATAACTAGTAGAGGGTATACCTCAACTTGAAGACTTATACTCACAAAAAGTCACACCAAACAAACAATATAACTTTATATATGAAATCCATGAAACTTACAAATTTCACACTAACAACTTAACACATACTTAACTTAAATGTTCAAATCCATAATACTCAGCATCGCAATCCACACCATAACACTCTAAATGCTGAGACATAACAACTTACATAAAATCTCATCAAATCTTAGATGATCAAATCAAATTTCGACTCATAATAAAATCTAACTTCAAATCAACACACATATATATATACAAATATAACATAAACATAGAAATCTTTCCTACTCTTCAGTGTCTGAACTAACATCTTCTCTGATATTTCCGATGCGATGCAGGTGCACAAATAAATTGTAGAAAGGCCTGAAAGGAAATTCTGTAATAGATTCTTCATTAATCCATCCTTTACGTCTTAGTAGATGAATAAAGCGGCCTCCGGATGTCCAAGTATGATCAAAGTGCTCCTTAATTCTCCAATCAATATGATCAAACATATCAGAGATATTGTCAATAGAATTCATCACATTTTGCAATTCTTTCTCCAATCCTTTAATCTTCTTCAGAATGAAATTAGTTTTATCAGTAAAGGGCCTTGCTAAAGGATTGTTCTATGATTCTCTGTCAGAAATAATGGTAATCTCATCATTGTTATCCAAAGTGGAAAACATATCAGTAGGATCCAGTGGTTTCCATGGTAAAAGTACTTTTTCCCAAGCCTCATAAGAAACTTGGTACTGACTGCATAAAGTAAATATAGTAGATGGGTGTCCAAGTCCATGCATTGACCCATGTACAATTAATCCCAACGCAGACTTTACAATTATTGATCCAACATCGATAGGTAATCCAATTTGAATAAAGTAGTTTAAAATAATGCATTCCTTTGAAACTTTATTTACTCTCATGGTAGGTAATAATTTTGATGAGATAAAGAAATGCCAGTGCTTCAAGACAGGGTTAAGAAGTGATGTAGAAAAACTAACATACCCGTCTTCTCGTAACTCCCAATCATCTGGTTCGTCGGTCAGGTATGTATAGATTTCGTTCATATTGTATCTTGAAGGCACAAAGTTGGAATAATGACAAACGGAGGTATTCTCTATAGAAAATAATTCATTTACCCTTGAAGGAGTAAATGTTACCCATCTTCCTCTAACGTACATATTTCCATTGTTGATCGCATGTAAATTAGAGTAAAACTCTTTAACTATCGGTATAACTACAGCGGATGTCGTATAACAAAATACCTCCCAATGCCGTCGTGCGATTATTTCTTCGATTTTTGTAGTAGAATTCTCTACTCCTTTGTTGACAAATCCTCTTTCTTTAATAAGTCTTTTCTTCATCAAGCCTTTGTTGAAGATTCGCTGCGCCTCCGAACTGATGAATTTTCTTCGGTTGAAAACTTCAGTTTTTGTGGTTTCTAAGAATTTGGTGGCCATTTTGGATGGAAAGGATTGGTCTCTAGTCGTTTCTAAGGAATAAAATGGTGTAAAATTGGATTTGGGATAATTTCCTACAAAGAAATGACTTAGATCCATCAAAAACAGCACGAAAAGTCTTTAAGAAACCAAATTTTCAACTGCCTCGCCGTCGGCAGGAAATTCCTCGCCGTCGGCGACTTAGTTATAAAACTGACTCAAGTCATGGCGCACGATCTCGCTGTCAGTGGGCTCGGGCTCGCTGTCGGCGAGATTCGTGAAAATCGCCTAATTTCGCTCTGGTCCAAATATTTTCTGATCTCATCATATAGGTTCAACTTTGTGATGATTCTAATAAAAAAATTTGAGTAGTAAGATTTGTTTTAATAATATAGACTAACTAATTTGTCGATATTTAAAATAAAGACCACTATGGGTTGCCTCCCATAAAGCACTTGGTTTAACATCATCAGCCTGACCTAATTTAGTTAGTGTTTAGGATGACTAAGCATTAAAACCTCTTTAAAATTTGGTCTTCTACCTTCGAAATATGGTTTTAATCTATGTCCGTTTACTTTAAATCTATGTCCTGTTTTTGGATCTTCAATTTCTATAGTTCCATATGAAAATATTTGAGTTATGGTGAAAGGTCCTAACCATCGAGATTTCAATTTCCAGAAATAATTTCAATCTAGTATTATAAAGCAAAACTTCTTGTCCTGGTTCAAAATTTCTCTGATTAATCTTCCGATCATGCCATAATTTCATCCTTTCTTTATAAATCCTATCATTATCATATGATTCGTTTCTTAATTCTTCCAATTCATTTAATTGCAACAATCTCTTTTCACCAGCTTCTTTCATATTATAATTAAATTCTTTAATCGCCCAATATGCTTTATGTTCTAATTCAACTGGTAAGTTGGCAAGTTTTTCCATATATAAGCCTATAGGGAGTCATTCTAATCGGAGTTTTATAAGCAGATCTCGTATGCCCATAATGCGATATCTAGTCTTATAGGTCGATCTAATCTATTAGGGTTTACGGACTTTTCTAATATACGCTTAATCTCTCGATTAGAAACTTCGCTAATCCACTTGTTTGTGGATGATAAGCAATTGATATCTTATGCATAATATTATATTTTTCTACTAGTTTGTGAATATATTTGTTTCTAAAATGAGTTCCTCCGTCAGTGATAATTACTCTCGGCATTCCAAATCTAGTAAAAATATTTTTCATTAAAAATTTTGAAACACTTTTAGCATCACACCTAGGTAGAGCTTGTGCTTCAATCCATTTGGAAACATAATCAACAGCTACTAATATATATGAGTTTCCAAATGAAGGAATAAAAGGTCCCATGAAATCTAATCCCCAAACATAAAAAATTTCTACTTCTAATATAAAATTCGTAGGCATTTCATTTTTCCTCGATATGTTTCCTACTCTTTGGCATTTATCGCAGGTTTTTATATATCTATATACATCTCTAAATAGAGTAGGCCAGTAGAATCCAGTATTGTAGAATTTTAAATGCAGTTTTATCCGTCCCAAAATGTCCTCCAAAATCGAATCATGACATTTTTGAATAATTGGTTCAGTTTCTTCATAAGGCACACATCTTCTAATAATTAGATCCTTACATCGCTTATATAAGTATGGTTCATCCCAAAAGTATGTTTTAGTATCGTGAATGAATTTTTTTCGTTGTTGCAAAGTTAACATAGGTGGTCAAATATCACTTACAATATAATTTACTATATCAGCATACCAAGGTATTTTCAACTCATTAATATTATAAAGTTGTTCATCAGGAAAATTGTCTAAAATTTCATTATCAGTATCAGATAATTCATGATTTTCTAATCTTGATAAATGTTATGCAATTTGATTATCAATTCCCTTTTTGTTAATGATCTCAAAATCAAATTCTTGCATTAATAATATCCATCTGATTAATCTTGGTTTAGAATCTTTCTTTTGCATTAAATATTTTATAGCAGAGTGATCAGTATGTACAATACATTTAGTTCCTATTAGATAATGCCGAATTTTATTAAAAGCATATACAATCGTTAATAATTCTCTTTCGATAATCGTATAATTTATTTCAGCATCATTTAGAGTTTTACTAGCATAATATATAACTTTGAAAATCTTATCATATCTTTGCCCAAGAACCGCTTTTATAGCATAATCACTAGCATCACACATAAGCTCAAATGGTTTCTCCCAATTAGGTGAAACTATTATAGGTATCGTAATTAATTTATCTTTTAATAATTCGAAAGCATCCGAGCATTCGATTGTAAATTCAAATTTCTAGTCTTTTTCAAGAAGTTGGCATAGAGGTTTAGTAATTTTTGAAAAATCTTTAATATAACGTCTATAGAATCCAGCATGTCCAAGAAAACTTCTTACCCCTTTCACCGTAGTTGGAGGTGGTAATTTAGCTATAACTTGAATTTTTGCGAGGTCTACTTCCATGCCTTTTTCCGAAATTTTATGCCCTAATACAACGCCGCTCGTAACCATAAATTGGCATTTCTCCCAATTAAGAACTAAATTAGTTTTCTCACATACATCAAATACTTTTTCAAGATGATTTAAGCATGTGTCAAATGTTGTTCCAAATACAGAGAAATCATCCATAAATACTTCTATTCCATTATCAATTAATTTACTAAATATAGACATCAGACATCTTCAAAATGTTGCAGGTGCATTACATAATCCAAAAGGCATTCTTCGAAAAGCGAAAGTTCCATAAGGACTAGTAAATGTAGTTTTATCTTGATCCTCAGGAGCAATTTGTATTTGATTATAACCGGTACATCCATCTAAGAAAAAAAAATATTTATGTCCCATTAATCTATCTAACATCTGGTCTAGAAATGGTAAAGGGAAGTGATCTTTTCTGGTGGCTGTGTTTAATTTTCTATAATCAATACAAATTCGTCATCCAGTAACTTGTCTTATAGGGATAAGATCATTATTTTCATTAGCTTTGACAGTCACCCCTCCTTTTTTAGGTACACGGTGAATTCGGCTTACCCAAGCACTGTAAGAAATAGGATATATAATACCATTATCCAACCATTTTAAAAGTTCTTTCTTGACTACTTCTTTCATTATTGGATTTAATCTCCTTTGTGGATTTGCTTTAGGTTTATGTTCATTATCTAAAATAATTCTGTGCATACAAATTGAAGGACTAATTCTTTTAATATCTGCTAAAGTCCAACCAAAAATTTTCTTATATTTTTTAATGTATCTAAAAGTTTTTGTTCTTGAGATTCATTTAGTTCAGATGAAATAATAACTGGTAGAGTTGAAGAATTACCTAAGTAAGCATAATTTAAATGATTAGGTAATATTTTTAACTCAAGTTCAGGAGTTTTAATAATTGATGGAACTATATTTTTTTTAGTGTTTTCTGTGTTATCCAAAAATTCAAATTTCTCTTGAATAAAATCTAATTCTTCATTTATCTCAGAGTTTTCAATTAATTCAATATTTTCTTTTTCTAATTTTTCTTCATAATATTCTTTAAAATTTTCTTTTTGTAAATGATCGAGTACTTCCCTTCGAAAACACTCATCATCTTTTTCTAACGCAGGATAGTTCATTGATTTAGCAATATTAAAAGTTACTTTTTGGTCATTTACTCTCATAGTTAATTCTCCTTTCTGAACATCAATCATAGCTTTTCCAGTGGCTAAAAATGGTCTTCCTAAAATGATAGGAATTTCTTTATCTTCTTCCATATCTAGAACAATAAAATCTACAGGGAAGATAAATTTATCCACTTTTACTAATACATCTTCAATAACTCCCTAAGGATCTGTAAGAGAACGATCAGCTAACTGAAGAGTTACTGAAGTAGGTGAAATTTCTCCCAATCCTAATCTCTTAAAAATTGATAGAGGCATTGTTGACCTCATTTTTGACGAGGTCTTCTCTTCTTCTTTTTAGTGCTTAGGATCTAGCCTTAGTCTTTTCCTTTGACTATCTTAGAGGACTAGAATTGGGACCCACCTTTTAGAAACTCAAACCACTTCTTAACTCCCTTCAAACTCCACAAACTTGACTATAGACCCCTAATCACCTAGAGGGTTGAAATCAAATGTGGAAGTTTAAGGATGAGTTCCTATAGGACTCTTTGGCCTTAGGACTGCCCTGGGTGGCCTGGTCTGGTGAAGGGGCTGACTTACACACACACTACACTTATACACTACACTTTCACACACTTCCTAAAACACACCCATACCCAACTTGACCTCCTGACTCATGTCGATGATTCACATGGATGATCCTTAACCCCTAAGCCCTTGGCTAAGAGGGTTAGGAACAACATAGTGAATGCCTCAAATGAGTCCCTTCATGGCTCATGTGGGCTTGATATGGCTTCATGGCTCAACCAAAATGATTTCACTCCACTCAAATTCACCCAATCTTCAATTTCCCAAATTTTCAATTTTTGACCCCCGGGACCCTACACCCGCTTAGCCTACCCAAAACCCTTGAAATTACCCAAATTTCTCAAAATTTCCAAATTATCCAAAATTCTCCAAAATCATTCCCAAAAATTTCCACATCACTTAAATTGATCATCCATACCCAAAAATACCAAAAATTCCAAGAAAACCTCCCAATACCCTCCAAATACCCAAAATACCCCTCTTGACCCAAAAATCCAAAAATTCAGAAAATTCCCAGAAAATTCCAGAAAATCCCAAATATTTCCAATTTCATTTTTGCCAACTACACCATGGGCCAATTTTGTCAATTTACCCTACTTTTTTCAAAACCCCCAATTTGACCCATTTTAACCCAAAGTAAACCCAATGTCAAACCAAACCCACCCAATTGACCCAAATTCTGGTCCAATTCAATTCTAAACTTCAATTCAATATTCCCAATACCAATCTAGACCAAATCTAAGTCCAATTTGATTGACATTTGGATCCAATCTCACTTTTGGCCTTAAAGCCCAATTTGGACCCATGACCCAAACCTAACCCAAACTCACCCAATTCAATTCCAATTAACCCCAAATCTTTCCTAAATATTCCTTAACATTCCCACAAACAAAACACTAACATGATTTGCCCAAAATTTGGACCCAAATCCCACTCAAATTCAACCCAAAGCTAAAAGGCCCATTTTCGACCTAAACCCAAACCTAACCCAAATGAGCCCAAACCCCAAAATCAAAGCCCAACCAAAGTCAAAACCTCTTTGAAACACTCCCATAAACATTTCTCAACATTGATTTTACATCAATTTCAACTCTAGCCCAACATTAGCCCAACTTGGCCCATTTTTTACCTACATAGGCCCACTTACCAAATAAACCCAAATTCAAACCAATTCAACTCCAAATCACACCAAATTGACTCCAAGCCCTTCATAGAACATCCCTAAACCAATTATGACATTTATTTGACAAAGTTCTTCACAAAATCTTTACCCAAATGCCCATCCTAAAATCAAAAAGCCCATTCCCCTTAAACTTTCCTAAAAGCCCACTTCAACACATTCAAAAGCCCAAATCCATCCAAAGCCCACATGGCACTTCCCCTCATCATCCATTTAATCAAAATCACCCCTAAGTTTCAAAATCATCAATTAAACCATTCCAAATCAAGCATCATGCAAATTTTCACCAAAATATCCAAAATTCTTAAAACCCATTTCCATGAAATTGACTCAACTTTCCCCAAGCCAAAGACAAGCCATGCAAGCCATGGACAAGCCACATGAAGCCATGGGAGGCTTGACATGTGACCATGCCATTAATGGTAAAAGGAGGGGCCCCTTTCCTAATCTTTCATTAAGCATTTTTTACCTTAAGCATGTCGCACACTAAACCATGTTTAGCCACCTCATCAAGGATAGAGACCACACCACTCTCCCTTGGTCGACCTAACTCGATCCTCTCGGCCCAAAATCAGGCCATGGGGAGGTGCACCCAACCCAATCCAATGGGTTGACCAAATTAAGGCCAAAATGACCCCCTCCCCATTCCATTTTAATTCAAAGCCTTTACACATGGCAATTGCCAATTGATTGCACAAACCTCCAGCCACGACCCACCTGGACCTGAGGGTGACCCATGCCTGCCGGCCAGCCGCCTGGATCGCCGGAAAACACCATGGTCGAGACCTTGGGAGGAGCCAAAGTTTGGAATTCCCACTTGCTGAGCTGCCCCATGCCAAATGGTCACTATGGCTGTTCTTCTCCTCACCAGAGCAGCTGATCCCATGCCTCAACTCCCCCGGAAGGCTCTCCGACCTCTCCTATTTAAACCCCTCACCCTCACGGCCATGGAGGAGAGTTGCACAAACCTTGCCGAAACTACGCCAAAATTGTTCCAAACCCTTCTCCACCCTTAGAGAAGTTGATCCCAGATGTCAATTTGCCCTAATCCCCACTCGATAAAATTCAATTTCCCAACTGAAATTCCACCCAAAACCAGGACACTTCTCCACGGTGAGCCAATTCCCAAATTGATTGGTTCTACACCTTCACCGGACCAAGGGAAGGTGTCCACCAACAAAAGCCCCATCTCCGGGCCACCCGGTTGCTCCGGCCTCCAAGCTTTGTGATCGGGCTTGGTCGAAATCACATCTAGACAATTCACCAGACCAGGAGACTTCATCTGGAGCTTGCTGGGATCCAATCGAAGGTGCAACAACTCTCAGATTGAAGCCACACTTCTCTGAGCAAAGGTATGAACTAATTCTTCATCCCGAGCTTCTGGAGATTCTTCATTTCGAATGCTTTAATTTTAATGCATGATAACCGTATAGATGTGTTGGTCTCTTCAAGACGAATCCATAGAGCATAAGAACATGAAAATCCATTGAGTATCGAGTGAGATCTTAGGGATTTAGTGTGGACGGCTCTCGGGTGAGGACGCTCGGGGACGATGAACGGATGCCGTCCATTCAATACACGCGCGGACGGACGGCTCGGATTGCGTCGGACCAGGAGACGGTACGAGAACCGCGGGGCCCGGAGCGCTGAGTCAGATGGCGGCGTCGAATGGGAGCGCGACACGCGGCGTTTCGGAGATGCCGAGGATGAGTTGGCGCCGCATGGATAAATAGAAAATTAGGGTATTTTTTGATTTATTTAATTCCCTAAACTTCAAAAATTCATAACTCTGTGTAGGAAAATCGGAAAAATAAAATAAAAATACCCTCTTGCTCGGTGAACGAGAGGAGAATAATGTGGAAAAGAAATCATTTAATTTCATCAAGTATTTTATTTTTTATAATTTATTTACTCTCTGCATACTTTTAATTCTCCATGTATGTATACAATTCACCATGGCATGAGACCATAGGGCTTTTGAAGCCTCTGAATTTGGGAACATTCCCTAATTTTCCAAAGTCGAGAGGCCATCCCTATGAAGAGTTATTGATTTTTCAAGTTCATGTTACTGTTTTTAGTATTTTAATTCCAATAAATAGCATATTGTGAAATAAATTCTAGGAAAATTTGAGGATGTTTCTTATGACCAGAGGACCCTAGGAAAAATAGGTTTTGAGTTAGTTCATTTAAAACAACCCTAATTGGCTTAAACACCCAAAATAGGTCTCTAATTAATTAGAGTTAACCATGCATCAAATTGACTTGAAATCAATTCTCCACTGACCTTTAGGATCAGAGGAATCCACCATAAAAGTTTGAGGTCAATTGGACTTGGTTAGCCCCACTAATTGGGTTGATTAAGCCACTTAATCATTTTAAACTTTAAAAATTCATAACTTTTAAAATACCTTTCAAAAATTCACCAAATTGGTTTTGGAGCCTTTCTGATATCAGGGGAACCTAAGAAAATTAAAATTTCAATTTTTTAAAAAAGTTGATTTTTAATAATATTTTAATATTTTTAATAATTAAAAAATAATAAAAATCACAAAAATAATAAAATTCACCAAAATGTCACATTTTAAATTTTAATCACTTAGGAACAAACCCCACATTTTTCTTAGGTCTATTTAGTGAGATATTAAATTTTAAAGCTTTAAGGTAATTTTAAAATTAAAAAAATGTATTTTCTAGCATTTTCACTAAAATAATTATAATAAATCATAGAAAAATCAGAAAATTGCAAAATTTGCTTCTCTGATTTCCTTGATATCAGAGATATTTTTGAAAAATATAAAATTCATTTTTCAACATTTATTTTATTTTTAAATTAATTAACACTCCAAAACTTAAAATAATTATAATAAAAATAATATAATTCAAAAAATCACCAAAATTTGTCCAAGTGGTCCTCTGGTCATTAGAAATGTCCCCTAATTTTCTTAAGGATAGAAACTTTCCCTTGGTCATGTTATTAAATTTTCCTTGGAAATCTCTATTTTCTACCAAAAATAATTATATAAATAAATTAAATACAGAAAAATCACATTTTCTCCTCTCATGTCTTTATTGACATATGAGTGAAGTTACATAAAAATTTCAAGTTCATTTGAATTCAATTTAGTGAGTTATGAAATTATTAAGCTTAAAGGGTAAAGTGGTAATTAAATTTTTTAGCCCTTAATTAAAACTTTAGGTTTAATAAAACATTAACAAGTAAAATATTTGATCCTAATCTGATTTGGATGATTGAAATTTAAATAATTAAAGGGTAGAAACCCATTAAGCAATTTTAAAATGATTAAACTCTAATTAAATAATGGATTAAATTTGGAAGAATAATAAAATTGAAATTATTAAAATAGGGATATTATTAGGAAGAGATTTATTCTTTAATTTAAAAATCCCTAAATTAATTATCTCATTAATATTCAATTCTTAATTAAAATGATAACTCAAATTTAAAATATTAAAAGACTTAATCATTAAACTAAAATTAAATTATTAAACTCTTTTAAAAAATTTCAATTAAAATTAAAAAATTAAATTAAATTCAAATTAAATTAAATTAAATTAATTAAATTAAATTAAATTAAATTAAATTAAGATTAAAAATTAAATTAAATTAAAGATTAAATTAAATTAAATTAAACAAATTAAATTAAATTAAATTAAATTAAATCAAATTAAATTAAATTAAATAATTAAATTAAATTAAATTAAATTAAATCAAATTAAATTAAATTAAATAATTAAATTAAATTAAATTAAATTAAATAAAATTAAATTAAATTAAATTAAATTAAATTAAATCAAATTAAATTAAATTAAATCAAATTAAATTAAATTAAATCAAATTAAATTAAAACTAAATCAAATCAAATTAATTAATGTAACATCAAATCAAATTAAATTGAATTAAATTGAATTAAATTAAATTAAAACTCAATTAAATTAAATTAAATTGAATTAAATATAACATCACCTAAAACAGAAAGAAATTAAATATAAAGCAACTTGAACATTATTCCAAATTTAAACCCATTAATTGAAATTAAACTAAATCACAAACCATCTGAACACCAATTTGCCCTCAAATGCTTTAGTCATCATAACTCCTAAATAGAACATTAAATGAAATGTTACTTCACTCATAGGATATTCAAATGTCCTAGTTCACTGAGCAAGACTTGAATTCCCGGACGATTAATTCATTTGTATAATTAAATTCATTTGGACTTAAAACAATCCTAGAAATATTGAAAAGATGTTTAAGATTTGTCTTAAGCACTTCCTCGATATGATAGGATGTTCATAAGAACAATTGAACTTAATTGTTCTTTGATGAAGAAGATCGTCCTCAAACCAAAACACAAAGACCTATACGTCATAGGAAATGACTAGCTATAGGATTAGGAATTTGGTAGAAAACCATAACCCTTACCTTAGCTTTACCTAGGAACTTGCTTAAATATTCTAATTGTGTTTTAAGTGCAGCTTGGGATGACGGGAAGACCCTCCAGGTACGCTTTTATTTTATTACAATCTACTTTCTTGCAATTTACCTTCTTGCAATTTATTTAACTGCATTGCACTTACTTTTCTTGCATGATAAACAACTGTTGCATGAAAACTCACACCTTTAGGATAGACCCTAAAACTGAAACTAAAACTAAGTTAAAAGTCATTGCAAGATAAAATTCACCGCCACAACATTTCAAAATATAAAACAACTCAAAATTTAATCACAAACAGAATACGAAACTACAATTACAACTAAATTAAAAAGTCCGGTTGGATGATCGGGAATACCTCGGATGATGTAACCTACGTGTTGCTAACGGGATTTCCCACGGTCTAAATGAAAGTGTGGAACTCATTCAGTTGAGTTTAGCAAATTCATTTGGAATAAGTGAATCCGATAAAAATAATGATGCCGGAAGGATGGAACTGTGGGATCTTAACCGGTGTCGTTATAATCAACTTTAAGATTTGTTTTAATTAAAACATAAAAAACACATGGAAATCAAGATTGTCTCTAAACCAAAATACTTTTCTCATCCCCTGATTTATGATTTCTAAAACTAAACCTCTGCAACAACAAGGAGCTCGGAGCATGGTGGGCAGCACGGCCATCGTCGTCAGCAAAACTTGAATCCACATCAACAAAACTTTCCTAGAACTAAACAACAAAGCCATAGGACTTCGAGGTAGTTTGCCTAGTGCAACATAAACCCTCAATCTTTGTTAGGCATTTGCATGATCGGGTCATGTAAATTAAGCCCTACTCGGTTTTAGGATTCCGAGGTAGTTGTTCGATACGACATAAACCCTCACATCTTCGAGGCTATTTGTGTGATTTTATCATACAAATATAAGCCCTAACTAATTAAAATTGGCAAGACCAAAACATTTAAATAAATATTAGGACTTTCCTAAATCCAAGCCAAACAATAGGATAGTCGGGAAATTACCGAAGTTCGCTTCGAATGCGTGATTTCTCCTACTTTTCTTTCTTTGGATTCCCAAAACAAAATGTTCCAAACTTGATCCATTCCCTATTGAAATTCCAAATTTCAATCCATTGAAAAACTTAAACTTTGAAATCCTTGAGAGCGGAATTATTGATTATTATCGAGAGTTTTCTTAGGTGATTCCCATCACTTAAGATGTAATTAACTATAGGGGCTTGCCCTTATAGGAATTTTAAAGAACCCGAGTAATATAAACCCTGTTTAATGTTTTCATATTAAGCGGGGAATTTTGTCGGCTTATAAAATTGGTTCGCGGACCAAACGGATGTCACAAATCTTCTAGTTTATTTAATCGAGCCCCACTCGTCGAGCGGTGTGTCTATCCTTAGGGATAGATACACGGTTTGTGGTGCGGTGCTCGTTTATATAAACTATTTGGGATGTGAGATCGGTTTAATCTCATATCTTAAAACCTTCAAATTTAAAATTATTTTCAAAATCAAATACTACTTTTCAAATTATTTATTTTAATTAAATTAAAAATTCGCCGACGATTTACGTTGGCGACCCCCTTTCAAAATAAAAAAAACACGACCTAAAAATATGCCGACAGATTTACGGCGACTCCGCTGGGGAAAATTCCTCTCTCCATTATAATCAGATAATTCTGCTTTCAAAAATCGGTAGTATATCCATGTCCTTAATGGGTCAAACTACCCTTCTTTCCGTTGGAATACTATGTTCATTTCTATCTTGAACAAGTATAGCCAACATTCTCTCGGATTTAGGAGCCACTGTTTAGACACCCCTAACAGAGAGGTTCCGAGATCCTTTTACCTCATTCTTGAGGTGGGGTGGACCCCGATAGGTGTTAGTCTAGGAATGCTCCTTCGAGTCGAGAAGTCTTGCATAAGACTTTCTTTTCCTTTTCAACTCTGAATCGGGTTCCTTACCTTCTCTACACCTTTGAACATTCCGTTCTAAATAAACAAACCCTCTAATAAGTGACTCTTTTAACAAATGATTCCTTCTTATAAATACATGAACAAGAATGAGTTCGGACTCTTTTCAATTCCTTTCTTCTCGTCCTAAAGAAAAGAAGCATAACTTAGGGACCGACAACCGAATCTACCCTACGAAATGGAAGCCCCGAAGCTGATTTTCTCCTTCACCGATGGACTCGGACTTCGCTGTCTATAAGGATGAGCTGCCCGACAATGGGATCATTCGGTTTGGACAAGGATTTGAAAACACGAATGTCGAAGTCACCGACGTCTCCCTCTTTGCACCGACGAACAAGGTATACGGCCGAGGAACCACTGCGTCGAATTCGACCTTAGGTCGACCCAAGAGTTTCCTCCCCTGCAAAGGGTCCCGACTAGGAGAAGTACTGCCGTCCGCGGGAGGACTCGTTCTCACTACCCCCATCTGGTCTAGTTGTTTCGCACTTTCCCCGACTTCGCCAAATCGAAGGGGAAAGAAATCCGAACTATGGTAAACTCGTTACCGTGGAGGGTACGGATCTTCTGTAAGACCATACGTTTTCGAAATCGGGTCCGGTTCAAAGATTCCGTCACCGACAATGACCCGAAGAAGAAACGAAATAGAAGGATCGCCGGAGAAGCCGAGCTGCTGAGATTGCTTTCTGGAGGAAATTCCGGAAGCGCCTGAATATACACCGCTACCGGAATATACACCGCCGCTGACTACATACCACTTTTGGGAGGAAGCGAGGTTCCATCCCCTCTCCGCCGCGAGAGGATGAGGAGAATGTTCGCAAGATTCGTTGCCACGTTACCTCGGCCCGCATACTACAACGATAGCCGCAAGAAAAGAACTAGAACTACGCCGTTTGCTCGACCGCAAACTTTGGTAGAAAAGTTGGCAAGGAAGGAAAGCTGCCGTATCGGAGATTCTACGAAGGATAGGGCGGGTGCCGATCAAATCCCGTCTTGGGCCCCGAGTAGAGCCCACCGTCATGACGAAAAGCCAAGCAAGAGAATGAAGGCTAGCCCGCCCGTCGTAGTCTCGGGATTACAGATTAGGGAGGATACCACCTTCCGAGCATTTGGCCGACGGACCATCCGGTCCTAGACCTTCGGCTGCTAGAAGGATGGTATGGCGTCCCACTACTGGGCGATTGAGATTGAAACGAGCGGCTCGAGAAAGAAAGTCTCGCCAGGAGGCTGGAATCTGAAGAAAGTGCTACTGCGATAAAGGGGACTCATGAAAAGGGGACCCGGCAACTATCGCACGATAACCGCAATGACACACAGAAACCCCGCTAGAAGATGCCATGGAAAAGTTGAGAACCGATATCCGACGGTTGGCAAAAGAAAGAGAAGAAAAGTTTGGAGATGAGATCGATTCATCGGAATTCATGGACGACGAATATGCAGAAATCAATATGGTTGAGACACGAGCTTCATCAGCTTCGCAAGGTGCTCCTGCAGCCAGCAGAAGAGAGGAGCCGGAGCCGATGAGAAGACGGCTTCAGGAAAAAGACGACACGATCGCTCAAATGGCGAAAAGGATGGAAGAGATGGCCGTAGCTCTGGCCACTCTCCAAAGTCAAGTACAACCACATAGAGAGACACCCCCAGAGGTCATTCACATTGTAGACGGAGGAAAGGAGATTACATCCGTCAATGGGGATGATCAGCTGAAAAAGGATACAACACAAAGTATGATCCATGAAAAGGATATCAAGAACTTGGTAGAACGGCGAGTGAGAGAAGCCTTAGCACAATCGAAGAACGGGACATCCATTCGGACGGGTAGACCTTACCCGGAAGAATTCGCGACGTCCGATACCCGAAAGGCTTCGTACCACCTGCGTTCAAGACCTTCGACGGAACCGGGAACCCCCGACGAGCATGTTGCACACTTTCGTGCCGAGTTGTTGCAATGCGGCGGGAGCGATGCACTACTCTTCCGACGAGTTCGTCGGCGGTCCGTCGAGAATCACTTTCGGCCGGTATGCGGAATTACCCAATGGTTCGGTGAAGACATTCTCGGAGCTAGAGAGCCTCTTCATCAAGCGATTCGCCGGAGCTCGGCACCACATCACTATAGGTGATTTAGTGGTAGAGAAACAAAGGCCGAATGAAACTTTGATGGATTACATACTTCGATGGAGGAACTTAAGCATGAAGTGTGAACCACAACTGCAAGAACAACATGCAGTCGGCATCTTGCTTAAAAGCATTCACGGCCCGATAGCACTTCTCCTCAAAGGATTCGCTATTAAGACTTTCGAGAAGTTGTTAAGCAAGGCCGGAAGCTTGCAAGAAGAGGCGAATCAATTAAGTTTTGCCGTCAAGAAGAACAAGCAGAAGCCGGTGAAGACCTTCGAAAAGAAATCCGGGATCATTGCAGCAGTTGATAAAGGCAAGCAACCGATGCAAATACCACCAGAACGGCCGCATCAACCACAACAGAATTACCAGCAACCCCGGTCCAGCTATCGGTCATCTCCGCGAGTATGAACAACCGCCTCGTCCGCAACGTACATTAAGGGAGCTTCGAGCGAGAGAATATCCGTTCAAAAATGAAGCGATGATCGAAAATGTTCCGTAGCCTAATGAAGACTCCAGATTTCCACTGCCGAATCTAAAAGACCAGAGGAAGTCAACAAGAAAGGTGATCCCAACTTTTGCCCCTACCACCGCATGCTTGGGCACAAGATAGAAGATTGCATTACCTTTAAAAGTTGGCTCAACGACAACCTTCGGAAAGGGAATATAACAATCCCGAAGAAGTACATGAAGGAACCCCGTAAAGGAGGTTCCGTCAATGTTATCTCAACCGGTCCCGTCATTCCGATAGATCCCTATGCAACTGACGATGGATGGACTACCGCCTGGACGAGGTCTTCAAAGAAGATTTTAGACAACATCCGAACCGCCTCGGTGCGAGCTTCAATTCAGAGTTCGAGACCTGTTAAGCCGGTACTATCACTTGCGATAGAAGAACCACCTCAACAGGAGATGATTGAAGAAAAGAAGAAAATTGACGAAGAAGAGAGGACCGAGACTCCTAAGGCTAGACTAGGGGCTGCTTATCCTAGGATAATTGTTTCCGATTCGGTGGAGAAATCCCTCGAACCTCTCGATTTTGTATGATTATCTCGCTCACTTCGGTGGGATCATATAATGATAAGGGTGATGGCGTTGGCTACATTTTGACTCGTTTCTAACGATTACGTAACTAGCGACAATCCGGACATCGACTTCGATACCAACAACAATGCTCGAATCATACAAGATCTCGACGAGCAAAATAACGAAGAAGGCGGCCATCGAGGAGGCTACGAGAGTTCAACAAGCAACGGATCTATCCGTGAGTTTCGAGGAGCTCCGGTTACGATAGAGTTAGAGCCTTCGGATTCGAAGATAATCCGGAAGAGCCTGTCATTCCGATTCGGGAGGAGACACCGAGCAAGTTCGACACTAGATTCGAAGAAATTACGAAGTCAACTTGAGAAGTGGAAAAGTTCTACCTCCAAGAGTGGGTCCAAAAGACAAAGGAAAGCGGTGGTTGTTCAAGAAGAACCAACCCCAGCGGAAGAAATACCCATTCGAGAAGAAGCCGAGACGCATGAGAACAAAGTGGACTACAACGTGTTAGCCCATCTTAGGAAACTACCGGCCAACCGAGCATTTATGATGCTCTCATCTTATCAAAGGAGATGAGAGAAGCTCTGATCGAGGCCTTACTTGATCCGAAATTTGCTTAGCTCAAATGGCCGGAGATTCCTTAGATGAGGTTTGCTCGTTAAAGGAACGACGAGGCGTTACCTTCACGGACAATGACCTACTACTTGGGACGGCGAGATCACAACCGACCGTTGTACATTTCGATTACAATTGGGAAGTTTACGCTCTCCGAGTATCGGTGGATCCAGGAGCATCAATCAATATAATGAGTCTTCGAACACTAGCATACTTGGAAATTGATGCTCGTGAGCTCGAAGCCGACAAAATGTTATTAAGAGGATTCAACCGAGAAGGGGAAAGAGCCCTCGGGTCAATAACACTACCGATGAAGACCGGTGACTTAGCAAAGACAACCGCGAAATTTCACATAATTGATTCGAAACGTCGTTCAACGCTCTACTTGGGCCGACCATGGATACATGAAAATGGGATGGTACCATCCTCTCTACACCGATGCATCAAATACTACGATGGAGGGGAACGAGTGCATCAAAGGTGACTTGCAACCATTCTCCGTACATGAGATTGGAATCCATGAAGACGCGACTTATTATGCACCGCCAAAGAAAACAATCTTCTCCGGAGATACCGTAACAAATGAAGCAAAGAAAGTTCGGGACAACGAAGAACCCGAAGTTCTAGTCCAACGATCACTCACCACTCCCTTCCGGCGAGATGGTGAAGGTTTCTCCACAACTCGCATCCGAGGTCGAGGCCGGGGACGAGGTCGTGGTAGAGACGCTAGGACGAGTTGGACGAAGAAACCGACCATCAATGTTGATTGGGAAGATAATTTTGAAGAAGAAAAAGAAATCAAACTAGAAGCAGCGACAATAAGTCAGAAGAAGCCGCAATTCAAGATCTCTCTCGAAGAAGAGAAGAACGAAGAATACAAATCAATGTACGAGAAGATTAACCACTACGTACATACTATGACCCTAACCCCGATCCAGTCGAGCAAGATCGAGGGTATGGTGGTCAAAGAGGTACGTAACGACGGTGCAAGGCCAATCAAATTCTACCGTGGTGCTTCTTCCTCCAAAACTGAAAATAATGTACAATTCGAAGATGTCACTTCATCAGAATTAACGTAATTACCTTTTGAGTGGAACTCTCCCTGTGTTCAAAATTTAATTCAACGTGGTTTCTTACCTCGACAATGGACAAAAGGCCAATCACAACATTTTGAAAAGTTATGGAATAACTCCGGTCGTCCACCCGATTCAAAGTATGGACTCGGATTCGGCACGGTAGGGTCGGTTGACGATACTCGAATTTTGCTTGGTTGTCACTTGCAAGTCCAATGAAAGCTGCATGGAAACTACGAACGAACTCGAAGATTTACAAATTGGAGACGCTCCACCGGAATTCGAAGAAGAAATCAAATCTACAATAGATGAGTTAACGGAAGTTAACTTAGGTACTAGCGAAGAGCCTAGACCTACCTTTGTTAGCTCCTTACTCAACAAAGAAGACTCCGAAGAAATAATCAAGTTATTAATGGAATTTAAAGACTGTTTTGCTTGGAACTACGATGAAATGACAGGATTAGCTCCAGAGGTCGCAGTCCATAAGCTAGGAGTGGATCCTACTTCGTCCCGGTCGGACAAGGTCCCGAAGAATGCGTCTAGAAATCGAACAACAAGTCATAGCCGAAGTTAAAAAGCTAATAGACGCTAAATTTGTCCGTGAAGAATAATACCCGACTTGGTTAGCCAATGTGGTGCCGGTCGAAAGAAGAATGGTCGGATCGAAATTTGTGTAGACTTCGGAGATTTAAACAAGGCATGTCCAAAGGATGAATTCCTCTACCGATCCCGGAATTAATGATCGACATTGCTTCAACACATGAAATATTCTCGTTCATGGATGGATCTTCAGGATATAACCGGATAAAAATGGCTCCGAGAAGATGAAAAGCTTACGAGCATTCGAACACCGATCGGAGTATTTTGCTACACGGTAATGCCATTCGGACCGAAGAACGCGGGAGCAACCTACCGAAGAGCAATGACAAGAATTTTTGATGATCTCATCCACAATCAAGTCGAATGCTACGTGGACGATGTGGTCATCAAAAGCAAAGTAAAGGAAAACCACTCGTATGATTTGAGAATTGTTTTTGAACGATTAAGACAATTTAACCTTAAGATGAATCCCTTAAAATGCGCCTTCGGCGTCACCTCCGGGAAATTCTTAGGATTCGTTGTCCGACATCGTGGAATTGAAATCGACCGGAAAAGATTAAAGCTATCTTAGAAATGCCGCCTCCCAAAACCTTAAAACAACTACGATCTTTTCAAGGAAGCTGGCATATCTTCGACGCTTTATCTCGAACTCGTCGAGTAGGTGTCGGCCTTTCTCGGCACTAGTTAAAAAGGACGCCAAATTTATTTGGGAAGAGAAATGCCGAGAAGGCCTTCGAGGACATTAAACAATATTTAATGACACCTCCTGTCTTAGCGACCCCGAGTCTCGGGTAGGCCGGCGATACTTTACACCGCGGCTCTAGACGACTCTCTCGGAGCCACGTTAGCTCGGGTCGATGATGAGGGTAAAGAAAATGCTCTTTACTACTTAAGCCGTCGTTTACTTCCGACGGAAGTAAGGTATCCCGCAATTGAAAAGCATTGTTTGGCCACTAATCTTCGTCGCTCAAAAGCTCGGGCACTACATGCTTTCTCATAAGGTCGACTCGATCTCGAAGTTTAATCCATTGCAATACTTGATGACTCGTCCAACACTTTCCGAGCGGACTTGCCGGATGGTCGATGATATTATTGCAATTCGATATAACTTTCGTGCCTCCGCATGCCGTAAAGGGACAAGTCTTAGCGGACTTCCTCGCAGCACACCCTTTGCGGCCGAATCTCCTCTCGATGACGATTTGCCGGATGAACAAATAATGAACCTAGAAGACCTTGATGATCGACGTTGGGAATTATATTTCGACGGAGCATCTTCGAGCACACAAAGACGAAGAATCGCAAGTGATAGTGCCCGGTAAGGCGGGAATCGGGCTAATCTTTATAACGCCGGAGCGGGGGATGTTAAGATACTCCTACCACTTGACGGAACCGTGTACAAACAACGAAGCGGAATACGAAGCCCTCATAACGGGACTGGAATTAACTATTCGAATGGGGATAACGGACATCAACATCTACGGGGATTCGCGAGTTAATCATTCAACGGATCGCTAGGACAATACATAATTTTAAAGCCAAGACTCGAGCAATACTTCCAGGTACACCATACGAGTTGTTGGAACAGATTCCAAATGTAACGATCTACAAAATTCCCGGAAAAGAAAATGCTTTAGCGGATGCTTTAGCCCGTCTCGCAAAAGAATTTGCCTGTTTGCAAGATGAATCGATGGAAGTGTCGGTTCACGGACGTCGGGTCCTATCACGGCTCGACATAGACACAATACACAAATCGAAAAAGAAAAAGAATCGGTGGCGAGCAATGACAGAAAACACGGAAGATTGGCGACGACCATTGATGGATTACTCGCAAACGGGAAAGCTACCGGACGATAGGTCGCTAGCCCATCGGATCAAGAAAAGAACTGCTATCTTACGCATTAATAAACAACACATTGTACGGAAGGTCTTTTGATCAAATGTGGTTAAGGTGCCTAAGCGGGTCCGAGGCCCGTGAAATTGTTAAGGAGGTGCATTCGGGACTCCGTGGCGCTCACCGGTCGGGTCCGAAGATGAAAATGAAAATTAAAAGATTAGGATACTACGGCCCTCGATGATGACCGATCGCATGAAAATCGCCGAGAGCCGTCATCAATGCCGAGTGCACGGAGTGGTTCTACACCAACCTCCAAATGTGCTACATCCGACAATCGTGTCGTGGCCATTTGAATGTTAGGGCACAGATATAGTGGGTCCGATAGAACCACCATCTTCAAAAGGACATCACTTCATTCTTGCGGCTACAGATTACTTTTCCAAGTGGGCGGAGGCAGTTCCACTTAGAGAAGTGAAAGCACACCACGTGCTACGGTTTTTAAGAACCAAGTTGTCTACCGTTTCGGAGTGCCGCGCGAGATTATCTCGGATAATGGGTCGGCATTCGAAGCACGCAAATCAACAATTTTGTCGGGAGACACGGAATCGAGCGGCGATACTCAACAATTTACTACCCAAGAGCAAACGGCCTCGGCGAGGCTTTTAATAAAACTCTCGTTCAAATCTTGAAGAAAACCTTGGACGATAATAAGAGAAATTGGCACGAGAAATTGTTAGAAGCCTTATGGGCCTACCGGACAACCTTCGAACTCCTACTCGAAGCTACACCTTACGCTCGCGGTGTATGGGTCCGAGGCGGTGTTACCTTTAGAGGTTCGGCTTCCTTCACTCGGAATTGCAGTTGCAAACAAGATCACGACGAAGAGAACGCCAAATTACGACTCGAAGAATTAGAAAGCTTGGAAGGGAAAAGACTTGCAGCGCAACGGAATTTAGAACTATACCAAGCTAAGATGGTTCAAGCCCATGACAAGTCGGGTCCGCCCGAGAACCTTGAAAGTTGGTGACTTAGTTCTCGTTCTCAAGAGACCTATTCTTGCACACCGCAAGATAGGAGGAAAATTTGAACCCACTTGGGAAGGACCGTTTGTGGTTGAAGCGGTATACTCGGGAGGTTCCTACCGGCTAGTGAATTGCCGGGGAGAACGACATATGCTTCCGATCGACGGACGATACTTGAAAAAGTATTACGCTACTCGATGTTTCGAAGGAATGAATTCTTCACCCCTAAGAAACACGGGCGAAGTAATTACTTATGATTGGGTCCGAACCCAAAAATAATAAAATGTGCTAAAATAAATAAAATCCTGATAATAGAGTTTTCCTTGTTTTCTTTTCCAAATCAAAATCTCTTTCCTGATTTTATCCCGCTTCATTCTGTTAAATTTTAAAATATAAGAGAAATAAAAAAATCTGTCTTTAATAAACATTTTCTTAATGTTCTTGTTCTTAGTACAGCCCCTGATCCTTTTCCTTGTCTTTTCGCAGGGAAATGTCGAACGGGCGGTTGGTCCTGAACTTTAAGAATGGCGTAAGCCTTGCACTCGATGAAAAGAGGGTGAAAGATGGAGCGATAATCGAGATCGACTCGGATTTCGCACCAGACGGGCCTACGGTACGAGGAAAGTGACCGGGTCCCGATTAACCGAGAAGAACTGCCCGGGCAGACAGTGATGAAAGTGGGTGGCCCAAGCCACCAATCCAACAAGCAAGAAGAGAAAGGCAAACACCGAAGAAGACAAGAAAATGAAATCTGTAGTCGCTACAGCAGAGGGCAGGCTTGTCAGCGCCGCGCCCACAGAGATTCATGAAGTTCGAAGGGCTACTCTCACGACCACGCAACGAAGAAATAAGAATCGCCGTATCCGTAAGATGTTAACAAAACTAGGCCGCGGACCGGCGCGACGAGACGATTGCTAATGCCGAGTACATACACTTCGAGGACACCGGTTCACCGGGAACACGAAGAAAGGAGGCCAGCTCCTAGGATAACGAAAAGAACCGGGGAAATCTTCGGAAGATCGGAAGAAAGAAGGCTACCACGCCACCGGATAGAACCACCAATAATGCATGACCTTGTTGCGGAAGCAACCCGGGGGATGTCCGACGAGGCATCATCCACGAGGAGCCGAGGTATGCGGGGAGAACGTGAAGGGATTGAACCATATATCCCACAATATGTCACAAGGCCTCGCCATCTGCAGATCATTCCGGAATACGAGCTGGAGAGAATGCAAAATGTTGAAAAGAAAACCTTTGAATACCTCGAGAGAATTAAAGGAAGAAGAATCAACATACTAGAGGGCCTCGAGCTACATACCGACGTATTCTCAGAATATGAACAACAACAAATCGTGGATTGTATCCGGGATTTGAAAAGAATGGGCCGAGCGAGGCCGCTGAGGAGAACACCTACTCAGAACCCCGGAGATGGATGCCAGGGAAGGGAAGAATCACAATACAATGCGGATGCTGCTACAACTTTGCTGAAGACAGGAAGGGAAACCCACCGGGAATACTCCGTCATGGGCGAGTAGATCCGATGCCATTAGTCATCAAGAGAATGGTAAAAAGATTGATAACATGGAGGGTACTGCCAGCAGATTGCATACCCAATAGTCGCATTATCAACATCTACAAACGGGGTGACTGCATACCCCCACATATAGATCACCACGACTTCGTCAGACCTTTACGCACAGTCTCTTTCCTGAACGAGTGTGACATCATGTTCGGATCTGACCTCCGGATAGCAGGCCCGGGTGAGTTCCGAGGGCCAGTAAAGATACCTTTACCGGTAGGTTCCGTCATGATGCCGAAGGGCAACGGAAGCGAGATATCGCTAAGCATTGCATACCGGGAGTGCCGAGTGAAGCGGATCTCAGTTACTTTCAGGAGAATGGACGATAGCAAGACACCTTACCATTTCCGACCAGACCCGGAGCTAGAGAGCCTCCGGCCTTACGAGCTGTGAGTTACATGGGAAATATCACACCTCCAACGTACATCCAGCCGGCATCCTTGTCAAGGATGGCTTGGAAGGTGATGTTATTAACCATGTACCCCACTATTCAGACATGGATTTTTGACGAAATGCTTCTTTTGATGGATCGACAAAGATCATACATAGTCCGTTTTGAGTCTACATGGATTGTATGAAATGTATTCCAGATCGAGTTGTATGATGTATCTTCGATATGATTGGAATGAAAGTGACCATGTCACATTTTTGGCCTTCACCTCTTTTGTGCAAATTGATTGGGAAACGCCATTAAAGTTAAATGAACTTCGAACAAAGAACGAGAAAAGAAATAAAAAAGGGATAAAAGAAAACTTTCTTTAAAAATCTAAAAATGACGAACACCAAATTCACATGAACATTAAATAAACAATAAAATAAAATTTGAATCATTAAAAGATAAACGAAATCAACATAAATGTTAAATCAAATCTCAAATCAAATTCTCAATCAAATTCCAAATCCACTCTCGATCAAATTTCAAATTTGATCTTCCAAATTTCAAATCAAATCTTAAATCAAATTTCAATCGAGTTCAAACTCATCCTTCCAAATCTCAAATTCAATCTTTCCAGATTTCAAGTCTCAATCAAATTCAAATTCAATTTCTTCCAGATCTCGAATCAAATATCAATTAAATCAAAATTCAAACTTTTGGGTCGAGGATTTTACATCCAAGACTGCACTGCTTTAGGATTCTTTTCCTATTGCACTGAAATACATCAAATTCAAACTTTTGGGTCGAGGATTTTACATCCAAGACTGCACTGCTTTAGGATTCTTTTCCTATTGCACTGAAATACATCAAAATTCAAACTTTTGGGTCGACGATTTTACATCCAAGACTGCACTGCTTTAGGATTCTTCCCTATTGCACTGAAGTACATCAAATTGAACCTTTTGGGTCAAGGATTTTACATCCAAGATTGCACTGCTTTAGGATTCTTTCCTATTGCACTGAAATACATCAAATGCAAACTTTTGGGTCGAGGATTTTACATCCAAGACTGCACTGCTTTAGGATTCTTTTCTTATTGCACTGAAATACATCAAATTCAATTTTTTGGGTCGAGGATTTTACATCCAAGACTGCACTGCTTTAGGATTCTTTCCTATTGCATCTGAAATACATCAAATTCAACCTTTTGGGTCGAGGATTTTACATCCAAGACTGCACTGCATTAGGATTCTTTCCCTATTGCACTGAAGTACATCAAAATTCAAACTTTTGGGTCGAGGATTTTACATCCAAGACTGCACTACTTTAGGATTCTTTTCCTATTGCACTGAAATACATCAAATTCAACCTTTTGGGTCGAGGATTTTACATCCAAGACTGCACTGCTTTAGGATTCTTCCCTATTGCACTGAAGTACATCAAAATTCAAACTTTTGGGTCGAGGATTTTACATCCAAGACTGCCTTGCTTTAGGATTCTTCCTATTGCATCGAAATACATCAAATTCGAACTTTTGGGTCGAGGATTTTACATCCAAGACTGCCTGCTTTAGGATTCTTCCCTATTGCACTGAAGTACATCGAAATTCAAACTTTTGGGTCGAGGATTTTACATCCAAGATTGCACTTGCTTTAGGATTCTTCCCTATTGCACTTGAAATACATCAAATTCAACCTTTTGGGTCGAGGATTTTATATCCAAGACTGCCTTCGCTTAGGATTCTTTCCTACTGGCATCGAAATACATCAAATTCAACCTTTTGGGTCGAGGATTTTATATCCAAGACTGCATTGCTTTAGGATTCTTTCCCTACAGCAATGAAATACATCAAAATCAAACTCTTGAGGTTAAGGATTTTACATCCAATACCGCATTGCTCTGAGATCTCTCCTCATTGCAATGATTCAATCTGATCAATTCAATTTTCTTTCGAGGTTGAAGATGTTACATCTAAAACCTCAGAATTCCAATTTTCATTTCAAATCAAATCCCTCAAATTAATTTTGACAAAACTTCAATCTAAATTAAAACTCCAAACTAAAATCTAAGCTCACACATCAAAACTTAAATTGAAACAAAATAAAATCTAAATCGAAATTCCCCCAGGTCATGTGATTTGGGATTCACCTCCTTTTCTTTTCCCAGCCGAGAGTTCGGGTATCTCCGGTTTCGGGAGACATACTCGATACTCCCTAGCGGAAATTCTTTTGCTTTGTCCTAAGTTTGTCACTTGGACATTTGTGTTGGTTTTGTTGATCGCTTCGGTCAACACCAATACGCGCGGTGTGCTCCGTCTGCTCACCACACCTATTGGGGGTCCATTTGTTGACCTCATTTTTGATGAGGTCTTCTCTTCTTCTCTTTAGTACTTAGGATCTAGCCTTAGGCTTTTCCTTTGACTATCTTAGAGGACTAGAATTGGGACCCACCTTTTAGAAACTCAAACCACTTCTTAACTCCCTGCAAACTCCACGAAACTTGACTATAGACCCCTAATCACCTAGAGGGTTGAAATCGAATGTGGAAGTTTAAGGATGAGTTCTCATAGGACTCTTTGGCCTTGGGACTGCCTCAGGTGGCTCAGTGCGAGTGAAGGGGCTGACTTACACACACACTACACTTATACACTACACTTTCACACACTTCCTAAAACACACCCATACCTAACTTGACCTCCGACTCATGTAGGTGATTCACATGGATGGTCCTTAACCCCTAAGCCCTTGGGCAAGAGGGTTAGGAACAACATAGTGAATGCCTCAAATGAGTCCCTTCATGGCTCATGTGGGCTTGATATGGCTTCATGGCTCAACCAAAATGATTTCACTCCACTTACAATTCACCCAATCTTCAATTTCCCAAATTTTCAATTTTCGACCCCAAGGACCCTACACACGCTTAACCTACCAAAACCCTTGAAATTACCCAAATTTCTCAAAATTTCCAAATTATCCAAAATTCTCCAAAATCATTCCCAAACATTTCCACATCACTTAAATTGATCATCCATACCCAAAAATACCAAAAATTCCAAGAAAACCTCCCAATACCCTCCAAATACCCAAAATACCCCTCTTGACCCAAAAATCCAAAAATTCAGAAAATTCCTAGAAAATTCCAGAAAATCCCAAATATTCCCAATTTCATTTTGTCCAACTACACCATGGGCCAATTTTGTCAATTTACCCTACGTTTGTCAAAACCCCCAATTTGACCCATTTTAACCCAAAGTGAACCCGATGTCAAACCAAACCTACCCGATTGACCCAAATTTTGGTCCAATTCAATTCTAAACTTCAATTCAATATCCCTAATACCAATCTAGACCAAATCCAAGTCCAATTTGATTGACATTTGGATCCAATCTCACTTTTGGCCTTAAAGCCCGATTTGGACCCATGACCCGAACCTAACCCAAACTCACCCAATTCAATTCCAATTAACCCCAAATCTTTTCTAAATCTTCCTTAACATTCCCACAAACAAAACACTAACATGATTTGCCCAAAATTTGGACCCAAATCCCACTCAAATTCAACCCAAAGCTAAAAGGCCCATTTTTGACCTAAACCCAAACCTAACCCAAATGAGCCCAAACCCCAAAATCAAAGCCCAACCAAAGTCAAAACCTCTTTGAAACACTCCCATAAACATTTCTCAACATTGATTTTACATCAATTTCAACTCTAGCCCAACATTAGCCCAACTTGGCCCATTTTGACCTACATAGGCCCACTTACCAAATAAACCCAAATTCAAACCAATTCAACTCCAAATCACACCAAATTGACTCCAAGCCCTTCATAGAACATCCCTAAACCAATTATGACATTTATTTGACAAAGTTCTTCACAAAATCTTTACCCAAATGCCCATCCTAAAATCAAAAAGCCCATTCCCCTTAAACTTTCCTAAAAGCCCACTTCACCACATTCAAAAGCCCAAATCCATCCAAAGCCCACATGGCACTTCCCCTCATCATCCATTTAATCAAAATCACCCCTAAGTTTCAAAATCATCAATTAAACCATTCCAAATCAAGCTTCATGCAAATTTTCACCAAAATATCCAAAATTCTTAAAACCCATTTCCATGAAATTGACTCAACTTTCCCCAAGCCAAAGACAAGCCATGCAAGCCATGGACAAGCCACATGAAGCCATGGAAGGCTTGACATGTGACCATGCCATTAATGGTAAAAGGAGGGGCCCCTTTCCTAATCTTTCATTAAGCATTTTTTACCTTAAGCATGTCACACACTAAACCATGTTTAACCACCTTATCATGGATAGAGACCACACCACTCTCCTTGGCCGACCTAAGCTGATCCTCTCGGCCCAAAATCGAGGCCATGGGGAGGTGCACCCAACCCAAACCAATGGGTTGACCAAATTAAGGCCAAAATGACCCTCTCCCATTCCATTTTAATTCAAAGCCTTTACACATGGCAATTGCCGATTGATTGCACAAACCTCCAGTCACGACCCACTGGACACGAGGGTGACCCATGCTCCGCCGGCCAGCCCTGGATCGCCGGAAAACACCATGGCCGAGACCTCGGGAGGAGCCGAAGTTTGGAATTCCCACTTGCTTGAGCTGCCCCATGCCAAATGGTCACTATGAGCTGTTCTTCTCCTCACCGGAGCAGGCTGATCCCATGCCTCAACTCCCCCGGAAGGCTCTCCAGCCTCTCCTATTTAAACCCCTCACCCTCGCGGCCATGGAGGAGAGTTGCACAAACCTTGCCGAAACTCGCGCAAAATTGTTCCAAACCCTTCTCCACCCTTAGAGCAGTTGATCCCAGGTGTCGATTTGCCTCAATCCCCACTGATAAAATCCGATTTCCCAGCTGAAATTCCACCCAAAACCGAGGACACTTCTCCACGGTGAGCCAATCCCCAATTGATTGGTTCTACACCTTCACCGGACCGAGGGAAGGTGTCCACCAGCAAAAGCCCCATCTCCAGGCCACCCGGTTGCTCCGGCCTCCAAGCTTTGTGATCGGGCTTGGTCGAAATCACATCTAGACAATTCACTGAGACCGGGAGACTTCATCCGGAGCTTGCTGGGATCCAATCGAAGGTGCAACAACTCTCGGATTGAAGCCACACTTCTACGAGCAAAGGTATGAACTAATTCTTCATCCCGAGCTTCTGGAGATTCTCCATTTCGAATGCTTTAATTTCAATGCATGATAACCGTATAGATGTGTTCGTCTCTTTAAGACGAATCCATAGAGCATAAGAACATGAAAATCCATTGAGTATCGAGTGAGATCTTAGGGATTTAGTGTGGACGGCTCTCGGGTGAGGACGCTCGGGGACGATGAACGGATGCCGTCCATTCAATACACGCGCGGACGGACGGCTCAGATGGCGTCGGACCAGGAGACGGTACGAGAACCGCGGGGCCCGGAGCGCTGAGTCAGATGGCGGCGTCGAATGGGAGCGCGACACGCGGCATTTCGGAGATGCCGAGGATGAGTTGGCGCCGCGTGGATAAATAGAAAATTAGGGTATTTTTTGATTTATTTAATTCCCTAAACTTCAAAAATTCATAACTCTGTGTAGAAAAATCAGAAAAATAAAATAAAAATACCCTCTTGCTCAGTGAACGAGAGGAGAATAATGTGGAAAAGAAATCATTTAATTTCATCAAGTATTTTATTTTTTATAATTTATTTACTCTCTGCATACTTTTAATTCTCCATGCATGTATACAATTCACCATGGCATGAGACCATAGGGCTTTTGAAGCCTCGAATTTGGGAACATTCCCTGAATTTTCCAAAGTCGGAGGCCATCCCTATAAAGAGTTATTGATTTTTCAAGTTCATGTTGCTGTTTTGAGTATTTTAATTCCAATAAATAGCATGTTGTGAAATAAATTCTAGGAAAATTTGAGTGATGTTTCTTATGACCGAGAGGACCATAGGAAAAATAGGTTTTGAGTTAGTTCATTTAAAACAACCCTAATTGGCTTAAACACCCAAAATAGGTCTCTAATTAATTAGAGTTAACCATGCATCAAATTGACTTGAAATCAATTCTCCACTGACCTTTAGGATCAGAGGAATCCACCATAAAAGTTTGAGGTCAATTGGACTTGGTTAGCCCCACTAATTGGGTTGATTAAGCCGACTTAGTCATTTTAAACTTTAAAAATTCATAACTTTTAAAATACCTTTCAAAAATTCACCAAATTGGTTTTGGAGCCTCTCTGATATCAGGGGAACCTAAGAAAATTAAAATTTCAATTTTCTAAAAAAGTTGATTTTTAATAATATTTTAATATTTTTAATAATTAAAAAATAATAAAAATCACAAAAATAATAAAATTCACCAAAATGTCACATTTTGAATTTTAATCACTTAGGAACAAACCCCACATTTTTCTTAGGTCTATTTAGTGAGATATTAAATTTTAAAGCTTTAAGGTAATTTTAAAATTAAAAAAATGTATTTTCTAGCATTTTCACTAAAATAATTATAATAAATCATAGAAAAATCAGAAAATTGCAAAATTTGCTTCTCTGATTTCCTTGATATCAGAGAGATTTTTGAAAAATATAAAATTCATTTTTCAACATTTATTTTATTTTTAAATTAATTAACACTCCAAAACTTAAAATAATTATAATAAAAATAATATAATTCAAAAAATCACCAAAATTGGTCCAAGTGGTTCTCTGGTCATTAGGAATGTCCCCTAATTTTCTTAAGGATAGAAACTTTCCCTTGGTCATGTTATTAAATTTTCCTTGGAAATCTCTATTTTCTACCAAAAATAATTATATAAATAAATTAAATACAGAAAAATCACATTTTCTCCTCTCATGTCTTTATTGACATATGAGTGAAGTTACATAAAAATTTCAAGTTCATTTGAATTCAATTTAGTGAGTTATGAAATTATTAAGCTTAAAGGGTAAAATGGTAATTAAAATTTTTAACCCTTAATTAAAACTTTAGGTTTAATAAAACATTAACAAGTAAAATATTTGATCCTAATCTGATTTGGATGATTGAAATTTAAATAATTAAAGGGTAGAAACCCATTAAGCAATTTTAAAATGATTAAACTTTAATTAAATAATGGATTAAATTTGGAAGAATAATAAAATTGGAATTATTAAAATAGGGATATTATTAGGAAGAGATTTATTCTTTAATTTAAAAATCCCTAAATTAATTATCTCATTAATATTCAATTCTTAATTAAAATGATAACTCAAATTTAAAATATTAAAAGACTTAATCATTAAACTAAAATTAAATTATTAAACTCTTTTAAAAAATTTCAATTAAAATTAAAAAATAAAATTAAATTAAAATTAAATTAAATTAAATTAAATTAAATTAAATTAAATTAAATTAAATTAAATTAAGATTAAAAAAAATAAATTAAATTAAAGATTAAATTAAATTAAATTAAATCAAATTAAATTAAATTAAATTAAATTAAATTAAATTAAATCAAATTAAATTAAATTAAATTAAATTAAATTAAATTAAATTAAATTAAATCAAATTAAATTAAATTAAATCAAATTAAATTAAAACTAAATCAAATCAAATTAATTAATGTAACATCAAATCAAATTAAATTGAATTAAATTGAATTAAATTAAATTAAAACTCAATTAAATTAAATTAAATTAAATTAAATATAACATCACCTAAAACAGAAAGAAATTAAATATAAAGCAACTTGAACATTATTCCAAATTTAAACCCATTAATTGAAATTAAACTAAATCACAAACCATCTGAACACCAATTTACCCTCAAATGCTTTAGTCATCATAACTCCTAAATAGAACATTAAATGAAATGTTACTTCACTCATAGGATATTCAAATGTCCTAGTTCACTGAGCAAGTTAGCAAGACTTGAATTCTCGGACGATTAATTCATTTGTATAATTAAATTCATTTGGACTTAAAACAATCCTAGAAATATTGAAAAGATGTTTAAGATTTGTCTTAAGCACTTCCTCGATATGATAGGATGTTCATAAGAACAATTGAACTTAATTGTTCTTTGATGAAGAAAATCGTCCTCGAACCAAAACACAAAGACCTAGACGTCATAGGAAATGACTAGGCTATAGGATTAGGAATTTGGTAGAAAACCATAACCCTTACCTTAGCTTTACCTAGGAACTTGCTTAAATATTCTAATTGTGTTTTAAGTGCGGCTTGGGATGACGGGAAGACCCTCCAGGTACGCTTTTATTTTATTGCAATCTACTTTCTTGCAATTTACCTTCTTGCAATTTATTTAACTGCATTGCACTTACTTTTCTTGCATGATAAACAACTGTTGCATGAAAACTCACACCTTTAGGATAGACCCTAAAACTGAAACCAAAACTAAGTTAAAAGTCATTGCAAGATAAAATTCACCGCCACAACATTTCAAAATATAAAACAACTCAAAATTTAATCACAAACAGAACACAAAACTACAATTACAACTAAATTAAAACGTCCTGTTGGATGATCGGGAATACCTCGGATGATGTAACCTACGTGTTGCTAACGGGATTTCCCACGGTCTAAATGAAAGTGTGGAACTCATTCGGTTGAGTTTAGCAAATTCATACTGGACTAAGTGAATCCGATAAAAATAATGATGCCGGAAGGATGGAACCAGTGGGATCTTAACCGGTGTCGTTATAATCAACTTTAAGATTTGTTTTAATTAAAACATAAAAAACACTTGGAAATCAAGATTGTCTCTAAACCAAAACACTTTTCTCATCCCCGATTTATGATTTCTAAAACTAAACCTCCGCAACAACAAGGAGCTCGGAGCATGGTGGGCAGCACGGCCATCGTCGTCAGCAAAACTTGAATCCACATCAGCAAAACTTTCCTAGAACTAAACAACAAAGCCATAGGACTTCGAGGTAGTTTGCCTAGTGCAACATAAACCCTCAATCTTTGTTAGGCATTTGCATGATCGGGTCATGTAAATTAAGCTCTAACCGGTTTTAGGATTCCGAGGTAGTCGTTCGATACGACATAAACCCTCGCATCTTCGAAGTTTATTTGTGTGATTTTATCATACAAATATAAGCCCTAACTAATTAAAATTGGCAAGACCAAAACATTTAAATAAATATTAGGACTTTCCTAAATCCAAGCCAAACAATAGGATAGTCGGGAAATTACCGAAGTTCGCTTCGAATTTGTGATTTCTCCTACTTTTCTTCCTTTGGATTCCCAAAACAAAATGTTCCAAACTTGATCCATTCCCTATTGAAATTCCAAATTTCAATCCATTGAAAATCTTAAACTTTGAAATTCTTGAGAGCGAGAATTATTGATTATTATCGAGAGTTTTCTTAGGTGATTCCCATCACTTAAGATGTAATTAACTATAGGGGCTTGCCCTTATAGGGAATTTTAAAGAACCCGAGTAATATAAACCCTGTTTAATGTTTTCATATTAAGCGGGGAATTTTGTCGGCTTATAAAATTGGTTCGCGGACCAAACGGATGTCACAAATCTTCTAGTTTATTTAATCGAGCCCCACCGTCGAGCGGTGTGTCTATCCTTAGGGATAGATACACGGTTTGTGGTGCGGTGCTCGTTTATATAAACTATTTGGGATGTGAGATCGGTTTAATCTCATATCTTAAAACCTTCAAATTTAAAATTATTTTCAAAATCAAATACTACTTTTCAAATTATTTATTTTAATTAAATTAAAAATTCGCCGACAGCTTCTGTTAGGCGACCCCCTTTTCAAAATAAAACACACAACCTAAAAATATGCCGACAGATTTCTGGCGACTCCGCTGGGGAAAATTCCTCTCTCCATTATAATCAGATAATTCTGCTTTCAAAAATCGGTAGTATATCCATGTCCTTAATGGGTCAAACTACCCTTCTTTCCGTTGGAATACTATGTTCATTTCTATCTTGAACAAGTATAGCCAACATTCTCTCGGATTTAGGAGCCACTTGTTTAGACACCCCTACACGAGAGAGGTTCCGAGATCCTTTACCTCATTCTTGAGGTGGGGTGGACCCCAATAGGTGTTAGTTTAGGAATGCTCCTTCGAGTCGAGAAGTCTTGCATAAGACTTTCTTTTCCTTTTCAACTCCGAATCGGATTCCTTACCTTCTCTACACCTTTGAACATTCGGTTCTAAATAAACAAACCCTCTAAAAAGTGACTCTTTTAACAAATGATTCCTTCTTATAAATACGTGAACAAGAATAAGTTCGGACTCTTTTCAATTCCTTTCTTCTCGTCCTAAAGAAAAGAAGCATAACTTAGGACTGACAACTAGAATCTACCCTGCAGAAATGGAAGCCCCGAAGCCGATTTTCTCCTTCACCAATGGACTCGGACTTCGCTGTCTATAAGGATGAGCTGCCCGACAATGGGATCATCCGGTTTGGACAAGGATTTGAAAACACGAATGTCGAGGTCACCGACGTCTCCCTCTTTGCAGCGACGAACAAGGTATCCGAAGCCGAGGAACCACTCGCTGAGTTCGACCTTAGGTCGACCCAAGAGTTTCCTCCCCTGCAAAGGGTCCCGACTAGGAGGAGTACCGCCGTCCGCGGGAGGACTGTTCTTACTACCCCCATCGGTCTAGTTGTTTCGCACTTACCCCGACTTCCGCCAAATCGAAGGGGAAAGAAATCCGGAACTATGGTAAACCCGTTACCGTGGAGGGTACGGATCTTCTCGTAAGACCTTCGTTTTCGAAATCGGGTCCGGTTCAAAGATTCCGTCATCGACAAGGACCCAAAGAAGAAACGAAGTAGAAGGATCGCCGGAGAAGCCGGAAGCTCGCCGAGATTGCTTTCTGGAGGAAATTCCGGAAGCTCGCCCGAATATACACCTCTACCGGAATATACACACGTTGCTCGACTACATACCACTTTTGGGAGGAAGCGGGTTCCATCCCCTCTCCGCCGCAGAGGATGAGGAGAATGTTCGCAAGATTGCTGCCACGTTACCTCGGCCCGCATACTACAACGATAGCCGCAAGAAAAGAACTAGAACTACGCCGTTTGCTCGACTGCAAACTTTGGTAGAAAAGTTAGCAAGGAAGGAAAACTGCCCGTATCGGAGATTCTACGAAGGATAGGGCGGGTGCCGGTCAAATCCCGTCTTGGGCCCCGAGTAGAGCCCGCCGTCATGACAGAAAAGCCAAGCAAGAGAATGAAGGCTAGCCCGCCTGTCGTAGTCTCAGGATTACAGATTAGGGAGGATACCACCTTCCAGCATTTGGCCGACAGACCATCTGGTCCTAGACCTTCTGCTGCTAGAAGGATGGTATGGCGTCCCACTACGGGGCGATTAAGATTGAAACGAGCGGCCCGAGAAAGAAAGTCTCGCCGGGAGGCTGGAATGCGAAGAAAGTGCTACTTGCGATAAAGGGGACTCATGAAAAGGGGACCCGGCGACTATCGCACGATAACCGCAATGACACACGGAAAGCCCCGCTAGAAGATGCCATGGAAAAGTTGAGAACCGATATCCGACGGTTGGCAAAAGAAAGAGAAGAAAAGTTCGGAGATGAGATCGATTCATCGGAATTCATGGACGACGAATATGCGAGAAATCAATATGGTTGAGACACGAGCTTCATCGGCTTCGCAAGGTGCTCCTGCGGCACGCGAAGAGAGGAGCCGGAGCGATGAGAAGACGGCTTCGGGAAAAAGACGACACGATCGCTCAAATGGCGAAAAGGATGGAAGAGATGGCCGTAGCTGCGGCCACTCTCCGAAGTCGAAGTTCAACCACATAGAGAGACACCCCCGAGAGGTCATTCACATTGTAGACGGAGGAAAGGAGATTACATCCGTCAATGGGGATGATCGGCTGAAAAAGGATACAACACAAAGTATGATCCACGAAAAGGATATCAAGAACTTGGTAGAACGGCGAGTGCGAGAAGCCTTAGCACAATCGAAGAACGGGACATCCATTCGGACGGGTAGACCTTACCCGGAAGAATTCGACGCTCGTCCAATACCCGAAAGGCTTCGTACCACCTCCGTTCAAGACCTTCGACGGAACCAGGAACCCCGACGGCATGTTGCACACTTTCGTGCCGGTTGTTGCAATGCCGGCGGGAGCGATGCACTACTCTTCCGACGAGTTCGTCGGCGATGCGTCGGGAATCGCTTTCGGCCGGTATGCGGAATTACCCAATGGTTCGGTGAAGACATTCTCGAGCTAGAGAGCCTCTTCATCAAGCGATTCGCCGGAGCTCGGCACCACATCACTATAGGTGATTTAGTGGTAGAGAAACAAAGGCCGAATGAAACTTTGGTGGATTACATACTTCGATGGAGGAACTTAAGCATGAAGTGTGAACCACAAGCTGCAAGAACAACATGCGGTCGGCATCTTGCTTAAAAGCATTCACGGCCCGATAGCACTTCTCCTCAAAGGATTCGCTATTAAGACTTTCGAGAAGTTGTTAAGCAAGGCCGGAAGCTTGCAAGAAGAGGCGAAGCAATTAAGTTTTGCCGACAAGACGGACAAGCGAAGCCGGTGAAGACCTTCGAAAAGAAATCCGGGATCATTGCAGCAGTTGATAAAGGCAAGCAACCGATGCAAATACCACCGGAACGGCCGCAGCAACCACAACAGAATTACCGGCAACCCGGTCCAGCTATCGATCATCTCCGCGGTATGAACAACCGCCTCGTCCGCAACGTACATTAAGGGAGCTTCGAGCGAGAGAATATCCGTTCAAAAATGAAGCAAGATGCGAAAATGTTCCGTAGCCTAATGAAGACTCCGGATTTCCAGCTGCCGAACCTAAAAGACCGGAGGAAGTCAACAAGAAAGGTGATCCCAACTTTTGCCCCTACCACCGGATGCTTGGGCACAAGATAGAAGATTGCATTACCTTTAAAAGTTGGCTCAACGACAACCTTCGGAAAGGGAATATAACAATCCCGAAGGAGTACATGAAGGAACCCCAGAAAGGAGGTTCCGTCGATGTTATCTCAACTGATCCCGTCATTCCGATAGATCCCTATGCAGCCGACGATGGATGGACTACCGCTCTGGACGAGGTCTTCGAAGAAGATTTTAGACGACATCCGAACCGCCTCGGTGCGAGCTTCAATTCGAGAGTTCGAGACTCGTTAAGCCGGTACTATCACTTGCGATAGAAGAACCACCTCGACAGGAGACGATCGAAGAAAAGAAGAAAATTGACGAAGAAGAGAGGACCGAGACTCCTAAGGCTAGACTAGGGGCTGCTTATCCTAGGATAGTTGTTTCCGATTCGGGGAGAAATCCCTCGAACCTCTGATTTTGTATGATTATCTGCTCACTTCGGTGGGATCATATAATGATAAGGGTGATGGCGTTGGCTACGTTTTGACTGTTTCTAACGATTACGTAACTAGCGACAATCCGGACATCGACTTCGATACCAACAACAATGCTCAAATCATACACGATCTCGACGAGCAAAATAACGAAGAAGGCATCCATCGAGGAGGCTACGAGAGTTCAACAAGCAACGGATCTATCCGCGAGTTTCGAGGAGCTCCGGTTACGATAGAGTTAGAGCCTTCAGATTCTGAAGATAATCCGGAAGAGCCTGTCATTCCGATTCAGGAGGAGACACCGACAAGTTCAACACTAGATTCAGAAGAAATTACAGAAGTCAACTTGAGAAGTGGAAAAGTTCTACCTCCAAGAATGGGTCCAAAAGACAAAGGAAAGCAGGTGGTTGTTCAAGAAGAACCAACCCCAGCAGAAGAAATACCCATTCGAGAAGAAGCCGAGACGCATGAGAACAAAGTGGACTACAACGTGTTAGCCCATCTTAGGAAACTACCGGCCAAAGCGAGCATTTACGATGCTCTCATCTTATCAAAGGAGATGAGAGAAGCTCGATCGAGGCCTTACTTGATCCGAGAATTTGCTTAGCTCAAATGGCCGGAGATTCCTTAGATGAGGTTTGCTCGTTAAAGGAACAACGAGGCGTTACCTTCACGGACAATGACCTACTACTTGGGACGGCGGATCACAACCGACCGTTGTACATTTCGATTACAATTGGGAAGTTTACGCTCTCCGGAGTATTGGTGGATCCAGGAGCATCAATCAATATAATGAGTCTTCGAACACTAGCATACTTGGAAATTGATGCTCGTGAGCTCGAAGCCGACAAAATGTTATTAAGAGGATTCAACCAGAAAGGAGAAAGAGCCCTCGGGTCAATAACACTACTGATGAAGACCGGTGACTTAGCAAAGACAACCGCGAAATTTCACATAATTGATTCGAAACGTCGTTCAACGCTCTGCTTGGGCCGACCATGGATACATGAAAACGGGATGGTACCATCATCTCTACACCGAGTGCATCAAGTACTACGATGGAGGGGAACGAGTGCATCAAAGGTGACTTGCGAACCATTCTCCGTACATGAGATTGGAATCCATGAAGACGCGGCTTATTATGCACCGCCAAAGAAAACAATCTTCTCCGGAGATACCGTAACAAATGAAGCAAAGAAAGTTCGGGACAACGAAGAACCTGAAGTTCTAGTCCAACGAGTCACTCACCACTCCCTTCCGGCGAGATGGTGAAGGTTTCTCCACAACTCGCATCCGAGGTCGAGGCCGGGGACGAGGTCGTGGTAGAGACGCTAGGACGGTTGGACGGAAGAAACCAGCCATCAATGTTGATTGGGAAGATAGTTCCGAAGAAGAAAAAGAAATCAAACAAGAAGCGAGCGACAATAAGTCAGAAGAAGCCGCAATTCAAGATCTCTCTCGAAGATGAGAAGAACGAAGAATACAAATCAATGTACGAGAAGATTAACCACTACGTACATACTATGACCCTAACCCCGATCCAGTCGAGCAAGATCGAGGGTATGGTGGTCAAAGAGGTACGTAACGACGGTGCAAGGCCAATCAAATTCTACCGTGGTGCTTCTTCCTCCAAAGCCGAAAATAATGTACAATTCGAAGATGTCACTTCATCGAATTAATGGAATTACCTTTTGAGTGGTACTCTCCCTGTGTTCAAAATTTAATTCAACGTGGTTTCTTACCTCGACAATGGACAAAAGGCCAATCACAACATTTTGAAAAGTTATGGAATAACTCCGGTCGTCCACCCAATTCAAAGTATGGACTCGGATTCGGCACGGTAGGGTCAGTTGACGATACTGAATTTTGCTTGGTTGTCACTTGCAAGTCCAATGAAAACCGCATGGAAACTACGGACGAACTCGAAGATTTACAAATTGGAGACGCTCCACCGAATTCGAAGAAGAAATCAAATCTACAATAGATGAGTTAACGGAAGTTAACTTAGGTACTAGCGAAGAGCTCTAGACCTACCTTTGTTAGCTCCTTACTCAACAAAGAAGACTCCGAAGAAATAATCAAGTTATTAATGGAATTTAAAGACTCGTTTTGCTTGGAACTACGATGAAATGCCGGGATTAGCTCCGGAGGTCGCGAGTCCATAAGCTAGGAGTGGATCCTACTTCGTCCCGGTCGGACAAGGTCCCGGAAGAATGCGTCTAGAAATCGAACAACAAGTCATAGCCGAAGTTAAAAAGCTAATAGACGCTAAATTTGTCCAGTGAAGAACAATACCCGACTTGGTTAGCCAATGTGGTGCCGATCGAAAGAAGAATGGTCGGATCGGAATTTGTGTAGACTTCGGAGATTTAAACAAGGCATGTCCAAAGGATGAATTCCCTCTACCGATCCCAGAATTAATGATCGACATTGCTTCAACACATGAAATATTCTCGTTCATGGATGGATCTTCAGGATATAACCAGATAAAAATGGCTCCAGAAGATGAAAAGCTCACAGCATTCAGAACACCGATCGGAGTATTTTGCTACACAGTAATGCCATTCGGACTGAAGAACGCAGGAGCAACCTACCAGAGAGCAATGACAAGAATTTTTGATGATCTCATCCACAATCAAGTCGAATGCTACGTGGACGATGTGGTCATCAAAAGCAAAGTAAAGGAAAACCACTTGTATGATTTGAGAATTGTTTTCGAACGATTAAGACAATTTAACCTTAAGATGAATCCCTTAAAATGCGCCTTCGGCGTCACCTCCGGGAAATTCTTAGGATTCGTTGTCCGACATCGTGGAATTGAAATCGACCCGGAAAAGATTAAAGCTATCTTAGAAATGCCGCCTCCCAAAACCTTAAAACAACTACGATCTTTTCAAGGGAAGCTGGCATATCTTCGACGCTTTATCTCAGAACACGTCAGGTAGGTGTCGGCCTTTCTCGGCACTAGTTAAAAGGACGCCAAATTTATTTGGGAAGAGAAATGCCGGAAGGCCTTCGAGGACATTAAACAATATTTAATGACACCTCCTGTCTTAGCGACCCCGAGTCTCGGGTAGACCGTCGATACTTTACACCGCGGCTCTAGACGACTCTCTCGGAGCCTCGTTAGCCCGGAGTCGATGATGAGGGTAAAGAAAATGCTCTTTACTACTTAAGCCGTCGTTTACTTCCGACGGAAGTAAGGTATCCCGCAATTGAAAAGCATTGTTTGGCCCTAATCTTCGCCGCTCAAAAGCTCAGGCACTACATGCTTTCTCATAAGGTCAACCTGATCTCGAAGTTTAATCCATTGCAATACTTGATGACTCGTCCAACACTTTCCGGCAGACTTGCCAGATGGTCAATGATATTATTGCAATTCGATATAACTTTCGTGCCTCGCGTGCCGTAAAGGGACAAGTCTTAGCGGACTTCCTCGCAGCACACCCTTTGCCGGCCGAATCTCCTCTCAATGACGATTTGCCAGATGAACAAATAATGAACCTAGAAGACCTTGATGATCGACGTTGGGAATTATATTTCGACGGAGCATCTTCAGCACACAAAGACGAAGAATCGCAAGTGATAGTGCCCGTAAGGCGGGAATCGGGCTAATCTTTATAACGCCGGAGCGGGGGATGTTAAGATACTCCTACCACTTGACGGAACCGTGTACAAACAACGAAGCGAATACGAAGCCCTCATAACGGGACTGGAATTAACTATTCGAATGGGGATAACGGACATCAACATCTACGGGGATTCGCGAGTTAATCATTCAACGGATCGCCGGACAATACAGAATTTTAAAGCCAAGACTCGAGCAATACTTCCGGTACGCCATACGGTTGTTGGAACGATTCCAAATGTAACGATCTACAAAATTCCCGAGAAAGAAAATGCTTTAGCGGATGCTTTAGCCCGTCTCGCAAAAGAATTTGCTCGTTTGCAAGATGAATCGGTGGAAGTGTCGGTTCACGGACGTCGGGTCCTATCACGGCTCGACATAGACACAATACACAAATCGAAAAAGAAAAAGAATCGGTGGCGACGGTGACGAAAAACACGGAAGATTGGCGACGGCCATTGATAGATCACACGCAAACGGAAAGCTACCAGACGATAGGTCGCTAGCCCATCAGATCAAGAAAAGAACTCTATCTTACGCATTAATAAACAACACACTGTACAGAAGGTCTTTTGACCAAATGTGGTTAAGGTGCCTAAGCGGGTCCGAGGCCCGTGAAATTGTTAAGGAGGTGCATTCAGGACTCTGTGGCGCTCACCAGTCGGGTCCGAAGATGAAAATGAAAATTAAAAGATTAGGATACTATCGGCCCTCGATGATGACCGACCGCATGAAAATCGCCAAGAGGCGTCATCAATGCCGAGTGCACGGAGTGGTTCTACACCAACCTCCAAATGTGCTACATCCGACAATCGCGTCGTGGCCATTTGAATGTTGGGGCACGGATATAGTGGGTCCGATAGAACCACCATCTTCAAAAGGACATCACTTCATTCTTGCGGCTACGGATTACTTTTCCAAGTGGGCGAGAGCGGTTCCACTTAGAGAAGTGAAAGCACACCACGTGCTACGGTTTTCGAGAACCAAGTTGTCTACCGTTTCGGAGTGCCGCGCGAGATTATCTCGGATAATGGGTCGGCATTCGAAGCACGCAAATTAACAATTTTGTCGGGAGACACGGAATCGACTGGCGATACTCAACAATTTACTACCCAAGAGCAAACGGCCTCGCTGAGGCTTTTAATAAAACTCTCGTTCAAATCTTAAAGAAAACCTTGGACGATAATAAGAGAAATTAGCACGAGAAATTGTTAGAAGCCTTATGGGCCTACCGGACAACCTTCAGAACTCCTACTCGAAGCTACACCTTACGCTCCGGTGTATGGGGCCGAGCGAGTGTTACCTTTAGAGGTTCGGCTTCTTTCACTCGGAATTGCGAGTTGCAAACAAGATCACGACGAAGAGAACGCCAAATTACGACTCGAAGAATTAGAAAGCTTGGAAGGGAAAAGACTTGCAGCGCAACGGAATTTAGAACTATACCAAGCTAAGATGGTTCAAGCCCATGACAAACCGGGTCCGCCCAAGAACCTTCAAAGTTGGTGACTTAGTTCTCGTTCTCGAGAGACCTATTCTTGCACACCGCAAGATAGGAGGAAAATTTGAACCCACTTGGGAAGGACCGTTTGTGGTTGAAGCGGTATACTCAGGAGGTTCCTACCAGCTAGTGAATTGCCAGGGAGAACGACATATGCTTCCGATCAACGGACGATACTTGAAAAAGTATTACGCTACCTGATGTTTCGAAGGAATGAATTCTTCATCCCTAAGAAACACGGGCGAAGTAATTACTTATGATTGGGTCCGAACCCAAAAATAATAAAATGTGCTAAAATAAATAAAATCCTGATAATAGAGTTTTCCTTGTTTTCTTTTCCAAATCAAAATCTCTTTCATGATGTTATCCCGCTTCATTCCTGTTAAATTTTAAAATATAAGAGAAATAAAAAAAATGCATCTTTAATAAACATTTTCTTAATGTTCTTGTTCTTAGTACGACCCCTGATCCTTTTCCTTGTCTTTTCGCAGGGAAATGTCGAACGGGCGGTTGGTCCTGAACTTTAAGAATGGCGTAAGCCTTGCACTCGATGAAAAGAGGGTGAAAGATGGAGCGATAATCGAGATCGACTCGGATTTCGCACCAGCAGGCCTACGATATGAGGAAAGTGACTGGGTCCCGGTTAACCGAGAAGAACTGCCCGGGCAGACAGTGATGAAAGTGGGTGGCCCAAGCCACCAATCCAACAGCAAGAAGAGAAAGGCAAATACTGAAGAAGAAAAGAAAATGAAATCTGTAGTCGCTACATCAGAGGGCAGGCTTGTCAGCGCCGCGCCCACAGAGATTCATGAAGTTCGAAGGGCTACTCTCACAGCCACGCAACGAAGAAATAAGAATCGCCGTATCCGTAAGATGTTAACAAAACTAGCTGCGGACCAGCGCGACGAGACAGTTGCTAATGCCGGTACATACATTTCGAGGACACCGGTTCACCGGGAACTCGAAGAAAGGAGGCCGGCTCCTAGGATAACGAAAAGAACCGGGGAAATCTTCGGAAGATCGGAAGAAAGAAGGCTACCACGCCACCGGATAGAACCACCAATCATGCATGACCTTGTTGCGGAAGCAACCCGGGGATGTCCCGACGGGCATCATCCCCGAGGAGCCGAGGTATGCGGGGAGAACGTGAAGGGATTGAACCATATATCCCACAATATGTCACAAGGCCTCGCCATCTGCAGATCATTCTGGAATACGAGCTGGAGAGAATGCAAAATGTTGAAAAGAAAACCTTTGAATACCTCGAGAGAATTAAAGGAAGAAGAATCAACATACTAGAGGGCCTCGAGCTACATACCGACGTATTCTCAGAATATGAACAACAACAAATCGTGGATTGTATCCGGGATTTGAAAAGAATGGGCCGAGCAAGCCGCCTAAGGGAGAACACATACTCGGAACCCCGGAGATGGATGCCAGGGAAGGGAAGAATCACAATACAATGCGGATGCTGCTACAACTTTGTTGAAGACAGGAAGGAAACCCACCGGGAATACTCCGTCATGGGCAAGTAGATCCGATGCCATTAGTCATCAAGAGAATGGTAAAAAGATTGATAACATGGAGGGTACTGCGGCAGATTGCATACCCAATAACTGCATTATCAACATCTACAAACAGGGTGATCGCATACCCCCACATATAGATCACCACGACTTCGTCGGACCTTCTCGCACGTCTCTTTCCCGAACGAGTGTGACATCATGTTCGGATCCGACCTCCGGATAGCGAGGCCCGGGTGAGTTCCGAGGGCCGGTGAAGATACCTTTACCGGTAGGTTCCGTCATGATACCGAAGGGCAACGGAGCGGATATCGCTAAGCATTGCATACCGGGAGTGCCGAGTGAAGCGGATCTCGGTTACTTTCAGGAGAATGGACGATAGGAAGACACCTTACCATTTCCGACCGGACCCGGAGCTAGAGAGCCTCCGGCCTTACGAGCCGTGAGTTACATGGGAAATATCACACCTCCAACGTACATCCAGCACGGCATCCTTGCCAAGGATGGCTTGGAAGGTGATGTTATTAACCATGTACCCCACTATTCGGACATGGATTTTTGACAAATGCTTCTTTTGATGGATCGACAAAGATCATACATAATCCGTTTTGAGTCTACATGGATTGTATGAAATGTATTCCGGATCGAGTTGTATGATGTATCTTCAATATGATTGGAATGAAAGTGACCATGTCACATTTTTGGCCTTCACCTCTTTTGTGCAAATTGATTGGGAAACGCCATTAAAGTTAAATGAACTTCGAACAAAGAACGAGAAAAGAAATAAAAAAAGGGATAAAAGAAAACTTTCTTTAAAAATCTAAAAATGACGAACACCAAATTCACATGAACATTAAATAAACGATAAAATAAAATTTGAATCATTAAAAGATAAACGAAATCAACATAAATGTTAAATCAAATCTCAAATCAAATTCTCAATCAAATTCCAAATCCACTCTCGATCAAATTTCAAATTTGATCTTCCCAAATTTCAAATCAAATCTTAAATCAAATTTCAATCGAGTTCAAACTCATCCTTCCAAATCTCAAATTCAATCTTTCCAGATTTCAAGTCTCAATCAAATTCAAATTCAATTTCTTCCATATCTCGAATCAAATATCAATTAAATCAAAATTCAAACTTTTGGGTCAAGGATTTTACATCCAAGACTGCACTGCTTTAGGATTCTTTTCCTATTGCACTGAAATACATCAAATTCAAACTTTTGGGTCGAGGATTTTACATCCAAGACTGCACTGCTTTAGGATTCTTTTCCTATTGCACTGAAATACATCAAAATTCAAACTTTTGGGTCGAGGATTTTACATCCAAGACTGCACTGCTTTAGGATTCTTCCCTATTGCACTGAAGTACATCAAATTGAACCTTTTGGGTTGAGGATTTTACATCCAAGATTGCACTACTTTAGGATTCTTTCCTATTGCACTGAAATACATCAAATGCAAACTTTTGGGTCGAGGATTTTACATCCAAGACCGCATCGCTTTAGGATTCTTTTCTTATTGCACTCTGAAATACATCAAATTCAATTTTTTGGGTCGAGGATTTTACATCCAAGACCGCATCGCTTTAGGATTCTTTTCCTATTGCACTGAAATACATCAAATTCAACCTTTTGGGTCGAGGATTTTACATCCAAGACTGCACTGCATTAGGATTCTTCCCTATTGCACTGAAGTACATCAAAATTCAAACTTTTGGGTCAAGGAGTTTACATCCAAGACTGCACTGCTTTAGGATTCTTTTCCTATTGCACTGAAATACATCAAATTCAACCTTTTGGGTCGAGGATTTTACATCCAAGACTGCACTGCTTTAGGATTCTTCCCTATTGCACTGAAGTACATCAAAATTCAAACTTTTGGGTCGAGGATTTTACATCCAAGACTGCATCGCTTTAGGATTCTTTCCTATTGCACTGAAATACATCAAATTCAAACTTTTGGGTCGAGGATTTTACATCCAAGACCGCACTTGCTTTAGGATTCTTCCCTATTGCACTTGAAGTACATCAAAATTCAAACTTTTGGGTCGAGGATTTTACATCCAAGATCGCATCTGCTTTAGGATTCTTCCCTATTGCACTCGAAATACATCAAATTCAACCTTTTGGGTCGAGGATTTTATATCCAAGACTGCACTTGCTTTAGGATTCTTTCCTACGGCACCGAAATACATCAAATTCAACCTTTTGGGTCGAGGATTTTATATCCAAGATCGCATTGCTTTAGGATTCTTTCCCTACAGCAATGAAATACATCAAAATCAAACTCTTGAGGTTAAGGATTTTACATCCAATACCGCATTGCTCCGAGATCTCTCCTCATTGCAATGATTCGATCCGATCAATTCAATTTTCTTTCGAGGTTGAAGATGTTACATCTAAAACCTCAGAATTCCAATTTTCATTTCAAATCAAATCCCTCAAATTAATTTTGACAAAACTTCAATCTAAATTAAAACTCCAAACTAAAATCCAAGCTCACACATCAAAACTTAAATTGAAACAAAATAAAATCTAAATCGAAATTCCCCCAGATCATGTGATTTGGGATTCACCTCCTTTTCCTTTCCCCAGCGAGAGTTCAGGTATCTCCAGTTTCGGAGACATACCCGATACTCCCTAGTGGAAATTCTTTTGCTTCGTCCTAAGTTTGTCACTTGGACGTTTGTGTTGGTTTTGTTGATCGCTTCGGTCAACACCAATACTCGCGGTGTGCTCCGTCGGCTCACCACACCTATTGGGGGTCCATTTGTTGACCTCATTTTTGACGAGGTCTTCTCTTCTTCTCTTTAGTACTTAGGATCTAGCCTTAGGCTTTTCCTTTGACTATCTTAGAGGACTAGAATTGGGACCCACCTTTTAGAAATTCAAACCACTTCTTAACTCCCTTCAAACTCCACAAACTTGACTATAGACCCCTAATCACCTAGAGGGTTGAAATCAAATGTGGAAGTTTAAGGATGAGTTCCTATAGGACTCTTTGGCCTTAGGACTGCCCTGGGTGGCCTGGTCTGGTGAAGGGGCTGACTTACACACACACTACACTTATACACTACACTTTCACACACTTCCTAAAACACACCCATACCCAACTTGACCTCCTGACTCATGTAGGTGATTCACATGGATGGTCCTTAACCCCTAAGCCCTTGGTAAGAGGGTTAGGAACAACATAGTGAATGCCTCAAATGAGTCCCTTCATGGCTCATGTGGGCTTGATATGGCTTCATGGCTCAACCAAAATGATTTCACTCCACTCAAATTCACCCAATCTTCAATTTCCCAAATTTTCGATTTTTGACCCCAGGACCCTACACCCGCTAGCTTACCCAAAACCCTTGAAATTACCCAAATTTCTCAAAATTTCCAAATTATCCAAAATTCTCCAAAATCATTCCCAAACATTTCCACATCACTTAAATTGATCATCCATACCCAAAAATACCAAAAATTCCAAGAAAACCTCCCAATACCCTCCAAATACCCAAAATACCCCTCTTGACCCAAAAATCCAAAAATTCAGAAAATTCCTAGAAAATTCCAGAAAATCCCAAATATTCCCAATTTCATTTTGTCCAACTACACCATGGGCCAATTTTGTCAATTTACCCTACGTTTGTCAAAACCCCCAATTTGACCCATTTTAACCCAAAGTGAACCCAATGTCAAACCAAACCCACCCAATTGACCCAAATTCTGGTCCAATTCAATTCTAAACTTCAATTCAATATCCCTAATACCAATCTAGACCAAATCCAAGTCCAATTTGATTGACATTTGGATCCAATCTCACTTTTGGCCTTAAAGCCCAATTTGGACCCATGACCCAAACCTAACCCAAACTCACCCAATTCAATTCCAATTAACCCCAAATCTTTTCTAAATCTTCCTTAACATTCCCACAAACAAAACACTAACGTGATTTTCCCAAAATTTGGACCCAAATCCCACTCAAATTCAACCCAAAGCTAAAAGGCCCATTTTTGACCTAAACCCAAACCTAACCCAAATGAGCCCAAACCCCAAAATCAAAGCCCAACCAAAGTCAAAACCTCTTTGAAACACTCCCATAAACATTTCTCAACATTGATTTTACATCAATTTCAACTCTAGCCCAACATTAGCCCAACTTGGCCCATTTTTTACCTACATAGGCCCACTTACCAAATAAACCCAAATTCAAACCAATTCAACTCCAAATCACACCAAATTGACTCCAAGCCCTTCATAGAACATCCCTAAACAAATTATGACATTTATTTGACAAAGTTCTTCACAAAATCTTTACCCAAATGCCCATCCTAAAATCAAAAAGCCCATTCCCCTTAAACTTTCCTAAAAGCCCACTTCACCACATTCAAAAGCCCAAATCCATCCAAAGCCCACATGGCACTTCCCCTCATCATCCATTTAATCAAAATCACCCCTAAGTTTCAAAATCATCAATTAAACCATTCCAAATCAAGCTTCATGCAAATTTTCACCAAAATATCCAAAATTCTTAAAACCCATTTCCATGAAATCGACTCAACTTTCCCCAAGCCAAAGACAAGCCATGCAAGCCATGGACAAGCCACATGAAGCCATGGGAGGCTTGACATGTGACCATGCCATTAATGGTAAAAGGAGGGGCCCCTTTCCTAATCTTTCATTAAGCATTTTTTACCTTAAGCATGTCACACACTAAACCATGTTTAACCACCTTATCATGGATAGAGACCACACCACTCTCCCTTGGCTGACCCAACTGATCCTCTCAGCCTAAAATCAGGCCATGGGGAGGTGCACCCAACCCAAACCAATGGGTTGACCAAATTAAGGCCAAAATGACCCCTCCCCATTCCATTTTAATTCAAAGCCTTTACACATGGCAATTGCCAATTGATTGCACAAACCTCCAGCCACTGACCCACCTGGACCCGAGGGTGACCCATGCCTGCCGGCCGGCCGCTCGGATCGCCGGAAAACACCATGGCCGAGACCTCGGGAGGAGCCAAAGTTTAGAATTCCCACTTGCTCGAGCTGCCCCATGCCAAATGGTCACTATGGCTGTTCTTCTCCTCACCAGAGCAGGCTCGATCCCATGCCTCAACTCCCCCGGAAGGCTCTCCAGCCTCTCCTATTTAAACCCCTCACCCTCACGGCCATGGAGGAGAGTTGCACAAACCTTGCCGAAACTGCGCAAAATTGTTCCAAACCCTTCTCCACCCTGTAGAGCAGTTGATCCCGAGTGTCGATTTGCCACTAATCCCCACTGATAAAATCCAATTTCCCAGCCGAAATTCCACCCAAAACCAGGATACTTCTCCACGGTGAGCCAATTCCCAAATTGATTGGTTCTACACCTTCACTGGACCAAGGGAAGGTGTCCACCGAGCAAAAGCCCCATCTCCAGGCCACCCAGTTGCTCCAGCCTCCAAGCTTTGTGATCGGGCTTGGTCGAAATCACATCTAAACAATTCACCAGACCAGGAGACTTCATCTGGAGCTTGTTGGGATCCAATCGAAGGTGCAACAACTCTCAGATTGAAGCCACACTTCTCTGAGCAAAGGTATGAACTAATTCTTCATCCCGAGCTTCTGGAGATTCTCCATTTCGAATGCTTTAATTTTAATGCATGATAACCATATAGATGTGTTCGTCTCTTTAAGACGAATCCATAGAGCATAAGAACATGAAAATCCATTGAGTATCGAGTGAGATCTTAGGGATTTTGTGTGGACGGCTCTAGGGTGAGGACGCTCGGGGACGATGAACGGATGCCGTCCATTCAATACACGCGCGGACGGACGGCTCGGATGGCGTCGGACCGGGGAGACGGTACGAGAACCGCGGGGCCCGGAGCGCTGAGTCAGATGGCGGCGTCGAATGGGAGCGCGACACGCGGCGTTTCGGAGATGCCGAGGATGAGTTGGCGCCGCGTGGATAAATAGAAAATTAGGGTATTTTTTGATTTATTTAATTCCCTAAACTTCAAAAATTCATAACTCTGTGTAGAAAAATCAGAAAAATAAAATAAAAATACTCTCTTGCTCATTGAACAAGGGAGAATAATGTGGAAAAGAAATCATTTAATTTCATCAAGTATTTTATTTTTTATAATTTATTTACTCTTTGCATACTTTTAATTCTCCATGCATGTATACAATTCACCATGGCATGAGACCATAGGGCTTTTGAAGCCTCTAAATTTGGGAACATTCCCTGAATTTTCCAAAGTTAGAGGCCATCCCTATGAAGAGTTATTGATTTTTCAAGTTCATGTTACTGTTTTGAGTATTTTAATTCCAATAAATAGCATATTGTGAAATAAATTCTAGGAAAATTTGAGGATGTTTCTTATGACCGAGAGGACCCTAGGAAAAATAGGTTTTGAGTTAGTTCATTTAAAACAACCCTAATTGGCTTAAACACCCAAAATACGTCTCTAATTAATTAGAGTTAACCATGCATCAAATTGACTTGAAATCAATTCTCCACTGACCTTTAGGATCGGAGGAATCCACCATAAAAGTTTGAGGTCAATTGGACTTGGTTAGCCCCACTAATTGGGTTGATTAAGCCACTTAGTCATTTTAAACTTTAAAAATTCATAACTTTTAAAATACCTTTCAAAAATTCACCAAATTGGTTTTGGAGCCTCTCTGATATCAGGGGAACCTAAGAAAATTAAAATTTCAATTTTCTAAAAAAGTTGATTTTTAATAATATTTTAATATTTTTAATAATTAAAAAATAATAAAAATCACAAAAATAATAAAATTCACCAAAATGTCACATTTTGAATTTTAATCACTTAGGAACAAACCCCACATTTTTCTTAGGTCTATTTAGTGAGATATTAAATTTTAAAGCTTTAAGGTAATTTTAAAATTAAAAAAATGTATTTTCTAGCATTTTCACTAAAATAATTATAATAAATCATAGAAAAATCAGAAAATTGCAAAATTTGCTTCTCTGATTTCCTTGATATCAGAGAGATTTTTGAAAAATATAAAATTCATTTTTCAACATTTATTTTATTTTTAAATTAATTAACACTCCAAAACTTAAAATAATTATAATAAAAATAATATAATTCAAAAAATCACCAAAATTTGTCCAAGTGGTCCTCTGGTCATTAGGAATGTCCCCTAATTTTCTTAAGGATAGAAACTTTCCCTTGGTCATGTTATTAAATTTTCCTTGGAAATCTCTATTTTCTACCAAAAATAATTATATAAATAAATTAAATACAGAAAAATCACATTTTCTCCTCTCATGTCTTTATTGACATATGAGTGAAGTTACATAAAAATTTCAAGTTCATTTGAATTCAATTTAGTGAGTTATGAAATTATTAAGCTTAAAGGGTAAAGTGGTAATTAAATTTTTTAGCCCTTAATTAAAACTTTAGGTTTAATAAAACATTAACAAGTAAAATATTTGATCCTAATCTGATTTGGATGATTGAAATTTAAATAATTAAAGGGTAGAAACCCATTAAGCAATTTTAAAATGATTAAACTCTAATTAAATAATGGATTAAATTTGGAAGAATAATAAAATTGAAATTATTAAAATAGGGATATTATTAGGAAGAGATTTATTCTTTAATTTAAAAATCCCTAAATTAATTATCTCATTAATATTCAATTCTTAATTAAAATGATAACTCAAATTTAAAATATTAAAAGACTTAATCATTAAACTAAAATTAAATTATTAAACTCTTTTAAAAAATTTCAATTAAAATTAAAAAATAAAATTAAATTCAAATTAAATTAAATTAAATTAATTAAATTAAATTAAATTAAATTAAATTAAGATTAAAAATTAAATTAAATTAAAGATTAAATTAAATTGAATTAAACAAATTAAATTAAATTAAATTAAATTAAATCAAATTAAATTAAATTAAATAATTAAATTAAATTAAATTAAATTAAATCAAATTAAATTAAATTAAATCAAATCAAATTAAAACTAAATCAAATCAAATTAATTAATGTAACATCAAATCAAATTAAATTGAATTAAATTGAATTAAATTAAATTAAAACTCAATTAAATTAAATTAAATTGAATTAAATATAACATCACCTAAAACAGAAAGAAATTAAATATAAAGCAACTTGAACATTATTCCAAATTTAAACCCATTAATTGAAATTAAACTAAATCACAAACCATTTGAACACCAATTTGCCCTCAAATGCTTTAGTCATCATAACTCCTAAATAGAACATTAAATGAAATGTTACTTCACTCATAGGATATTCAAATGTCCTAGTTCACTCGATAGCAAGACTTGAATTCTCGGACGATTAATTCATTTGTATAATTAAATTCATTTGGACTTAAAACAATCCTAGAAATATTGAAAAGATGTTTAAGATTTGTCTTAAGCACTTCCTCGATATGATAGGATGTTCATAAGAACAATTGAACTTAATTGTTCTTTGATGAAGAAGATCGTCCTCAAACCAAAACACTGAAGACCTAGACGTCATAGGAAATGACTAGCTATAGGATTAGGAATTTGGTAGAAAACCATAACCCTTACCTTAGCTTTACCTAGGAACTTGCTTAAATATTCTAATTGTGTTTTAAGTGCGGCTTGGGATGACGGGAAGACCCTCCAGGTACGCTTTTATTTTATTGCAATCTACTTTCTTGCAATTTACCTTCTTGCAATTTATTTAACTGCATTGCACTTACTTTTCTTGCATGATAAACAACTATTGCATGAAAACTCACACCTTTAGGATAGACCCTAAAATTGAAACTAAAACTAAGTTAAAAGTCATTGCAAGATAAAATTCACCGCCACAACATTTCAAAATATAAAACAACTCAAAATTTAATCACAAACAGAACACGAAACTACAATTACAACTAAATTAAAACGTCCTGTTGGATGATCGGGAATACCTCGGATGATGTAACCTACGTGTTGCTAACGGGATTTCCCACGGTCTAAATGAAAGTGTGGAACTCATTCGAGTTGAGTTTAGCAAATTCATACGGACTAAGTGAATCCGATAAAAATAATGATGCCGGAAGGATGGAACCGTGGGATCTTAACCGGTGTCGTTATAATCAACTTTAAGATTTGTTTTAATTAAAACATAAAAAACACTTGGAAATCAAGATTGTCTCTAAACCAAAACACTTTTCTCATCCCCTGATTTATGATTTCTAAAACTAAACCTCCGCAACAACAAGGAGCTCGGAGCATGGTGGGCAGCACGGCCATCGTCGTCAGCAAAACTTGAATCCACATCAGCAAAACTTTCCTAGAACTAAACAACAAAGCCATAGGACTTCGAGGTAGTTTGCCTAGTGCAACATAAACCCTCAATCTTTGTTAGGCATTTGCATGATCGGGTCATGTAAATTAAGCCCTAACCGGTTTTAGGATTCCGAGGTAGTTGTTCGATACGACATAAACCCTCACATCTTCGAGGCTATTTGTGTGATTTTATCATACAAATATAAGCCCTAACTAATTAAAATTGGCAAGACCAAAACATTTAAATAAATATTAGGACTTTCCTAAATCCAAGCCAAACAATAGGATAGTCGGGAAATTACCGAAGTTCGCTTCGAATGCTGTGATTTCTCCTACTTTTCTTCCTTTGGATTCCCAAAACAAAATGTTCCAAACTTGATCCATTCCCTATTGAAATTCCAAATTTCAATCCATTGAAAAACTTAAACTTTGAAATCCTTGAGAGCGGAATTATTGATTATTATCGAGAGTTTTCTTAGGTGATTCCCATCACTTAAGATGTAATTAACTATAGGGGCTTGCCCTTATAGGGAATTTTAAAGAACCCGGGTAATATAAACCCCTGTTTAATGTTTTCATATTAAGCGAGGGAATTTTGTCGGCTTATAAAATTGGTTCGCAGACCAAACGGATGTCACAAATCTTCTAGTTTCTTTAATCGAGCCCCACCGTCAAGCAGTGTGTCTATCCTTAGGGATAGATACACGGTTTGTGGTGAGGTGCTCGTTTATATAAACTATTTGGGATGTGAGATCGGATTAATCTCATATCTTAAAACCTTCAAATTTAAATTTATTTTCAAAATCAAATACTACTTTTCAAATTATTTATTTTAATTAAATTAAAAATTCGCCGACAGTTTCTTTTAGGCGACCCCCTTTTCAAAATAAAAAAAACACAACCTAAAAATATGCCGATAGATTTCTGGCGACTCCGCTGGGGAAAATTCCTCTCTCCATTATAATCAGATAATTCTGCTTTCAAAAATCGGTAGTATATCCATGTCCTTAATGGGTCGAACTACCCTTCTTTCCGTTGGAATACTATGTTCATTTCTATCTTGAACAAGTATAGCCAACATTCTCTCGGATTTAGGAGCCACTGTTTAGACACCCCTAACAGAGAGGTTCCGAGATCCTTTTACCTCATTCTTGAGGTGGGGTGGACCCCCAATAGGTGTTAGTCTAGGAATGCTCCTTCGAGTCGAGAAGTCTTGCATAAGACTTTCTTTTCCTTTTCAACTCTGAATCGGGTTCCATACCTTCTCTACACCTTTGAACATTCCGTTCTAAATAAACAAACCCTCTAATAAGTGACTCTTTTAACAAATGATTCCTTCTTATAAATACATGAACAAGAATGAGTTCGGACTCTTTTCAATTCCTTTCTTCTCATCCTAAAGAAAAGAAGCATAACTTAGGACTGACAACCAGAATCTACCCTGCAGAAATGGAAGCCCCGAACTGATTTTCTCCTTCACCAATGGACTGGACTTCGCTGTCTATAAGGATGAGCTGCCCGACAATGGGATCATCCGGTTTGGACAAGGATTTGAAAACACGAATGTCAAAGTCACCGACGTCTCCCTCTTTGCACTGACGAACAAGGTATCTGAAGCTGAGGAACCACTGCTTGAATTCAACCTTAGGTCGACCCAAGAGTTTCCTCCCCTGCAAAGGGTCCCGACTAGGAGGAGTCACCGCCGTCCGCGGAGGAGGACATCGTTCTCACTACCCCCGACGTCGGTCTCAGTTAAGCTTTCCGCATTTGACCCGTGACTCATCGCCAAGATCAGAAGGGGAAAGAAATCCGAGAAGCCGAGCACCTGAATATACACCGCTACCGGAATATACACCGTCGCCCGACTACATACCACTTTTGGGAGGAAGCGGGTTCCATCCCCTCTCCGCCGCGAGAGGATGAGGAGAATGTTCGCAAGATTGCTTCGCCACGTTACCTCGGCCCGCATACTACAACGATAGCCGCAAGAAAAGAACTAGAACTACGCTCGTTTGCTCGACCGCAAACTTTGGTAGAAAAGTTGGCAAGGAAGGAAAACGCGCCCGTATCGGAAATTCTACGAAGGATAGGGCGGGTGCCGGTCAAATCCCGTCTTGGGCCCCGAGTAGAGCCCACCGTCATGACAGAAAAGCCAAGCAAGAGAATGAAGGCTAGCCCGCCTGTCGTAGTCTCAGGATTACAGATTAGGGAGGATACCACCTTCCAGCATTTGGCCGACTGGACCATCCGGTCCTAGACCTTCTGCTGCTAGAAGGATGGTATGGCGTCCCACTACTGGGCAGTTGAGATTGAAACAGCAGCCCGAGAAAGAAAGTCTCGCCAGGAGGCTGGAATCTGAAGAAAGTGCTACTGCGATAAAGGGGACTCATGAAAAGGGGACCCGACAACTATCGCACGATAACTGCAATGACACACAGAAAGCCCCGCTAGAAGATGACATGGAAAAGTTGAGAACCGATATCCGACGGTTGGCAAAAGAAAGAGAAGAAAAGTTCGGAGATGAGATTGATTCATCGGAATTCATGGACGACGAATATGCGAGAAATCAATATGGTTGAGACACGAGCTTCATCGGCTTCGCAAGGTGCTCCTGCGGCCGCGCAGAAGAGAGGAGCCGGAGCGATGAGAAGACGGCTTCGGGAAAAAGACGACACGATCGCTCAAATGGCGAAAAGGATGGAAGAGATGGCCGTAGCTGCGGCCACTCTCCGGAGTCGAGTACAACCACATAGAGAGACACCCCCGGAGGTCATTCACATTGTAGACGGAGGAAAGGAGATTACATCCGTCAATGGGGATGATCACTGAAAAAGGATACAACACGAAGTATGATCCCCGAAAAGGATATCAAGAACTTGGTAGAACGGCAGGTGCGAGAGGCCTTAGCACAATCGAAGAACGGGACATCCATTCGGACGGGTAGACCTTACTCGGAAGAATTCGACGTCGTCCAATACCCGAAAGGCTTCGTACCACCTCTGTTCAAGACTTTCGACGGAACCGGGAACCCCGACGAGCATGTTGCACACTTTTGTGCCGAGTTGTTGCAATGCCGGCGGGAGCGATGCACTACTCTTCCGACGGTTCGTCGGCAGTCCGTCGAGAATCGCTTTCGGCTGGTATGCGGGATTACCCAATGGTTCGGTGAAGACATTCTCGGAGCTAGAGAGCCTCTTCATCAAGCGATTCGCCGGAGCTCAGCACCACATCACTATAGGTGATTTAGTGGTAGAGAAACAAAGGCCGAATGAAACTTTGGTGGATTACATACTTCGATGGAGGAACTTAAGCATGAAATGTGTACCACAACTGCAAGAACAACATGCAGTCGGCATCTTGCTTAAAAGCATTCACGGCCCGATAGCACTTCTCCTCAAAGGATTCGCTATTAAGACTTTCGAGAAGTTGTTAAGCAAGGCCGGAAGCTTGCAAGAAGAGGCGAATCAATTAAGTTTTGCCGACAAGACGGACAAGCAGAAGCCGGTGAAGACCTTCGAAAAGAAATCCGGGATCATTGCAGCAGTTGATAAAGGCAAGCAACCGATGCAAATACCACCGAACGGCCGCGAGCAACCACAACGGAATTACCAGCAACCCGGTCCAGGCTATCAGTCGTCTCCGCAGTATGAACAACCGCCTCGTCCGCAACGTACATTAAGGGAGCATTCGAGCGAAGAATATCCGTTCAAAAATGAAGCGATGACCGAAAATGTTCCGTAGCCTAATGAAGACTCCGGATTTCCAGTGCGCGAACCTAAAAGACCGGAGGAAGTCAACAAGAAAGGTGATCCCAACTTTTGCCCCTACCACCGGATGCTTGGGCACAAGATAGAAGATTGCATTACCTTTAAAAGTTGGCTCAACGACAACCTTCGGAAAGGGAATATAACAATCCCGAAGGAGTACATGAAGGAACCCCAGAAAGGAGGTTCCGTCAATGTTATCTCAACTGATCCCGTCATTCCAATAGATCCCTATGCAGCGACGATGGATGGACTACGCCCTGGACGAGGTCTTCAAAGAAGATTTTAGACAACATCCGAACCGCCTCGGTGCGAGCTTCAATTCAGAGTTCGAGACCTGTTAAGCCGGTACTATCACTTGCGATAGAAGAACCACCTCAACAGGAGATGATTGAAGAAAAGAAGAAAATTGACGAAGAAGAGAGGACCGAGACTCCTAAGGCTAGACTAGGGGCTGCTTATCCTAGGATAATTGTTTCCGATTCAGGGGAGAAATCCCTCGAACCTCTGATTTTGTATGATTATCTGCTCACTTCGGTGGGATCATATAATGATAAGGGTGATGGCGTTGGCTACATTTTGACTGTTTCTAACAATTACGTAACTAGCGACAATCCGACATCGACTTCGATACCAACAACAATGCTCAAATCATACACGATCTCGACGAGCAAAATAACGAAGAAGGCAGCCATCAAGGAGGCTACGAGAGTTCAACAAGCAACGGATCTATCTGTGAGTTTCGAGGAGCTCCAGTTACGATAGAGTTAGAGCCTTCAGATTCTGAAGATAATCCGGAAGAGCCTGTCATTCCGATTCAGGAGGAGACACCGACAAGTTCAACACTAGATTCAGAAGAAATTACAGAAGTCAACTTGAGAAGTGGAAAAGTTCTACCTCCAAGAGTGGGTCCAAAAGACAAAGGAAAGCAGGTGGTTGTTCAAGAAGAACCAACCCCAGCAGAAGAAATACACATTCGAGAAGAAGCCGAGACGCATGAGAACAAAGTGGACTACAACGTGTTAGCCCATCTTAGGAAACTACCGGCCAAGCCGAGCATTTACGAAGCTCTCATCTTATCAAAGGAGATGAGAGAAGCTCGATCGAGGCCTTACTTGATCCGAGAAATTTGCTTAGCTCAAATGGCCGGAGATTCCTTAGATGAGGTTTGCTCGTTAAAGGAACAACGAGGCGTTACCTTCACGGACAAGTGACCTACTACTTGGGACGGCGGATCACAACCGACCGTTGTACATTTCGGTTACAATTGGGAAGTTTACGCTCTCCGAGTACTCGGTGGATCCAGGAGCATCAATCAATATAATGAGTCTTCGAACACTAGCATACTTGGAAATTGATGCTCGTGAGCTCGAAGCCGACAAAATGTTATTAAGAGGATTCAACCAGAAAGGAGAAAGAGCCCTCGGGTCAATAACGCTACTGATGAAGACCGGTGACATAGCAAAGACAACCACGAAATTTCACATAATTGATTCAGAAACGTCGTTCAACGCTCTACTGGGCCGACCATGGATACATGAAAACAGGATGGTACCATCATCTCTAAACCAGTGCATCAAGTACTACGATGGAGGGGAACGAGTGCATCAAAGGTGACTTGCAACCATTCTCCGTACATGAGATTGGAATCCATGAAGATGCGACTTATTATGCACCGCCAAAGAAAACAATCTTCTCCGGAGATACCGTAACAAATGAAGCAAAGAAAGTTCGGGACAACGAAGAACCCGAAGTTCTAGTCCAACGAGTCACTCACCACTCCCTTCCGGCGAGATGGTGAAGGTTTCTCCACAACTCGCATCCGAGGTCGAGGCCGGGGACGAGGTCGTGGTAGAGACGCTAGGACAAGTTGGACGAAGAAACCGACCATCAATGTTGATTGGGAAGATAATTCGAAGAAGAAAAAGAAATCAAACAAGAAGCGGCGATAATAAGTCAGAAGAAGCCGCAATTTAAGATCTCTCTCGAAGATGAGAAGAACGAAGAATACAAATCAATGTACGAGAAGATTAACCACTACGTACATACTATGACCCTAACCCCGATCTAGTTGAGCAAGATCGAGGGTATGGTGGTCAAAGAGGTACGTAACGATGGTGCAAGGCCAATCAAATTCTACCGTGGTGCTTCTTCCTCCAAAACTGAAAATAATGTACAATTCGAAGATGTCACTTCATCAGAATTAATGGAATTATCTTTTGAGTGGTACTCTCCCTGTGTTCAAAATTTAATTCAACGTGGTTTCTTACCTCGACAATGGACAAAAGGCCAATCACAACATTTTGAAAAGTTATGGAATAACTCCGGTCGTCCACCCGATTCAAAGTATGGACTCGGATTCGGCACGGTAGGGTCGGTTGACGATACTGAATTTTGCTTGGTTGTCACTTGCAAGTCCAATGAAAGCTGCATGGAAACTACGGACGAACTCGAAGATTTACAAATTGGAGACGCTCCACCAGAATTCGAAGAAGAAATCAAAGCTACAATAGATGAGTTAACGGAAGTTAACTTAGGTACTAGCAAAGAGCCTAGACCTACCTTTGTTAGCTCCTTACTCAACAAAGAAGACTCCGAAGAAATAATCAAGTTATTAATGGAATTTAAAGACTGTTTTGCTTGGAACTACGATGAAATGCCAGGATTAGCTCCGAGAGGTCGCGATCCATAAGCTAGGAGTGGATCCTACTACGTCCCGGTCGGACAAGGTCCCGGAAGAATGCGTCTAGAAATCGAACAACAAGTCATAGCCGAAGTTAAAAAGCTAATAGACGCTAAATTTGTCCGTGAAGAACAATACCCGACTTGGTTAGCCAATGTGGTGCCGGTCGAAAGAAGAATGGTCGGATCGGAATTTGTGTAGACTTCGAGAGATTTAAACAAGGCATGTCCAAAGGATGAATTCCCTCTACCGATCCCGGAATTAATGATCGACATTGCTTCGACACATGAAATATTCTCGTTCATGGATGGATCTTCGGGATATAACCGGATAAAAATGGCTCCGAGAAGATGAAAAGCTTACGGCATTCGAACACCGATCGGAGTATTTTGCTACACGAGTAATGCCATTCGGACCGAAGAACGCAGGAGCAACCTACCGAGAGCAATGACAAGAATTTTTTATGATCTCATCCACAATCAAGTCGAATGCTACGTGGACGATGTGGTCATCAAAAGCAAAGTAAAGGAAAACCACTCGTATGATTTGAGAATTGTTTTTGAACGATTAAGACAATTTAACCTTAAGATGAATCCCTTAAAATGCACCTTCGGCGTCACCTCCGGGAAATTCTTAGGATTCGTTGTCCGACATCGTGGAATTGAAATCGACCCGGAAAAGATTAAAGCTATCTTAGAAATGCCGCCTCCCAAAACCTTAAAACAACTACGATCTTTTCAATGGAAGCTGTCATATCTTCGACGCTTTATCTCAAACTCGTCGGGTAGGTGTCGGCCTTTCTCGGCACTAGTTAAAAAGGACGCCAAATTTACTTGGGAAGAGAAATGCCGAGAAGGCCTTCGAGGACATTAAACAATATTTAATGACACCTCCCGTCTTAGCGACCCCGGTCTCGGTGTAGACCGCTTATACTTTACACCGCGGCTCTGAAGACTCTCTCGGAGCCACCGTTAGCCCGAGTCAATGATGAGGGTAAAGAAAATGCTCTTTACTACTTAAGCCGTCGTTTACTTCCGACGGAAGTAAGGTATCCCGCAATTGAAAAGCATTGTTTGGCCCTAATCTTCGCCGCTCAAAAGCTCAGGCACTACATGCTTTCTCATAAGGTCAACCAGATCTCGAAGTTTAATCCATTGCAATACTTGATGACTCGTCCAACACTTTCCGGCAGACTTGCTAGATGGTCAATGATATTATTGCAATTCGATATAACTTTCGTGCCTCTGCGTGCCGTAAAGGGACAAGTCTTAGCAGACTTCCTCGCAGCGCACCCTTTGCCGGCCGAATCTCCTCTCAATGACGATTTGCCAGATGAACAAATAATGAACCTAGAAGACCTTGATGATCGACGTTGGGAATTATATTTCGACGGAGCATCTTCAGCACACAAAGACGAAGAATCGCAAGTGATAGTGCCGGTAAGGCGGGAATCGGGCTAATCTTTATAACGCCAGAGCGGGGGATGTTAAGATACTCCTACCACTTAACAGAACCATGTACAAACAACGAAGCGGAATACGAAGCCCTCATAACGGGACTGGAATTAACTATTCAAATGGGGATAACAGACATCAACATCTATGGGGATTCGCATTTAATCATTCAACAGATCGCCGGACAATACAGAATTTTAAAGCCAAGACTCGAGTAATACTTCCAGTACGCCATACAGTTGTTGGAACAGATTCCAAATGTAACGATCTACAAAATTCCCAGAAAAGAAAATGCTTTAGCAGATGCTTTAGCCCGTCTCGCAAAAGAATTTGCTCGTTTGCAAGATGAATCGGTGGAAGTGTCGGTTCACGGACGTCGGGTCCTATCACGGCTCGACATAGACACAATACACAAATCGAAAAAGAAAAAGAATCAGTGGCAGCAGTGACAGAAAACACAGAAGATTGGCGACAGCCATTGATAGATTACCTGCAAACAGGAAAGCTACCAGACGATAGGTCGCTAGCCCATCAGATCAAGAAAAGAACTCTATCTTACGCATTAATAAACAACACACTGTACAGAAGGTCTTTTGACCAAATGTGGCTAAGGTGCCTAAGCGGGTCCGAGGCCCGTGAAATTGTTAAGGAGGTGCATTCAGGACTGCATGGCGCTCACCGATCGGGTCCGAAGATGAAAATGAAAATTAAAAGATTAGGATACTACCGGCCCTCGATGATGACCGACCGCATGAAAATCGCCGAGAGCCGTCATCAATGCCGAGTGCACGGAGTGGTTCTACACCAACCTCCAAATGTGCTACATCCGACAATCGCGTCGTGGCCATTTGAATGTTGGGGCACAGATATAGTGGGTCCGATAGAACCACCATCTTCAAAAGGACATCACTTCATTCTTGCGGCTACAGATTACTTTTCCAAGTGGGCAGAGGCAGTTCCACTTAGAGAAGTGAAAGCACACCACGTGCTACAGTTTTTCAAGAACCAAGTTGTCTACCGTTTCGGAGTGCCGCGCGAATTATCTCGGATAATGGGTCGGCATTCGAAGCACGCAAATTAACAATTTTGTCGGGAGACATGGAATTGACTGGCGATACTCAACAATTTACTACCCAAGAGCAAACGGCCTCGTCGAGGCTTTTAATAAAACTCTCGTTCAAATCTTAAAGAAAACCTTGGACGATAATAAGAGAAATTGGCACGAGAAATTGTTAGAAGCCTTATGGGCCTACCGGACAACCTTCGAACTCCTACTCAAGCTACACCTTACGCTCGGTGTATGGGGCCGAGGCGAGTGTTACCTTTAGAGGTTCGGCTTCTTGCACTCGGAATTGCGATTGCAAACAAGATCACGACGAAGAGAACGCCAAATTACGACTCGAAGAATTAGAAAGCTTGGAAGGGAAAAGACTTGCGGCGCAACGAAATTTAGAACTATACCAAGCTAAGATGGTTCAAGCCCACTGACAAACCGGTCCGCCCAAGAACCTTCAAAGTTGGTGACTTAGTTCTCGTTCTCAAGAGACCTATTCTTGCACACCGCAAGATAGGAGGAAAATTTGAACCCACTTGGGAAGGACCGTTTGTGGTTGAAGCAGGTATACTCGGGAGGTTCCTACCGGCTAGTGAATTGCCGGGGAGAACGACATATGCTTCCGATCAATGGACGATACTTGAAAAAGTATTACGCTACCCGATGTTTCGAAGGAATGAATTCTTCACCCCTAAGAAACACGAGCGAAGTAATTACTTATGATTGGGTCCGAACTCAAAAATAATAAAATGTGCTAAAATAAATAAAATCCCGATAATAGAGTTTTCCTTGTTTTCTTTTCCAAATCAAAATCTCTTTCCCGATCTTATCCCGCTTCATTCCTGTTAAATTTTAAAATATAAGAGAAATAAAAAAATCTGTCTTTAATAAACATTTTCTTAATGTTCTTGTTCTTAGTACAGCCCCTGATCCTTTTCCTTGTCTTTTCGCAGGGAAATGTCGAACGGGCGGTTGGTCCTGAACTTTAAGAATGGCGTAAGCCTTGCACTCGATGAAAAGAGGGTGAAAGATGGAGCGATAATCGAGATCGACTCGGATTTCGCACCGAGCGGGCCTACGGTATGAGGAAAGTGACCGGGTCCCGGTTAACCGAGAAGAACTCGCCCGGCAAACAGGTGATGAAAGTGGGTGGCCCAAGCCACCAATCCAGCAGACGAAGAAGAGAAAGGCAAATACTGAAGAAGACAAGAAAATGAAATCTGTAGTCGCTACAGCAGAGGGCAGGCTTGTCAGCGCCGCGCCCACAGAGATTCATGAAGTTCGAAGGGCTACTCTCACAGCCACGCAACGAAGAAATAAGAATCGCCGTATCCGTAAGATGTTAACAAAACTAGCTGCGGACCAGCGCGACGAGACAGATTGCTAATGCCGGTACATACATTTCGAGGACACCGGTTCACCGGGAACTCGAAGAAAGGAGGCCAGCTCCTAGGATAACAGAAAGAACCGGGAAAATCTTCGGAAGATCGGAAGAAAGAAGGCTACCACGCCACCGGATAGAACCACCAATAATGCATGACCTTGTTGCGAAGCAACCCCGGGGATGTCCCGACGAGCATCATCCACGAGGAGCCGAGGTATGCGGGAGAACGTGAAGGGATTGAACCATATATCCCACAATATGTCACAAGGCCTCGCCATCTGCAGATCATTCCGGAATACGAGCTGGAGAGAATGCAAAATGTTGAAAAGAAAACCTTTGAATACCTCGAGAGAATTAAAGGAAGAAGAATCAACATACTAGAGGGCCTCGAGCTACATACCGACGTATTCTCAGAATATGAACAACAACAAATCGTGGATTGTATCCGGGATTTGAAAAGAATGGGCCGAGCAGGCCGCCTAAGGGAGAACACATACTCGGAACCCCGGAGATGGATGCCAGGGAAGGGAAGAATCACAATCCAATGCGGATGCTGCTACAACTTTGCTGAAGACAGGAAGGGAAACCCACCGGGAATACTCCGTCATGGGCAAGTAGATCCGATGCCATTAGTCATCAAGAGAATGGTAAAAAGATTGATAACATGGAGGGTACTGCCGCAGATTGCATACCCAATAGTTGCATTATCAACATCTACAAACAGGGTGACTGCATACCCCCACATATAGATCACCACGACTTCGTCGGACCTTCGCACGCAGTCTCTTTCCCGAACGAGTGTGACATCATGTTCGGATCCGACCTCCGGATAGCAGGCCGGGTGAGTTCCGAGGGCCAGTAAAGATACCTTTACCGGTAGGTTCCGTCATGATACTGAAGGGCAACGGAGCAGATATCGCTAAGCATTGCATACCGGGAGTGCCAGTGAAGCGGATCTCAGTTACTTTCAGGAGAATGGACGATAGGAAGACACCTTACCATTTCCAGCCAGACCCGGAGCTAGAGAGCCTCCGGCCTTACGAGCTGTGAGTTACATGGGAAATATCACACCTCCAACGTACATCCAGCCGGCATCCTTGCCAAGGATGGCTTGGAAGGTGATGTTATTAACCATGTACCCCACTATTCAGACATGGATTTTTGACAAATTCTTCTTTTGATGGATCGACAAAGATCATACATAGTCCGTTTTGAGTCTACATGGATTGTATGAAATGTATTCCGGATCGAGTTGTATGATGTATCTTCAATATGATTGGAATGAAAGTGACCATGTCACATTTTTGGCCTTCACCTCTTTTGTGCAAATTGATTGGGAAACGTCATTAAAGTTAAATGAACTTCGAACAAAGAACGAGAAAAAGAAATAAAAAAGGGATAAAAGAAAACTTTCTTTAAAAATCTAAAAATGACGAACACCAAATTCACATGAACATTAAATAAACAATAAAATAAAATTTGAATCATTAAAAGATAAACGAAATCAACATAAATGTTAAATCAAATCTCAAATCAAATTCTCAATCAAATTCCAAATTCACTCTCGATCAAATTTCAAATTTGATCTTCCCAAATTTCAAATCAAATCTTAAATCAAATTTCAATCGAGTTCAAACTCATCCTTCCAAATCTCAAATTCAATCTTTCCAGATTTCAAGTCTCAATCAAATTCAAATTCAATTTCTTCCAGATCTCGAATCAAATATCAATTAAATCAAAATTCAAACTTTTGGGTCGAGGATTTTACATCCAAGACCGCACTCGCTTTAGGATTCTTTTCCTATTACGACCGAAATACATCAAATTCAAACTTTTGGGTCGAGGATTTTACATCCAAGATCGCACTGCTTTAGGATTCTTTTCCTATTGCACTGAAATACATCAAAATTCAAACTTTTGGGTCGAGGATTTTACATCCAAGACTGCACTGCTTTAGGATTCTTCCCTATTGCACTGAAGTACATCAAATTGAACCTTTTGGGTCGATGATTTTACATCCAAGATTGCACTGCTTTAGGATTCTTCCCTATTGCACTGAAATACATCAAATGCAAACTTTTGGGTCGAGGATTTTACATCCAAGACTGCACTGCTTTAGGATTCTTTTCTTATTGCACTCGAAATACATCAAATTCAATTTTTTGGGTCGAGGATTTTACATCCAAGACTCGCACCGCTTTAGGATTCTTTTCCTATTGCCATTGAAATACATCAAATTCAACCTTTTGGGTCGAGGATTTTACATCAAGGACTGCACTGCTTTAGGATTCTTCCCTATTGCACTGAAGTACATCAAAATTCAAACTTTTGGGTCGAGGATTTTACATCCAAGACTGCACTGCTTTAGGATTCTTTTCCTATTGCACTGAAATACATCAAATTCAACCTTTTGGGTCGAGGATTTTACATCCAAGACCGCACTGCTTTAGGATTCTTCCCTATTGCACTGAAGTACATCAAAATTCAAACTTTTGGGTCGAGGATTTTACATCCAAGTACCTGCTTGCTTTAGGATTCTTCCCTATTGCACTGAAATACATCAAATTCAAACTTTTAGGTCTTGGATTTTACATCCAAGACTGCACTGCTTTAGGATTCTTCCCTATTGCACTGAAGTACATCAAAATTCAAACTTTTGGGTCGAGGATTTTACATCCAAGACTGCACTGCTTTAGGATTCTTCCCTATTGCACTGAAATACATCAAATTCAACCTTTTGGGTCGAGGATTTTATATCCAAGACTACACTGCTTTAGGATTCTTTCCTACGGCACTGAAATACATCAAATTCAACCTTTTGGGTAGAGGATTTTATATCCAAGACTGCATTGCTTTAGGATTCTTTCCCTACAGCAATAAAATACATCAAAATCAAACTCTTGAGGTTAAGGACTTTAAATCCAATACTGCATTGCTCTGAGATCTCTCCTCATTGCAATGATTCAATCTGATCAATTCAATTTTCTTTCGAGGTTGAAGATGTTACATCTAAAACCTCAGAATTCCAATTTTCATTTCAAATCAAATCCCTCAAATTAATTTTGACAAAACTTCGATCTAAATTAAAACTCCAAACTAAAATCCAAGCTCACACATCAAAACTTAAATTGAAACAAAATAAAATCAAAATTGGAATTCCCCCAGGTCATGTGATTTGGGATTCACCTCCTTTTCTTTTCCCCAGCGAGAGTTCAGGTATCTCCAGTTTTGGGAACATACCCGATACTCCCTAGTGGAAATTCTTTTGCTTTGTCCTAAGTTTGTCACTTGGACGTTTGTGTTGGTTTTGTTGATCGCTTCGGTCAACACCAATACTCGCGGTGTGCTCCGTCAGCTCACCACACCTATTGGGGGTCCATTTGTTGACCTCATTTTTGACGAGGTCTTCTCTTCTTCTTTTTAGTGCTTAGGATCTAGCCTTAGGCTTTTCCTTTGACTATCTTAGAGGACTAGAATTGGGACCCACCTTTTAGAAACTCAAACCACTTCTTAACTCCCTTCAAACTCCACAAACTTGACTATAGACCCCTAATCACCTAGAGGGTTGAAATCGAATGTGGAAGTTTAAGGATGAGTTCTGTAGGACTCTTTGGCCTTAGGACCGCCTGCAGGTGGCACGGTGCGGTGAAGGGGCTGACTTACACACACACTACACTTATACACTACACTTTCACACACTTCCTAAAACACACCCATACCCAACTTGACCTCCTGACTCATGTAGGTGATTCACATGGATGGTCCTTAACCCCTAAGCCCTTGGCTAAGAGGGTTAGGAACAACATAGTGAATGCCTCAAATGAGTCCCTTCATGGATCATGTGGGCTTGATATGGCTTCATGGCTCAACCAAAATGATTTCACTCCACTCAAATTCACCCGATCTTCAATTTCCCAAATTTTCGATTTTCGACCCACGGGACCCTACACCCGCTTAGCTACCCAAAACCCTCGAAATTACCAAAATTTCTCAAAATTTCCAAATTATCCAAAATTCTCCAAAATCATTCCCAAACATTTCCACATCACTTAAATTGATCATCCATACCCAAAAATACCAAAAATTCCAAGAAAACCTCCCAATACCCTCCAAATACCCAAATACCCCTCTTGACCCAAAAATCCAAAAATTCAGAAAATTCCCAGAAAATTCCAGAAAATCCCAAATATTCCCAATTTCATTTTGTCCAACTAAACCATGGGCCAATTTTGTCAATTTACCCTACGTTTGTCAAAACCCCCAATTTGACTCCATTTTAACCCAAAGTGAACCCGATGTCAAACCAAACCCACCCAATTGACCCAAATTTCGGTCCAATTCAATTCTAAACTTCAATTCAATATCCCTAATACCAATCTAGACCAAATCCAAGTCCAATTTGATTGACATTTGGATCCAATCTCACTTTTGGCCTTAAAGCCCAATTTGGACCCATGACCCAAACCTAACCCAAACTCACCCAATTCAATTCCAATTAACCCCAAATCTTTTCTAAATCTTCCTTAACATTCCCACAAACAAAACACTAACATGATTGCCCAAAATTTGGACCCAAATCCCACTCAAATTCAACCCAAAGCTAAAAGGCCCATTTTTGACCTAAACCCAAACCTAACCCAAATGAGCCCAAACCCCAAAATCAAAGCCCAACCAAAGTCAAAACCTCTTTGAAACACTCCCATAAACATTTCTCAACATTTATTTTACATCAATTTCAACTCTAGCCCAACATTAGCCCAACTTGGCCCATTTTTTACCTACATAGGCCCACTTACCAAATAAACCCAAATTCAAACCAATTCAACTCCAAATCACACCAAATTGACTCCAAGCCCTTCATAGAACATCCCTAAACAAATTATGACATTTATTTGACAAAGTTCTTCACAAAATCTTTACCCAAATGCCCATCCTAAAATCAAAAAGCCCATTCCCCTTAAACTTTCCTAAAAGCCCACTTCACCACATTCAAAAGCCCAAATCCATCCAAAGCCCACATGGCACTTCCCCTCATCATCCATTTAATCAAAATCACCCCTAAGTTTCAAAATCATCAATTAAACCATTCCAAATCAAGCTTCATGCAAATTTTCACCAAAATATCAAAAATTCTTAAAACCCATTTCCATGAAATTGACTCAACTTTCCCCAAGCCAAAGACAAGCCATGCAAGCCATGGACAAGCCACATGAAGCCATGGGAGGCTTGACATGTGACCATGCCATTAATGGTAAAAGGAGGGGCCCCTTTCCTAATCTTTCATTAAGCATTTTTTACCTTAAGCATGTCACACACTAAACCATGTTTAACCACCTTATCATGGATAGAGACCACACCACTCTCCCTTGGGCGACCCAATCGATCCTCTCGGCCCAAAATCGAGCCATGGGGAGGTGCACCCAACCCAAACCAATGGGTTGACCAAATTAAGGCCAAAATGACCCCCTCCCCATTCCATTTTAATTCAAAGCCTTTACACATGGCAATTGCCAATTGATTGCACAAACCTCCAAGCCTCGACCCACCGGACTCGAGGGTGACCCATGCCTGCCGGCCGGCCACTCGGATCGCCGGAAAACACCATGGCCGAGACCTCGGGAGGAGCCAAAGTTTGGAATTCCCACTTGCTGAGCTGCCCCATGCCAAATGGTCACTATGGCTGTTCTTCTCCTCACTAGAGCAGCTGATCCCATGCCTCAACTCCCCTGGAAGGCTCTCCAGCCTCTCCTATTTAAACCCCTCACCCTCACGGCCATGGAGGAGAGTTGCATAAACCTTGCCGAAACTACGCCAAAATTGTTCCAAACCCTTCTCCACCCTTAGAGCGAGTTGATCCCCGGTGTCGATTCGCCCTAATCCCCACCGATAAAATCCGATTTCCCAGCCGAAATTCCACCCAAAACCGGGATACTTCTCCACGGTGAGCCAATTCCCAAATTGATTGGTTCTACACCTTCACTGAGACGAGGGAAGGTGTCCACCGACAAAAGCCCCATCTCCGAGGCCACCCGGTTGCTCCGGCCTCCAAGCTTTGTGATCGGGCTTGGTCGAAATCACATCTAGACAATTCACCGGACCGGGAGACTTCATCCGGAGCTTGCGGGATCCAATCGAAGGTGCAACAACTCTCGGATTGAAGCCACACTTCTCCGAGCAAAGGTATGAACTAATTCTTCATCCCGAGCTTCTGGAGATTCTCCATTTCGAATGCTTTAATTTTAATGCATGATAACCGTATAGATGTGTTCGTCTCTTCAACACGAATCCATAGAGCATAAGAACATGAAAATCCATTGAGTATCGAGTGAGATCTTAGGGATTTAGTGTGGATGGCTCTAGGGTGAGGACGCTCGGGGACGATGAACGGATGCCGTCCATTCAATACACGCGCGGACGGAAGGCTCAGATGGTGTCGGACCAGGAGACGGTACGAGAACCGCGGGACCCGGAGCGCTGAGTCAGATGGCGGCGTCGAATGGGAGCGCGACACGCGGCGTTTCGGAGATGCCGAGGATGAGTTGGCGCCGCGTGGATAAATAAAAATTAGGGTATTTTTTGATTTATTTAATTCCCTAAACTTCAAAAATTCATAACTCTGTGTAGAAAAATCAGAAAAATAAAATAAAAATACCCTCTTGCTCGGTGAATAGAGGAGAATAATGTGGAAAAGAAATCATTTAATTTCATCAAGTATTTTATTTTTTATAATTTATTTACTCTTTGCATACTTTTAATTCTCCATGCATGTATACAATTCTCCACTGACCTTTAGGATCAGAGGAATCCACCATAAAAGTTTGAGGTCAATTGGACTTGGTTAGCCCCACTAATTGGGTTGATTAAGCCACTTAGTCATTTTAAACTTTAAAAATTCATAACTTTTAAAATACCTTTCAAAAATTCACCAAATTGGTTTTGGAGCTCTCTCGATATCAGGGGAACCTAAGAAAATTAAAATTTCAATTTTCTAAAAAAGTTGATTTTTAATAATATTTTAATATTTTTAATAATTAAAAAATAATAAAAATCACAAAAATAATAAAATTCACCAAAATGTCACATTTTGAATTTTAATCACTTAGGAACAAACTCCACATTTTTCTTAGGTCTATTTAGTGAGATATTAAATTTTAAAGCTTTAAGGTAATTTTAAAATTAAAAAAATGTATTTTCTAGCATTTTCACTAAAATAATTATAATAAATCATAGAAAAATCAGAAAATTGCAAAATTTGCTTCTCTGATTTCCTTGATATCAGAGAGATTTTTGAAAAATATAAAATTCATTTTTCAACATTTATTTTATTTTTAAATTAATTAACACTCCAAAACTTAAAATAATTATAATAAAAATAATATAATTCAAAAAATCACCAAAATTGGTCCAAGTGGTTCCCTTGTAATTAGGAATGTCCCCTAATTTTCTTAAGGACAGAAACTTTCCCTTGGTCATGTTATTAAATTTTCTTTGGAAATCTCTATTTTTTACCAAAAATAATTATATAAATAAATTAAATACAGAAAAATCACATTATCTCCTCTCATGTCTTTATTGACATATGAGTGAAGTTACATAAAAATTTCAAGTTCATTTGAATTCAATTTAGTGAGTTATGAAATTATTAAGCTTAAAGGGTAAAGTGGTAATTAAATTTTTTAACCCTTAATTAAAACTTTAGGTTTAATAAAACATTAACAAGTAAAATATTTGATCCTAATCTGATTTGGATGATTGAAATTTAAATAATTAAAGGGTAGAAACCCATTAAGCAATTTTAAAATGATTAAACTCTAATTAAATAATTGATTAAATTTGGAAGAATAATAAAATTGAAATTATTAAAATAGGGATATTATTAGGAAGAGATTTATTCTTTAATTTAAAAATCCCTAAATTAATTATCTCATTAATATTCAATTCTTAATTAAAATGATAACTCAAATTTAAAATATTAAAAGACTTAATCATTAAACTAAAATTAAATTATTAAACTCTTTTAAAAAATTTCAATTAAAATTAAAAAATAAAATAAAATTCAAATTAAATTAAATTAAATTAATTAAATTAAATTAAATTAAATTAAATTAAGATTAAAAATTAAATTAAATTAAAGATTAAATTAAATTGAATTAAACAAATTAAATTAAATTAAATTAAATTAAATCAAATTAAATTAAATTAAATAATTAAATTAAATTAAATTAAATTAAATCAAATTAAATTAAATTAAATCAAATTAAATTAAAACTAAATCAAATCAAATTAATTAATGTAACATCAAATCAAATTAAATTGAATTAAATTGAATTAAATTAAATTAAAACTCAATTAAATTAAATTAAATTAAATTAAATATAACATCACCTAAAACAGAAAGAAATTAAATATAAAGCAACTTGAATATTATTCCAAATTTAAACCCATTAATTGAAATTAAACTAAATCACAAACCATCTGAACACCAATTTGCCCTCAAATGCTTTAGTCATCATAACTCCTAAATAGAACATTAAATGAAATGTTACTTCACTCATAGGATATTCAAATGTCCTAGTTCATCGAGCAAGACTTGAATCCCGGACGATTAATTCATTTGTATAATTAAATTCATTTGGACTTAAAACAATCCTAGAAATATTGAAAAGATGTTTAAGATTTGTCTTAAGCACTTCCTCGATATGATAGGATGTTCATAAGAACAATTGAACTTAATTGTTCTTTGATGAAGAAGATCGTCCTCGAAACCAAAACACAAAGACACTAGACGTCATAGGAAATGACTAGCTATAGGATTATGAATTTGGTAGAAAACCATAACCCTTACCTTAGCTTTACCTAGGAACTTGCTTAAATATTCTAATTGTGTTTTAAGTGCAGCTTGGGATGACGGGAAGACCCTCCGAGTACGCTTTTATTTTATTGCAATCTACTTTCTTGCAATTTACCTTCTTGCAATTTATTTAATCGCATTGCACTTACTTTTCTTGCATGATAAACAACTGTTGCATGAAAACTCACACCTTTAGGATAGACCCTAAAACTGAAACTAAAACTAAGTTAAAAGTCATTGCAAGATAAAATTCACCGCCACAACATTTCAAAATATAAAACAACTCAAAATTTAATCACAAACGAACACGAAACTACAATTACAACTAAATTAAAACGTCCTGTTGGATGATCGGGAATACCTCGGATGATGTAACCTACGTGTTGCTAACGGGATTTCCCACGGTCTAAATGAAAGTGTGGAACTCATTCAGTTGAGTTTAGCAAATTCATCTGGACTAAGTGAATCCGATAAAAATAATGATGCCGGAAGGATGGAACCGTGGGATCTTAACCGGTGTCGTTATAATCAACTTTAAGATTTGTTTTAATTAAAACATAAAAAACACTTGGAAATCAAGATTGTCTCTAAACCAAAACACTTTTCTCATCCCCGATTTATGATTTCTAAAACTAAACCTCCGCAACAACAAGGAGCTCGGAGCATGGTGGGCGAGCACGGCCATCGTCGTCGACAAAACTTGAATCCACATCGGCAAAACTTTCCTAGAACTAAACAACAAAGCCATAGGACTTCGAGGTAGTTTGCACTAGTGCAACATAAACCCTCAATCTTTGTTAGGCATTTGCATGATCGGGTCATGTAAATTAAGCCCTAACCGGTTTTAGGATTCCGAGGTAGTTGTTCGATACGACATAAACCCTCACATCTTCGAGGCTATTTGTGTGATTTTATCATACAAATATAAGCCCTAACTAATTAAAATTGGCAAGACCAAAACATTTAAATAAATATTAGGACTTTCCTAAATCCAAGCCAAACAATAGGATAGTCGGGAAATTACCGAAGTTCGCTTCGAATCTGTGATTTCTCCTACTTTTCTTCCTTTGGATTCCCAAAACAAAATGTTCCAAACTTGATCCATTCCCTATTGAAATTCCAAATTTCAATCCATTGAAAAACTTAAACTTTGAAATCCTTGAGAGCGGAATTATTGATTATTATCGAGAGTTTTCTTAGGTGATTCCCATCACTTAAGATGTAATTAACTATAGGGGCTTGCCCTTATAGGGAATTTTAAAGAACCCGAGTAATATAAACCCTGTTTAATGTTTTCATATTAAGCGGGGAATTTTGTCGGCTTATAAAATTGGTTCGCGGACCAAACGGATGTCACAAATCTTCTAGTTTATTTAATCGAGCCCCACCGTCGAGCGGTGTGTCTATCCTTAGGGATAGATATACGGTTTGTGGTGCGGTGCTCGTTTATATAAACTATTTGGGATGTGAGATCGGTTTAATCTCATATCTTAAAACCTTCAAATTTAAAATTATTTTCAAAATCAAATACTACTTTTCAAATTATTTATTTTAATTAAATTAAAAATTCGCCGACAGTTTCTGTTAGGCGACCCCCTTTTCAAAATAAAAAAAACACAACCTAAAAATATGCCGACAGATTTCTGGCGACTCCGCTGGGGAAAATTCCTCTCTCCATTATAATCAGATAATTCTGCTTTCAAAAATCGGTAGTATATCCATGTCCTTAATGGGTCAAACTACCCTTCTTTCCGTTGGAATACTATGTTCATTTCTATCTTGGACAAGTATAGCCGACATTCTCTCGGATTTAGGAGCCATCGTTTAGACACCCCTAACAGAGAGGTTCCGAGATCCTTTTACCTCATTCTTGAGGTGGGGTGGACCCCCAATAGGTGTTAGTCTAGGAATGCTCCTTCGAGTCGAGAAGTCTTGCATAAGACTTTCTTTTCCTTTTCAACTCTGAATCGGGTTCCTTACCTTCTCTACACCTTTGAACATTCCGTTCTAAATAAACAAACCCTCTAATAAGTGACTCTTTTAACAAATGATTCCTTCTTATAAATACATGAACAAGAATGAGTTCGGACTCTTTTCAATTCCTTTCTTCTCGTCCTAAAGAAAAGAAGCATAACTTAGGACTGACAACCAGAATCTACCCTGCAGAAATGGAAGCCCCGAAGCTGATTTTCTCCTTCACCAATGGACTGGACTTCGCTGTCTATAAGGATGAGCTGCCCGACAATGGGATCATCCGGTTTGGACAAGGATTTGAAAACACGAATGTCAAAGTCACCGACGTCTCCCTCTTTGCACGCGACGAACAAGGTATCCGAAGCCGAGGAACCATCGCTCGAATTCGACCTTAGGTCGACCCAAGAGTTTCCTCCCCGCAAAGGGTCCCGACTAGGAGGAGTACTCGCCGTCGGCGGAGGATCTGTTCTTACTACCCCACGGTCTAGTTGTTTGCACTTACCCCGACTTCGCAAATCGAAGGGAAAGAAATCTAAGCATGGTAAACTCGTTACCGTGGAGGGTACGGATCTTCTGTAAGACCTTGTTTTCAAAATCGGGTCCGGTTCAAAGTTCCATCAGCGACGAGGACCCGAAGAAGAAACGAAGTAGAAGGATCGCCGGAGAAGCCGGAGCTGCGAGATTGCTTTCTGGAGGAAATCCGGAAGCCTGAATATACACCGCTACCGGAATATACACCGTTGCCTCGACTACATACCACTTTTGGGAGGAAGCGGGTTCCATCCCCTCTCCGCCGCGGAGGATGAGGAGAATGTTCGCAAGATTGCTGCCACATTACCTCGGCCCGCATACTACAACGATAGCCGCAAGAAAAGAACTAGAACTACGCCGTTTGCTCGACTGCAAACTTTGGTAGAAAAGTTGGCAAGGAAGGAAAACTGCCCCGTATCGGAGATTCTACGAAGGATAGGGCGGGTGCCAGTCAAATCCCGTCTTGGGCCCCGAGTAGAGCCCACCGTCATGACAGAAAAGCCAAGCAAGAGAATGAAGGCTAGCCCGCCTGTCGTAGTCTCGGGATTACGGATTAGGGAGGATACCACCTTCCGGCATTTGGTCGACGGACCATCCGGTCCTAGACCTTCTGTCGCTAGAAGGATGGTATGGCGTCCCACTGCGGGCGACTGAGATTGAAACGACGGCCCGAGAAAGAAAGTCTCGCCAGGAGGCTGGAATCTGAAGAAAGTGCTACTGCGATAAAGGGGACTCATGAAAAGGGGACCCGGCAACTATCGCACGATAACCGCAATGACACACAGAAAGCCCCGCTAGAAGATGCCATGGAAAAGTTGAGAACCGATATCCGACGGTTGGCAAAAGAAAGAGAAGAAAAGTTTGGAGATGAGATTGATTCATCGGAATTCATGGACAACGAATATGCAGAAATCAATATGGTTGAGACACGAGCTTCATCAGCTTCGCAAGGTGCTCCTGCAGCCGCGAGAGAGAGGAGCCGGAAGCGATGAGAAGACGACTTCGGGAAAAAGACGACACGATCGCTCGAATGGCGAAAAGGATGGAAGAGATGGCCGTAGCTCCGGCCACTCTCCGGAGTCGAGTACAACCACATAGAGACACCCCCGAGAGGTCATTCACATTGTAGACGGAGGAAAGGAGATTACATCCGTCAATGGGGATGATCACCGAAAAAGGATACAACACAAAGTATGATCCCTGAAAAGGATATCAAGAACTTGGTAGAACAGCAGGTGCGAGAAGCCTTAGCACAATCGAAGAACGGGACATCCATTCGGACGGGTAGACCTTACCTAGAAGAATTCGACGCTGTCCAATACCCGAAAGGCTTCGTACCACCTCTGTTCAAGACCTTCGACGGACCCGGGAACCCCCGACAGCATGTTGCACACTTTCGTGCCAGTTGTTGCAATGCCGGCGGGAGCGATGCACTACTCTTCCGACAGTTCGTCGGCCGGTCCGTCGGGAATCGCTTTCGGCGGTATGCGGGATTACCCAATGGTTCGGTGAAGACACTCTCGAGCTAGAGAGCCTCTTCATCAAGCGATTCGCCGGAGCTCGGCACCACATCACTATAGGTGATTTAGTGGTAGAGAAACAAAGGCCGAATGAAACTTTGGTGGATTACATACTTCGATGGAGGAACTTAAGCATGAAGTGTGAACCACAACTGCAAGAACAACATGCAGTCGGCATCTTGGTTAAAAGCATTCAGGGCCCGATAGCACTTCTCCTCAAAGGATTCGCTATTAAGACTTTCGAGAAGTTGTTAAGCAAGGCCGGAAGCTTGGAAGAAGAGGCGAATCAATTAAGTTTTGCCGACAAGACGGACAAGCAGAAGCCGGTGAAGACCTTCGAAAAGAAATCCGGGATCATTGCGAGCGGTTGATAAAGGCAAGCAACCGATGCAAATACCACCGAACGGCCGCGACGAACCACAACGGAATTACCAGCAACCCGGTCCGAGCTATCGGTCGTCTCCGCGAGTATGAACAACCGCCTCGTCCGCAACGTACATTAAGGGAGCTTTCGAGCAAAGAATATCCGTTCGAAAATGAAGCGATGCACGAAAATGTTCCGTAGCTTAATGAAGACTCCGCATTTCCAGCTGCCAGAACCTAAAAGACCAGAGGAAGTCAACAAGAAAGGTGATCCCAACTTTTGCCCCTACCACCGGATGCTTGGGCACAAGATAGAAGATTGCATTACCTTTAAAAGTTGGCTCAACGACAACCTTCGGAAAGGGAATATAACAATCCCGAAGGAGTACATGAAGGAACCCCAGAAAGGAGGTTCCGTCAATGTTATCTCAGCCGATCCCGTCATTCCAATAGATCCCTATGCAGCCGACGATGGATGGACTACCGCTGGACGAGGTCTTCAAAGAAGATTTTAGACAACATCCGAACCGCCTCGGTGCGAGCTTCAATTCGAGTTCGAGACACCGTTAAGCCGGTACTATCACTTGCGATAGAAGAACCACCTCGATAGGAGATGATTGAAGAAAAGAAGAAAATTGACGAAGAAGAGAGGACCGAGACTCCTAAGGCTAGACTAGAGTGCCGCTTATCCTAGGATAATTGTTTCCGATTCGGGGGAGAAATCCCTCGAACCTCCGATTTTGTATGATTATCTGCTCACTTCGGTGGGATCATATAATGATAAGGGTGATGGCGTTGGCTACATTTTGACTGTTTCTAACGATTACGTAACTAGCGACAATCCGGACATCGACTTCGATACCAACAACAATGCTCAAATCATACACGATCTCGACGAGCAAAATAACGAAGAAGGCAGCCATCAAGGAGGCTACGAGAGTTCAACAAGCAACGGATCTATCTGTGAGTTTCGAGGAGCTCCAGTTACGATAGAGTTAGAGCCTTCAGATTCTGAAGATAATCCGGAAGAGCCTGTCATTCCGATTCAGGAGGAGACACCGACAAGTTCAACACTAGATTCAGAAGAAATTACAGAAGTCAACTTGAGAAGTGGAAAAGTTCTACCTCCAAGAGTGGGTCCAAAAGACAAAGGAAAGCGGTGGTTGTTCAAGAAGAACCAACCCGGCGGAAAGAAATACACATTCGAGAAGAAGCCGAGACGCATGAGAACAAAGTGGACTACAACGTGTTAGCCCATCTTAGGAAACTACCGGCCAAGCCGAGCATTTACGATGCTCTCATCTTATCAAAGGAGATGAGAGAAGCTCGATCAAGGCCTTACTTGATCCGAAATTTGCTTAGCTCAAATGGTCGGAGATTCCTTAGATGAGGTTTGCTCGTTAAAGGAACGAGCGAGGCGTTACCTTCACGGACGAGTGACCTACTACTTGGGACGAGCGGATCACAACCGACCGTTGTACATTTCGATTACAATTGGGAAGTTTACGCTCTCCGCAGTACTGGTGGATCCGGGAGCATCAATCAATATAATGAGTCTTCGAACACTAGCATACTTGGAAATTGATGCTCGTGAGATCGAAGCCGACAAAATGTTATTAAGAGGATTCAACCAGAAAGGAGAAAGAGCCCTCAGGTCAATAACGCTACTGATGAAGACCGGTGACTTAGCAAAGACAACCGCGAAATTTCACATGATTGATTCAGAAACGTCGTTCAACGCTCTATTGGGCCGACCATGGATACATGAAAACAGGACGGTACCATCATCTCTACACCAGTGCATCAAGTACTACGATGGAGGGGAACAGTGCATCAAAGGTGACTTGCAACCATTCTCCGTACATGAGATTGGAATCCATGAAGACGCAGCTTATTATGCACCGCCAAAGAAAACAATCTTCTCCGGAGATACCGTAACAAATGAAGCAAAGAAAGTTCGGGACAACGAAGAACCCGAAGTTCTAGTCCAACAGTCACTCACCACTCCCTTCCGGCGAGATGGTGAAGGTTTCTCCACAACTCGCATCCGAGGTCGAGGCCGGGGACGAGGTCGTGGTAGAGACGCTAGGACAGTTGGACAGAAGAAACCAGCCATCAATGTTGATTGGGAAGATAATTCTGAAGAAGAAAAAGAAATCAAACAAGAAGCAGCGACAATAAGTCAGAAGAAGCCGCAATTCAAGATCTCTCTCGAAGATGAGAAGAACGAAGAATACAAATCAATGTACGAGAAGATTAACCACTACGTACATACTATGACCCTAACCCCGATCCAGTCGAGCAAGATCGAGGGTATGGTGGTCAAAGAGGTATGTAACGACGGTGCAAGGCCAATCAAATTCTACCGTGGTGCTTCTTCCTCCAAAACTGAAAATAATGTACAATTCGAAGATGTCACTTCATCAGAATTAATGGAATTACCTTTTGAGTGGTACTCTCCCTGTGTTCAAAATTTAATTCAACGTGGTTTCTTACCTCGACAATGGACAAAAGGCCAATCACAACATTTTGAAAAGTTATGGAATAACTCCGGTCGTCCACCCGATTCAAAGTATGGACTCGGATTCGGCACGGTAGGGTCGGTTGACGATGCCGAATTTTGCTTGGTTGTCACTTGCAAGTCCAATGAAAACTCGCATGGAAACTACGGACGAACTCGAAGATTTACAAATTGGAGACGCTCCACCGAATTCGAAGAAGAAATCAAAGCTACGATAGATGAGTTAACGGAAGTTAACTTAGGTACTAACGAAGAGCCTAGACCTACCTTTGTTAGCTCCTTACTCAACAAAGAAGACTCCGAAGAAATAATCAAGTTATTAATGGAATTTAAAGACTGTTTTGCTTGGAACTACGATGAAATGCCAGGATTAGCTCCAGAGGTCGCGATCCATAAGCTAGGAGTGGATCCTACTTCGTCCCGGTCGGACAAGGTCCCGGAAGAATGCGTCTAGAAATCGAACAACAAGTCATAGCCGAAGTTAAAAAGCTAATAGACGCTAAATTTGTCCGTGAAGAACAATACCCGACTTGGTTAGCCAATGTGGTGCCGATCGAAAAGAAGAATGGTCGGATCGGAATTTGTGTAGACTTCGGAGATTTAAACAAGGCATGTCCAAAGGATGAATTCCTCTACCGATCCCGGAATTAATGATCGACATTGCTTCAACACATGAAATATTCTCGTTCATGGATGGATCTTCGGGATATAACCGGATAAAAATGGCTCCGAGAAGATGAAAAGCTTACGGCATTCGAACACCGATCGGAGTATTTTGCTACACGAGTAATGCCATTCGGACCGAAGAACGCGGGAGCAACCTACCGGAGAGCAATGACAAGAATTTTTGATGATCTCATCCACAATCAAGTCGAATGCTACGTGGACGATGTGGTCATCAAAAGCAAAGTAAAGGAAAACCACTGTATGATTTGAGAATTGTTTTTGAACGATTAAGACAATTTAACCTTAAGATGAATCCCTTAAAATGCGCCTTCGGCGTCACCTCCGGAAATTCTTAGGATTCGTTGTCCGACATCGTGGAATTGAAATCGACCGGAAAAGATTAAAGCTATCTTAGAAATGCCGCCTCCCAAAACCTTAAAACAACTACGATCTTTTCGAGGAAGTCGTCATATCTTCGACGCTTTATCTCGAACCTGTCGAGTAGGTGTCGGCCTTTCTCGGCACTAGTTAAAAAGGACGCCAAATTTATTTGGGAAGAGAAATGCCGAGAAGGCCTTCGAGGACATTAAACAATATTTAATGACACCTCCTGTCTTAGCAGCCCAGGTCTCGGGTAGACCGGCTGATACTTTACACCGCGGCTCTAGAAGACTCTCTCGGAGCCACGTTAGCCGGGTCGATGATGAGGGTAAAGAAAATGCTCTTTACTACTTAAGCCGTCGTTTACTTCCGACGGAAGTAAGGTATCCCGCAATTGAAAAGCATTGTTTGGCCCTAATCTTCGCCGCTCAAAAGCTCAGGCACTACATGCTTTCTCATAAGGTCAACCGGATCTCGAAGTTTAATCCATTGCAATACTTGATGACTCGTCCGACACTTTCCGACGGACTTGCTAGATGGTCGATGATATTATTGCAATTCGATATAACTTTCGTGCCTCTGCGTGCCGTAAAGGGACAAGTCTTAGCGGACTTCCTCGCAGCGCACCCTTCGCCGGCCGAATCTCCTCTCGATGACGATTTGCCGGATGAACAAATAATGAACCTAGAAGACCTTGATGATCGACGTTGGGAATTATATTTCGACGGAGCATCTTCAGCACACAAAGACGAAGAATCGCAAGTGATAGTGCCGGTAAGGCGGAATCGGGCTAATCTTTATAACGCCGGAGCGGGGGATGTTAAGATACTCCTACCACTTGATGAACCGTGTACAAACAACGAAGCGAATACGAAGCCCTCATAACGGGACTGGAATTAACTATTCGAATGGGGATAACGGACATCAACATCTACGGGGATTCGCAGTTAATCATTCAACGGATCGTCGGACAATACGGAATTTTAAAGCCAAGACTCGAGCAATACTTCCAAGTACGCCATACGGTTGTTGGAACGCATTCCAAATGTAACGATCTACAAAATTCCCGGAAAAGAAAATGCTTTAGCAGATGCTTTAGCCCGTCTCGCAAAAGAATTTGCTCGTTTGCAAGATGAATCGAGTGGAAGTGTCGGTTCACGGACGTCGGGTCCTATCACGAGCTCGACATAGACACAATACACAAATCGGAAAAGAAAAAGAATCGAGTGGCGGCGGTGACGGAAAACACGAGAAGATTGGCGACGGCCATTGATGGATGTACTACGCAAACAGGAAAGCTACCGGACGATAGGTCGCTAGCCCATCGGATCAAGAAAAGAACTCTATCTTACGCATTAATAAACAACACACTGTACAGAAGGTCTTTTGACCAAATGTGGTTAAGGTGCCTAAGCGGGTCCGAGGCCCGTGAAATTGTTAAGGAGGTGCATTCAGGACTCTGTGGCGCTCACCAGTCGGGTCCGAAGATGAAAATGAAAATTAAAAGATTAGGATACTACTGGCCCTCGATGATGACCGACTGCATGAAAATCGCCAAGAGCTGTCATCAATGCCAAGTGCACGGAGTGGTTCTACACCAACCTCCAAATGTGCTACATCCGACAATCGCGTCGTGGCCATTTGAATGTTGGGGCACAGATATAGTGGGTCCGATAGAACCACCATCTTCAAAAGGACATCACTTCATTCTTGCGGCTACGGATTACTTTTCCAAGTGGGCGAGGCGGTTCCACTTAGAGAAGTGAAAGCACACCACGTGCTACGGTTTTCAAGAACCAAGTTGTCTACTCGTTTCGGAGTGCCGCGCGAATTATCTCGGATAATGGGTCGGCATTCGAAGCACGCAAATTAACAATTTTGTCGGGAGACATGGAATCGGCGGCGATACTCGACAATTTACTACCCAAGAGCAAACGGCCTCGGCGAGGCTTTTAATAAAACTCTCGTTCAAATCTTAAAGAAAACCTTGGACGATAATAAGAGAAATTGGCACGAGAAATTGTTAGAAGCCTTATGGGCCTACCGGACAACCTTCGAACTCCTACTCGAAGCTACACCTTACGCTGCGGTGTATGGGGCCGAGGCGAGTGTTACCTTTAGAGGTTCGGCTTCCTTCACTCGAAGTGCGAGTTGCAAACAAGATCACGACGGAAGAGAACGCCAAATTACGACTCGAAGAATTAGAAAGCTTGGAAGGGAAAAGACTTGCGGCGCAACGAGAATTTAGAACTATACCAAGCTAAGATGGTTCAAGCCCATGACAAACCGGTCCGCCCAAGAACCTTCAAAGTTGGTGACTTAGTTCTCGTTCTCAAGAGACCTATTCTTGCACACCGCAAGATAGGAGGAAAATTTGAACCCACTTGGGAAGGACCGTTTGTGGTTGAAGCGATATACTCGGGAGGTTCCTACCGGCTAGTGAATTGCCGGGGAGAACGACATATGCTTCCGATCAATGGACGATACTTGAAAAAGTATTACGCTACCTGATGTTTCGAAGGAATGAATTCTTCACCCCTAAGAAACACGGGCGAAGTAATTACTTATGATTGGGTCCGAACCCAAAAATAATAAAATGTGCTAAAATAAATAAAATCCTGATAATAAAGTTTTCCTTGTTTTCTTTTCCAAATCAAAATCTCTTTCCTGATCTTATCCCGCTTCATTCCTGTTAAATTTTAAAATATAAGAGAAATAAAAAAATCTGTCTTTAATAAACATTTTCTTAATGTTCTTGTTCTTAGTACAGCCCCTGATCCTTTTCCTTGTCTTTTCGCAGGGAAATGTCGAACGGGCGGTTGGTCACGAACTTTAAGAATGGCGTAAGCCTTGCACTCGATGAAAAGAGGGTGAAAGATGGAGCGATAATCGAGATCGACTCGGATTTCGCACCGGCGGGGCCTACAGTACGAGGAAAGTGACTGGGTCCCAGTTAACCGAGAAGAACTGCCCGGGCAAACAGTGATGAAAGTGGGTGGCCCAAGCCACCAATCCAGCAGCAAGAAGAGAAAGGCAAATACTGAAGAAGACAAGAAAATGAAATCTGTAGTCGCTACAGCAGAGGGCAGGCTTGTCAGCGCCGCGCCCACAGAGATTCATGAAGTTCGAAGGGCTACTCTCACAGCCACGCAACGAAGAAATAAGAATCGCCGTATCCGTAAGATGTTAACAAAACTAGCTGCGGACCGACGCGACGAGACGATTGCTAATGCCGGTACATACATTTCGAGGACACCGGTTCACCGGGAACTCGAAGAAAGGAGGCCGACTCCTAGGATAACGAAAGAACCGGGGAAATCTTCGGAAGATCGGAAGAAAGAAGGCTACCACGCCACCGGATAGAACCACCGATAATGCATGACCTTGTTGCGAAGCAACCCCGGGGATGTCCCGACGATGCATCATCCACGAGGAGCCGAGGTATGCGGGGAGAACGTGAAGGGATTGAACCATATATCCCACAATATGTCACAAGGCCTCGCCATCTCGAGATCATTCCGGAATACGAGTTGGAGAGAATGCAAAATGTTGAAAAGAAAACCTTTGAATACCTCGAGAGAATTAAAGGAAGAAGAATCAACATACTAGAGGGCCTCGAGCTACATACCGACGTATTCTCAGAATATGAACAACAGCAAATCGTGGATTGTATCCGGGATTTGAAAAGAATGGGCCGAGCAGGCCGCCTAAGGGAGAACACATACTCGGAACCCCGGAGATGGATGCCAGGGAAGGGAAGAATCACAATACAATGCGGATGCTGCTACAACTTTCTTTGAAGACGAGGAAGGGAAACCCACCGGAATACTCCGTCATGGGCAAGTAGATCCGATGCCATTAGTCATCAAGAGAATGGTAAAAAGATTGATAACATGGAGGGTACTGCCAGGCAGTTGCATACCCAATAGTCGCATTATCAACATCTACAAACGGGGTGATCGCATACCCCCGCATATAGATCACCACGACTTCGTCGGACCTTTCTGCACGGTCTCTTTCCCGAACGAGTGTGACATCATGTTCGGATCCGACCTCCGGATAGCGAGCCCGGGTGAGTTCCGAGGGCCGGTGAAGATACCTTTACCGGTAGGTTCCGTCATGATGCCGAAGGGCAACGGAGCGAGATATCGCTAAGCATTGCATACCGGGAGTGCCGGTGAAGCGGATCTCGGTTACTTTCGGGAGAATGGACGATAGGAAGACACCTTACCATTTCCGGCCCGGACCGGAGCTAGAGAGCCTCCGGCCTTACGAGCCGTGAGTTACATGGGAAATATCACACCTCCAACGTACATCCAGCCGGCATCCTTGCCAAGGATGGCTTGGAAGGTGATGTTATTAACCATGTACCCCACTATTCAGACATGGATTTTTGACAAATGCTTCTTTTGATGGATCGACAAAGATCATACATAGTCCGTTTTGAGTCTACATGGATTGTATGAAATGTATTCCAGATCGAGTTGTATGATGTATCTTCAATATGATTGGAATGAAAGTGACCATGTCACATTTTTGGCCTTCACCTCTTTTGTGCAAATTGATTGGGAAACGCCATTAAAGTTAAATGAACTTCGAACAAAGAACAGAAAAGAAATAAAGAAAAGGGATAAAAGAAAACTTTCTTTAAAAATCTAAAAATGACGAACACCAAATTCACATGAACATTAAATAAACAATAAAATAAAATTTGAATCATTAAAAGATAAACGAAATAAACATAAATGTTAAATCAAATCTCAAATCAAATTCTCAATCAAATTCCAAATCCACTCTCGATCAAATTTCAAATTTGATCTTCCCAAATTTCAAATCAAATCTTAAATCAAATTTCAATCGAGTTCAAACTCATCCTTCCAAATCTCAAATTCAATCTTTCCGGATTTCAAGTCTCAATCAAATTCAAATTCGATTTCTTCCGGATCTCGAATCAAATATCGATTAAATCAAAATTCAAACTTTTGGGTCGAGGATTTTACATCCAAGACTGCACTTGCTTTAGGATTCTTTTCTATTGCCTTTGAAATACATCAAATTCAAACTTTTGGGTCGAGGATTTTACATCCAAGACCGTACTGCTTTAGGATTCTTTTCCTATTGCACTGAAATACATCAAAATTCAAACTTTTGGGTCGAGGATTTTACATCCAAGATCGCATCGCTTTAGGATTCTTCCCTATTGCACTCTGAAGTACATCAAATTGAACCTTTTGGGTCGAGGATTTTACATCCAAGATTGCATCGCTTTAGGATTCTTCCCTATTGCACCGAAATACATCAAATGCGAACTTTTGGGTCGAGGATTTTACATCCAAGACTGCACTGCTTTAGGATTCTTTTCTTATTGCACTGAAATACATCAAATTCAATTTTTTGGGTCGAGGATTTTACATCCAAGACTGCACTGCTTTAGGATTCTTTTCCTATTGCACTGAAATACATCAAATTCAACCTTTTGGGTCGAGGATTTTACATCAAACTGCCTTGCTTTAGGATTCTTCCTATTGCATCGAAGTACATCAAAATTCAAACTTTTGGGTCGAGGATTTTACATCCAAGACTGCCATCGCTTTAGGATTCTTTTCCTATTGCACTGAAATACATCAAATTCAACCTTTTGGGTCGAGGATTTTACATCCAAGACCGCATCGCTTTAGGATTCTTCCCTATTGCACTTGAAGTACATCAAAATTCGAACTTTTGGGTCAAGGATTTTACATCCAAGACTGCATTGCTTTAGGATTCTTCCCTATTGCATCTGAAATACATCAAATTCAAACTTTTGGGTCGAGGATTTTACATCCAAGACTGCACTTGCTTTAGGATTCTTCCCTATTGCCTTGAAGTACATCAAAATTCGAACTTTTGGGTCGAGGATTTTACATCCAAGACCGCATTGCTAGGATTCTTCCCTATTGCCTCTGAAATACATCAAATTCAACCTTTTGGGTCGCGGATTTTATATCCAAGACTGCATCGCTTTAGGATTCTTTCCTACGGCACCGAAATACATCAAATTCAACCTTTTGGGTCGAGGATTTTATATCCAAGACCTGCATTGCTTTAGGATTCTTTCCCTACGGCAATGAAATACATCAAAATCAAACTCTTGAGGTTAAGGACTTTACATCCAATACCGCATTGCTGCGAGATCTCTCCTCATTGCAATGATTCAATCTGATCAATTCAATTTTCTTTCGAGGTTGAAGATGTTACATCTAAAACCTCAGAATTCCAATTTTCATTTCAAATCAAATCCCTCAAATTAATTTTGACAAAACTTCAATCTAAATTAAAACTCCAAACTAAAATCCAAGCTCACACATCAAAACTTAAATTGAAACAAAATAAAATCAAAATTGGAATTCCCCCAGGTCATGTGATTTGGGATTCACCTCCTTTTCTTTTCCCGGCGAGAGTTCAGTATCTCCGGTTTTGGGAACATACCCGATACTCCCTAGTGGAAATTCTTTTGCTTTGTCCTAAGTTTGTCACTTGGACGTTTGTGTTGGTTTTGTTGATCGCTTCGGTCAACACCAATACTCGCGGTGTGCTCCGTCGGCTCACCACACCTATTGGGGTCCATTTGTTGACCTCATTTTTGACGAGGTCTTCTCTTCTTCTTTTTAGTGCTTAGGATCTAGCCTTAGGCTTTTCCTTTGACTATCTTAGAGGACTAGAATTGGGACCCACCTTTTAGAAACTCAAACCACTTCTTAACTCCCTTCAAACTCCACAAACTTGACTATAGACCCCTAATCACCTAGAGGGTTGAAATCAAATGTGGAAGTTTAAGGATGAGTTCTCGTAGGACTCTTTGGCCTTAGGACCGCCCAGGTGGCCTGGTGCGGTGAAGGGGCTGACTTACACACACACTACACTTATACACTACACTTTCACACACTTCCTAAAACACACCCATACCCAACTCGACCTCCGACTCATGTAGGTGATTCACATGGATGGTCCTTAACCCCTAAGCCCTTGGCTAAGAGGGTTAGGAACAACATAGTGAATGCCTCAAATGAGTCCCTTCATGGCTCATGTGGGCTTGATATGGCTTCATGGCTCAACCAAAATGATTTCACTCCACTCAAATTCACCCGATCTTCGATTTCCCAAATTTTCGATTTTTGACCCAGGGACCCTACACCCGCTAACTTACCCAAAACCCTCGAAATTACCAAAATTTCTCAAAATTTCCAAATTATCCAAAATTCTCCAAAATCATTCCCAAACATTTCCACATCACTTAAATTGATCATCCATACCCAAAAATACCAAAAATTCCAAGAAAACCTCCCAATACCCTCCAAATACCCGAAATACCCCTCTTGACCCAAAAATCCAAAATTCAGAAAATTCCCAGAAAATTCCAGAAAATCCCAAATATTCCCAATTTCATTTTGTCAAACTAAACCATGGGCCAATTTTGTCAATTTACCCTACGTTTGTCAAAACCCCCAATTTGACCCATTTTAACCCAAAGTGAACCCAATGTCAAACCAAACCCACCCAATTGACCCAAATTCTGGTCCAATTCAATTCTAAACTTCAATTCAATATCCCTAATACCAATCTAGACCAAATCCAAGTCCAATTTGATTGACATTTGGATCCAATCTCACTTTTGGCCTTAAAGCCCGATTTGGACCCATGACCCAAACCTAACCCAAACTCACCCAATTCAATTCCAATTAACCCCAAATCTTTTCTAAATCTTCCTTAACATTCCCACAAACAAAACACTAACATGATTTGCCCAAAATTTGGACCCAAATCCCACTCAAATTCAACCCAAAGCTAAAAGGCCCATTTTTGACCTAAACCCGAACCTAACCCAAATGAGCCCAAACCCCAAAATCAAAGCCCAACCAAAGTCAAAACCTCTTTGAAACACTCCCATAAACATTTCTCAACATTGATTTTACATCAATTTCAACTCTAGCCCAACATTAGCCCAACTTGGCCCATTTTTTACCTACATAGGCCCACTTACCAAATAAACCCAAATTCAAACCAATTCAACTCCAAATCACACCAAATTGACTCCAAGCCCTTCATAGAACATCCCTAAACAAATTATGACATTTATTTGACAAGGTTCTTCACAAAATCTTTACCCAAATGCCCATCCTAAAATCAAAAAGCCCATTCCCCTTAAACTTTCCTAAAAGCCCACTTCACCACATTCAAAAGCCCAAATCCATCCAAAGCCCACATGGCACTTCCCCTCATCATCCATTTAATCAAAATCACCCCTAAGTTTCAAAATCATCAATTAAACCATTCCAAATCAAGCTTCATGCAAATTTTCACCAAAATATCCAAAATTCTTAAAACCCATTTCCATGAAATTGACTCAACTTTCCCCAAGCCAAAGACAAGCCATGCAAGCCATGGAAAAGTCACATGAAGCCATGGGAGGCTTGACATGTGACCATGCCATTAATGGTAAAAGGAGGGGCCCCTTTCCTAATCTTTCATTAAGCATTTTTTACCTTAAGCATGTCACACACTAAACCATGTTTAACCACCTTATCATGGATAGAGACCACACCACTCTCCCTTGGGCGACCCAGCCGATCCTCTCGGCCCAAAATCGAGGCCATGGGGAGGTGCACCCAACCCAAACCAATGGGTTGACCAAATTAAGGCCAAAATGACCCCCTCCCAATTCCATTTTAATTCAAAGCCTTTACACATGGCAATTGCCCGATTGATTGCACAAACCTCCAACGACGACCCACTCGGACTACGAGGGTGACCCATGCTCGCCGGCCGCCGCCCTGGATCGCCGGAAAACACCATGGTCGAGACCTCGGGAGGAGCCAAAGTTTGGAATTCCCACTTGCCGAGCCGCCCCATGCCAAATGGTCACTATGGCTGTTCTTCTCCTCACCGGAGCAGCTGATCCCATGCCTCGACTCCCCCGGAAGGCTCTCCAGCCTCTCCTATTTAAACCCCTCACCCTCACGGCCATGGAGGAGAGTTGCACAAACCTTGCCGAAACTCTGCCAAAATTGTTCCAAACCCTTCTCCACCCTTAGAGCGGTTGATCCCAGGTGTCAATTTGCCCTAATCCCCACGCGATAAAATCCAATTTCCCAGCTGAAATTCCACCCAAAACTAGGACACTTCTCCACAGTGAGCCAATTCCCAAATTGATTGGTTCTACACCTTCACCGGACCGAGGGAAGGTGTTCACCAGCAAAAGCCCCATCTCCGAGGCCACCCAGGTTGCTCCGACCTCCAAGCTTTGTGATCGGGCTTGGTCGAAATCACATCTAGACAATTCACTGGACCAGGAGACTTCATCTGGAGCTTGCTGGGATCCAATCGAAGGTGCAACAACTCTCAGATTGAAGCCACACTTCTCTGAGCAAAGGTATGAACTAATTCTTCATCCCGAGCTTCTGGAGATTCTCCATTTCGAATGCTTTAATTTTAATGCATGATAACCGTATAGATGTGTTCGTCTCTTCAAGACGAATCCATAGAGCATAAGAACATGAAAATCCATTGAGTATCGAGTGAGATCTTAGGGATTTAGTGTGGACGGCTCTAGGGTGAGGACGCTCGGGGACGATGAACGGATGCCGTCCATTCAATACACGCGCGGACGGACGGCTCAGATGGCGTCGGACCAGGAGACGGTACGAGAACCGCGGGGCCCGGAGCGCTGAGTCAGATGGCGGCGTCGAATGGGAGCGCGACACGCGGCGTTTCGGAGATGCCGAGGATGAGTTGGCGCCACGTGGATAAATAGAAAATTAGGGTATTTTTTGATTTATTTAATTCCCTAAACTTCAAAAATTCATAACTTCGTGTAGAAAAATCGGAAAAATAAAATAAAAATACCCTCTTGCTCGAGTGAATGAGAGGAGAATAATGTGGAAAAGAAATCATTTAATTTCATCAAGTATTTTATTTTTTATAATTTATTTACTCTTTGCATACTTTTAATTCTCCATGCATGTATACAATTCACCATGGCATGAGACCATAGGGCTTTTGAAGCCTCTAAATTTGGGAACATTCCCTGAATTTTCCAAAGTTAGAGGCCATCCCTATGAAGAGTTATTGATTTTTCAAGTTCATGTTACTTGTTTTGAGTATTTTAATTCCAATAAATAGCATATTGTGAAATAAATTCTAGGAAAATTTGAGGATGTTTCTTATGACCAGAAGGACCCTAGGAAAAATAGGTTTTAAGTTAGTTCATTTAAAACAACCCTAATTGGCTTAAACACCCAAAATAGGTCTCTAATTAATTAGAGTTAACCATGCATCAAATTGACTTGAAATCAATTCTCCACTGACCTTTAGGATTAGAGAAATCCACCATAAAAGTTTGAGGTCAATCGGACTTGGTTAGCCCCACTAATTGGGTTGATTAAGCCACTTAGTCATTTTAAACTTTAAAAATTCATAACTTTTAAAATACCTTTCAAAAATTCACCAAATTGGTTTTGGAGCCTCTCTGATATCAGGGGAACCTAAGAAAATTAAAATTTCAATTTTCTAAAAAAGTTGATTTTTAATAATATTTTAATATTTTTAATAATTAAAAAATAATAAAAATCACAAAAATAATAAAATTCACCAAAATGTCACATTTTGAATTTTAATCACTTAGGAACAAACCCCACATTTTTCTTAGGTCTATTTAGTGAGATATTAAATTTTAAAGCTTTAAGGTTATTTTAAAATTAAAAAAATGTATTTTCTAGCATTTTCACTAAAATAATTATAATAAATCATAGAAAAATCAGAAAATTGCAAAATTTGCTTCTCTGATTTCCTTGATATCAGAGAGATTTTTGAAAAATATAAAATTCATTTTTCAACATTTATTTTATTTTTAAATTAATTAACACTCCAAAACTTAAAATAATTATAATAAAAATAATATAATTTAAAAAATCACCAAAATTTGTCCAGGTGGTCCTCTGGTCATTAGGAATGTCCCCTAATTTTCTTAAGGATAGAAACTTTCCCTTGGTCATGTTATTAAATTTTCCTTGGAAATCTCTATTTTCTACCAAAAATAATTATATAAATAAATTAAATACAGAAAAATCACATTTTCTCCTCTCATGTCTTTATTGACATATGAGTGAAGTTACATAAAAATTTCAAGTTCATTTGAATTCAATTTAGTGAGTTATGAAATTATTAAGCTTAAAGGGTAAAGTGGTAATTAAATTTTTTAGCCCTTAATTAAAACTTTAGGTTTAATAAAACATTAACAAGTAAAATATTTGATCCTAATCTGATTTGGATGATTGAAATTTAAATAATTAAAGGGTAGAAACCCATTAAGCAATTTTAAAATGATTAAACTCTAATTAAATAATGGATTAAATTTGGAAGAATAATAAAATTGAAATTATTAAAATAGGGATATTATTAGGAAGAGATTTATTCTTTAATTTAAAAATCCCTAAATTAATTATCTCATTAATATTCAATTCTTAATTAAAATGATAACTCAAATTTAAAATATTAAAAGACTTAATCATTAAACTAAAATTAAATTATTAAACTCTTTTAAAAAATTTCAATTAAAATTAAAAAATAAAATTAAATTCAAATTAAATTAAATTAAATTAATTAAATTAAATTAAATTAAATTAAATTAAGATTAAAAATTAAATTAAATTAAAGATTAAATTAAATTGAATTAAACAAATTAAATTAAATTAAATTAAATTAAATCAAATTAAATTAAATTAAATAATTAAATTAAATTAAATTAAATTAAATCAAATTAAATTAAATTAAATCAAATTAAATTAAAACTAAATCAAATCAAATTAATTAATGTAACATCAAATCAAATTAAATTGAATTAAATTGAATTAAATTAAATTAAAACTCAATTAAATTAAATTAAATTAAATTAAATATAACATCACCTAAAACAGAAAGAAATTAAATATAAAGCAACTTGAACATTATTCCAAATTTAAACCCATTAATTGAAATTAAACTAAATCACAAACCATCTGAACACCAATTTGCCCTCAAATGCTTTAGTCATCATAACTCCTAAATAGAACATTAAATGAAATGTTACTTCACTCATAGGATATTCAAATGTCCTAATTCACTGAGCAAGACTTGAATTCCCGGACGATTAATTCAATTTTATAATTAAATTCATTTGGACTTAAAACAATCCTAGAAATATTGAAAAGATGTTTAAGATTTGTCTTAAGCACTTCCTCGATATGATAGGATGTTCATAAGAACAATTGAACTTAATTGTTCTTTGATGAAGAAGATCGTCCTCAAACCAAAACACAAAGACCTAGACGTCATAGGAAATGACTAGCTATAGGATTAGGAATTTGGTAGAAAACCATAACCCTTACCTTAGCTTTACCTAGGAACTTGCTTAAATATTCTAATTGTGTTTTAAGTGCAGCTTGGGATGACGGGAAGACCCTCCAGGTACGCTTTTATTTTATTGCAATCTACTTTCTTGCAATTTATTTAAATGCATTGCACTTACTTTTCTTGCATGATAAACAACTGTTGCATGAAAACTCACACCTTTAGGATAGACCCTAAAACTGAAACTAAAACTAAGTTAAAAGTCATTGCAAGATAAAATTCACCGCCACAACATTTCAAAATATAAAACAACTCAAAATTTAATCACAAACGGAACACGAAACTACAATTACAACTAAATTAAAACGTCCCGTTGGATGATCGGGAATACCTCGGATGATGTAACCTACGTGTTGCTAACGGGATTTCCCACGGTCTAAATGAAAGTGTGGAACTCATTCAGTTGAGTTTAGCAAATTCATCCGGACTAAGTGAATCCGATAAAAATAATGATGCGGAAGGATGGAACCGTGGGATCTTAACCGGTGTCGTTATAATCAACTTTAAGATTTGTTTTAATTAAAACATAAAAAACACTTGGAAATCAAGATTGTCTCTAAACCAAAACACTTTTCTCATCCCCGATTTATGATTTCTAAAACTAAACCTCTGCAACAACAAGGAGCTCGGAGCATGGTGGGCGACACGGCCATCGTCGTCGACAGAAACTTGAATCCACATCAGCAAAACTTTCCTAGAACTAAACAACAAAGTCATAGGACTTCGAGGTAGTTTGCTCTAGTGCGACATAAACCCTCGATCTTTGTTAGGCATTTGCATGATCGGGTCATGTAAATTAAGCCCTAACCGGTTTTAGGATTCCGAGGTAGTTGTTCGATACGACATAAACCCTCACATCTTCGAGGCTATTTGTGTGATTTTATCATACAAATATAAGCCCTAACTAATTAAAATTGGCAAGACCAAAACATTTAAATAAATATTAGGACTTTCCTAAATCCAAGCCAAACAATAGGATAGTCGGGAAATTACCGAAGTTCGCTTCGAATCTGTGATTTCTCCTACTTTTCTTCCTTTGGATTCCCAAAACAAAATGTTCCAAACTTGATCCATTCCCTATTGAAATTCCAAATTTCAATCCATTGAAAAACTTAAACTTTGAAATCCTTGAGAGCAGAATTATTGATTATTATCGAGAGTTTTCTTAGGTGATTCCCATCACTTAAGATGTAATTAACTATAGGGGCTTGCCCTTATAGGGAATTTGAAAGAACCTGAGTAATATAAACCCTGTTTAATGTTTTCATATTAAGCGAGGGAATTTTGTCGGCTTATAAAATTGGTTCGCGGACCAAACGGATGTCACAAATCTTCTAGTTTATTTAATCGAGCCCCACGCGTCGAGCGGTGTGTCTATCCTTAGGGATAGATACACGGTTTGTGGTGCGGTGCTCGTTTATATAAACTATTTGGGATGTGAGATCGGTTTAATCTCATATCTTAAAACCTTCAAATTTAAAATTATTTTCAAAATTAAATACTACTTTTCAAATTATTTATTTTAATTAAATTAAAAATTCGCCGACAGTTTCTGTTAGGCGACCCACTTTTCAAAATAAAAAAAACACAACCTAAAAATATGCCGACAGGCATTAGATTGATGCTTGCTCATAAGTCACACAATGCTTTTCCATAGAAATTTTCTCCAATAGCGCGAGGTATAGTGAAACTACCGGGATCTTTTAATTTTTTAGGAACTTTTTTCGAATAATAGCACTACACTCTTCACTAAGTGCGTCCATTTCATTATCGGTAAATTTTCTTTTTTTATTTAGAATATCTTTCATGAATTTTACATAGTTTGGCATACGTTCTAAAGCTTCTACGAAAGGAATATTTATCGTTAATTTCTTCGAAATTTCAAGGAATTTAGCAAATTGTTCGTCTTTTTTATGTTGAATTAGTCGTTGAGGAAATGGTGGTGGAGGTTTTTCAACGGAAATTTTCATAGGTATTAAAAGATTTTCTAAATTTGGATCTTGTTGATTCTTTTCCTTTTCGATTTCAATTCCTCCTTTTGACTTTCAAGTTCTTTCTGAATTCGAGGTTCTAATTCTTTTCCACTTCGTAATTGTATCGCTTTAATTTGTTCATTTCCCTTGTCTTGGGATTTATTTCCACATTACTAGGAAATGTTCCAGGTATTCTATTATTAAGTGCAGTAGTGATATGTCCAAGTTGAGTTTCAATATTTTTGATAGGTTGTTCCTTGATTTTGTAATTGGTTTCCTTGTATTTGTAATTGATTTCTTTGATTTTGTAAATGTTGACCCATATTTAATATTAATTCTTCTATAGATAATTTCTTATCTTTAAATTGTGGGTTATTAAATCCAGGTGGATAATTAGATTTATAATTATGATTTCCTTGATTAGATGGATTTCCTAATGGTTGTGTTATATTATTCATCCATGGTTGATTAGTTGTGTTATTATTCCAATTGAAATTAGGATGATTTTTCCATCCAGGATTATAATAATTTGCATAAGGATTATTGGGTCTGTTGTTAATTGCATTAATAGTTTCATATTGAGATTGGGATTCTATAAGTTGTCCAGATGAATTTTCTTCTGATATCGTTGGAAAGTAATTCATTCCAAAATGATCTATTTTTTAGATACGAGCAGCAATTTGTGAAGCTAACATAGATATTGCATCATTTTCATGAATACTAGCTATTTTTTTCGATTCATTTTATCAGCGAGCCATTGAAAATTATTGGTTGTCATTTCTTCGATTAGTGCATAGAGCTTCATCGAATGGTTTTGACATTAATGATCCTCCAAGATGACGGCATCGATGATTGATCTTAAAGATCCTACTAATCCATTATAGAAAGTTTAGATAATTAACCAATACGGTAATGCATGATGTGGGCATTTCCTAAGAAGTTCTTTAAATCTCTCCCAAGCTTCATATATTGATTCTCCATCAAACTGACTAAAAGAAGTTATATCATTTCTAAGCTTAGCAGTTTTAGATGGTCAAAAATATTTGGATAGAAATTTTTGTGATAATTCTCCCCAAGTTTTAATAGACCCAGGAGCTAACGAATTTAACCACATTTTAGCCTTATCCCTTAAAGAAAAAGGAAAGATTCTAAGTCTAATAGCATTGTTAGATACTCCTTCATATTTGAAAGTAGCACATAATTCTAAAAAACTAGCAAGGTGTAAATTAGGATCATCAGTAGGTAAACCACTAAATTGATTATTTTGTACCATTTGGATAATTGCAGGTTTAAGTTTGAATGAATTACTAGCTACATCAGGGTTTTGAATAGTTAAATGAATTTCATCTAATGTAGGGTTGGCATAATCTCGTAATGGTCTTGGTTGATTGATATTTTCATTTTCAGGAATATTTGTCATTTGTGTTAAATTTATAATTTCTCTTTTTTGTTTTCTAATTCTTTTAATTGTACGCTCTAATTCTGAATCGTAAGGTATTAAATTTTCGTTTCCAAATTTTCGCATACAATTTTATAAAATAAAATAGTTCGTTACTCTAGTAAATAATTTCTTTACTTCCCCGGCAACGGCGCTAAAAACTTGACCCACTTTTAATATGTTTGCAATTTATGTTTATAGCAACGGCACCAAAAACTTGATCCCGCTTTAAATATAGATATATGATTTAATGTATAATGTGGATTCTATGCGAGTATACGTATCGTATCGAAGTAATACGGGGCTACAGTGGAGTCACTAGTTATCGATCCAACGGGGAAGTTTTTAACAGATTTGTTATCTGCTAAATTTAAAGGAATTACTTACTAATATAGTAAACGAAAATTCAAAGTAATTATAGAAAACTAAAGTAAACTAATGCTTGAAATAAGTTGATTTAAATAATTTAGAAAAAGTATCCTTCTCCTTGTTTTTAGAAAATTAAGTGAATGATGAATTTAAATAGAATTCTTAAATTTTATTGTGACAAATAGGAGCATTCTTATTCTTTACCCGTTGGTCCAGATGCAAAGAACATTGACTAATCCTATGTTTGATTACTGAATCTGCGGCTAGGCTGGGAGGATATCGGCTGCCACTTCAGAGCTCCCACGTTCCCCTCACCTGAGGGCTAACATCTACACTTCAGCTCTCAAACAATATGACCGAATTGAATATTTTAGTCTGTCACACTAAAATGTCCAATTCTACGTCCGATAATTAATATTTCCCTATTTATTTGCACCCGCCTTCTAAGGCTTTTGACTTCCTTGAATATTGGATGTAATTTTTACTATAGCTGATAATTCAACATATTTTAACAACTCAATTGGCCAGATTGAAAGTAAATTAAGTTTTAAGTAAAAATTATCATAATTTATTTTAATATATTAGGTACTTCTATTTAATTTCATCAATTAGCATAATTTTCATAAACCAGGAGAAAGACTAAGAAAACTACTCAGAATGCATGAGAATAAAACAAAGCATTGATTTCATTTAAAGTTAACAACAATAAATAAAGATATTTATCTTAAATTCCTCCCCAAGCAGACTCCTTGAAGTTCCTTTGACTTTTCCTTCTAGTACAACAAACTTCTAAATAGCACTCAAATAAACTAAAGAAATTTACTAACAACTTTCTCAAAATAGACTCAAACTCTCTAAATAGACACACTGAAGACTCAAGAGACACACACAGACACTAGAATTCGGCCTCTATTTATAGAGGTAAGCAAAGGTCCAAGGCGTGCTTAAACACCTCTTCAAAAAGTGTCTAGGTTCAAAGTATTTGCATTTTGAACTGTCTCGCCGTCGGCGGGAAATGACCTCACTGTCAGTGGGGTTTCTAGAAGGTCTTCAAACCGCGTGATCTCGCTGTCGGCGGGCTTCGGGCTCGCTGTCGGTGAGGTAGTTATAATTCCTACAGAAATTCTCTTCAAGATCTCGCCGTCGGCGGCCTAGATCTCGCCGTCGGCGACTTTGTTCAATTTGCATGAAATTCTTCCTTTTTGATCCAAATTCGCTCCATTTCATGTTTTTTGCTTTAATTACTTATAAATCTTCATTCCTGCAATAAAATAAAGGAAATACATTTCTTTAAAGTGCAATTTCATCAAAAATAGATATGAATTTCTTAATGTATTTTTCTGTGATCAAAAGGATCGTAGTTGTTTCATGGTTTTATGAGGTGACATTTCTAAGATAGCTTTAATCTTCTCCGGATCGATTTCAATTCCACGATGTCAAACAACAAATCCTAAGAATTTCCCAGAGGTGACGCCGAAGGCTCATTTCAGGGGATTCATCTTAAGGATAAATTGTCTTAATCGCTCGAAAACTATTCTCAAATCATACAAGTGATCTTCTTTTAGTTTGCTTTTGATGACCACATTATCCACATAACACTCAACTTGGTTGTGAATGAGATCATCAAAAATCCTTGTCATTGCTCTTTGATAGGTTGCTCCTGCGTTCTTTAATCCAAACGGCATCACTGTGTAGCAGTATACCCCGATCGGCGTTCTGAAGGCTGTAAGCTTTTCATCTTCCGGTGCCATCTTTATCTGGTTGTATCCTGATGATCCATCCATGAATGAGAAGACTTCATGTATTGAAGAAATGTCGATCATCAATTCTAGAATGGGTAGTGGGAATTCGTCCTTTGGACATGCTTTGTTCAAATCTCTAAAATCCACGCAGACTTTGATCTGACCATTCTTCTTTCTGACTGGTACCACATTGGCTAACCAAGTTGGATATTGTTCCTCACGGACAAATTTAGCATCTATTAGCTTCTTAAGTTCAGCTATTACTTGTTGTTCAATCTCCAGACGCATTCTTCTTGGAGCTTGTCTGACTGGAACGGTAGTGGGATTTACTCCTAGCTTGTCTGACTGGAACTTCTGGAGCTAATCCTGGCATTTCATCATAACTCCAAGCAAAATAGTCCTTGAATTTCATCAATATCTTGATTATCTCTTTGGAGTATTCTTTATTGAGTAAGGAGCTAACAAAGGTCGGCCTAGGCTCTTCGGCAGTACCTAAGTTAACTTCCATTAACTCGTCTATTGTAGATTTAATTTCTTCTTTGAATTCTGGTGGAGTATTTCCAATTGGTAGATCCTCGAGATCATCTGAATTTTCCATGAAACTTTCATCATGCTCGTCAGTGACAACTAAGTAAAATCCTGAATCATCAACAGACCCTATTGTGCCGAATCCGAGACCATGTTTTGAATTGGGAGGCCGACTAGCATTGTTCCATAATTTTTTGAAGTGTTGTGATCGACCTTTTGTCCATTGTTTAGGTAAGACACCACGTTGAATTAAATTTTGAACACAAGGAGAATACCACTCAGAAGGAAATTCCATTAATTGAGATGAAGTAACATCTTCAAATTGTACATCTTTTTCAGTATTGGAAGAAGAAGCACCACAGTAGAATTTGATCGGTTTAGTACCACCACGTACTTCCTTGACCACCATACCCTCGATCTTATTAGAATGGATCGGGGTCAGGGTCATAGTATGTACATAATGGTTAATCTTCTCGTACATTGATTTGTATTCTTCATTCTTTTCATCTTCGAGAAAGATCTTGAGCTGGGGTTTCTTCTGACTTATCGCCGCTACTTCTTACTTGATTTCTTCTTCTTCGGAACTGTTCTCCCAATCAACGTCGATGACTGGTTTTTCTTGTTCAACAGTTCCAACGTCTCTTCCACGACCTCGGGTGCGAGTCATGGAGAAACCTTCACCATCTCGCCGTAAGGGAGTGGTGAGTAACTGTTGGACTAGAATTTCAGGCTCTTCATCGTCTTGCACTTTTTTTGCTTCATTTGGTATGACATTTCTGGAGAAGATTGTTTTCTTCGGAGGCGCGTAATAGGCTTCATCTTTGTGAATTCCGATTTCATGTATGGAGAACGGCTGCAAGTCACCTTTGATACATTGTTCTCCTCCTTAATAATATTTTATTCACTGGTGCAGAGACGACGGTACCATCTGGTTCTCATGGGTCCATGACCAACCCAGTAGAGCGTTGAATGATGTTTCATAATCAATTATGTGGAATTTTGCAGTTGTCTTTGCTAAGTCACCGGTCTTCATTAACAATGTTATTGATCCGAGTGCTCTTTCTCCTTTCTGATTGAACCCTCTTAATAACATCTTGTCCTCTTCTAGTTCGCGAGCATAAATTTCCAAATATGCTAACGTTCGAAGGCTCATTATGTTGATTGATGCTCCAGGATCAACTAACACCCTGAAGAGCGTAAACATTCCGATAGTGACTGAAATGTATAACGGTCGATTGTGATCAGTCGTTCCGAGTAGTAGATCATTGTCTAAGGAATTACCGAAGCGTTCTGGATATGATCTAAGATTTTCTTTGAAGACTTTGTCTAGACAGTACTTCATCCATCATGGGTTGTGTAAGGGTCTATCGGAACAATAGGATCCGTTGAAATAACATTGATGGAACCTAGCTTTTGGGGTTCCTTCATGTATTCTTTCGGGATCGTTATGTTCCCTTTCCGGAGATTGTCGTCAAGCCAAATCTTGAAAGTGATGTAATCCTCTATCTTATGACCGAGCATCCGGTGGTAAGGGCAATAGTTTGGATGAACATTCTTATTGACTTCTTCTGGCCTCTTGGGCTCTGGTAGCTGAAAATCGGGTGTCTTCATTAAACTGCGAAACATCTTCGCTACTGCTTCAGTTTTGAATGGATATTCCTTATTCAGAAAATCTTTCAGGGTACGCTGTGGATGAGGCAGTTGTTCATAATATTGAGGCGACTCATAGCTCTGTCGAGGCTGTTGATAATCCTGTTGAGGTTATCGATAAGTACGTTGCGGTGGTTGATAGCTAGGCTGTGGCCGCTCTGGCTATATTTGCACTGGCTGCTTGCCATTATCTACTGCCGTGATGATTCTGAACTTATTTTCGAATGTTTTCACATACTTCTGTTTATCGGTCATATCCACGAAACTTAGCTGCTTTGCTTCCTCTTGTAAGTTCCCGGCCTTACTAAGCAGCTTCTCGAAAGTCTTGATTGTAAATCCATTAAGGAGAAGTGCTATCGGGCCGTGGATGATTTTCAGCAGAATACCGATCGCATGCTGTTCCTGTAGATGTGGTTCACACTTCATACTTAAATTTATCCATCGAAGTATGTAATCCACTAGAGTTTTCGTTCAGTTTCTGGTGCTCCCCCACTAGATCACCGATAGTAATGTGGTGCCAAGGTCCGGCAAACCGCTTAACAAAAAGGTTTTCTAACTCTGAAAAGGTCTTAACTGAGCCATTTTTGCAATTCTAAAAACCAGTCAAAGGTGATCCCTGACAAACTGCTGACAAACTGACGGAAGAGTAAAGCATCGCTCCCACCGGCATTACAGCAACTAGCACGAAAATGTGCGACATGCTGCCGGGGGTTTCCCGTTCCATCAAAAGTCTTAAACAGAGGTGGTACGAAGCCTTTCGGGTATTAGACGACATTAAATTCTTTAGGGTAAGGTCTACCCGTCTGAATAGATGCTCCGCTCTTGGATTGTGCTAAAGCTTCTCGACATGCTGTTCTACCATGCTTTTGATGTCTTTTTCGGGAATCATGCTCTGTGCATAATCCTTCTTTGGTTGTTCGTCTCCATTGACAGATGTGATCTCTTTTCCTCCATCTACAACATGGATGATTTCTGGGGGTGTTTCTTTCTGAGGTTGCACCTGACTTTGGAGAGTGGCTAAAGTAGCAGCCATCTCTTCCATCCTCTTTTCCATCTGGGAAATTGTGTCATCTCTTTCCCGAAGATGTGCTCTCATCACTTCCAGTTCATCTCTTTCCGCAGCTGCAGGAGCACCTTGTGAAGCTGATGATGCTCATGTCTCAACCATTTTGATCTCGGCATACTCCTCATCCATTAACTCTGATGAATCAACTTCATTTTCCAACTTTTCTCCCCTTTATTTCGCCAACCGTTGGATATCTGTCCTTAGCTTTCCTGTAGCATCCTCGAGGGGTCTCTTCCAAACGGTCTCGCGGTTGTCGTGTGATGGCTGTTGAACTTCTTTTTCGGGAGTTTCTTTTATTGTAGTAGCACTTCCTTCAGATTCAAGCCTCCTGATGAGACATTTCTTCCCAGAATGCTCTGATGGTTTCGATTCACCAATAATAGGTTGCCACACCATCCTTCTCGCAGTATGTGGCCTAGGACCAGATGGTCGGTCGGCTGTGCGTAGGTAGGTGGTGTCCTCCCTATTATGGTGTCCCGATACGATAACAGGCAAACTCATTTCGTTGGCTCGTGCCTTTTTCCTCAGGTTTTCCTTAGCAATGACCAGGTTTACTCGCGGTCCAAGGCCGGATTTGGTTGAAACCCGTCCCATTCTCCCCAAAATCTCAGATATTGGGTATCTTTCTTTCTTTGCTAACTTTTCTACTACAGCTTACAGTCGAGTGAGTGGCGTAGCCCTAGCTCGTTTTCTTTTGCTGTCACTGTAATATGCAGGTCGAGGTAACTTAGCAGTGATCCTCCGGGCATCTTCTTCATCAGCTGCAGTAGAGAGAGGGTGGAACCTACTTCCTCCTAATAATGGTGAATATTCAGGCAGCTCTTCTCTTTCTTCAAGAATTTCCTCTAGAAAAGCAACTTCAGCAGATTTGGCTTTCTCAATCCTGATGATCTTTCTGCCTCTGTTTTTTCTCTGAGTCTGAGTCAGGGGTGTAAACTTTGAACTGGACCCGATTTCAAAAATAGATGGTATTGTAGCAAAATCTGTACCCTCCACGGTGGCAGGTTCATTAAAAACTTAGACTCCCTTCCCTTTTAGCTGGGCGGGAATTGAGGCAGGTGTAGAGACGACCAGACCGGTAGGGGCAGAGATTACAGTCCTCCTACGAATAATGGTATCTTTTTCAGCTGGAACCCTTCGCAGGGGAGGAAATTCTTGAGTCGATTTCAGGTTGAACTCAAGCACGGGTTTCTCAGTTTTTGGCGTTTTATCCTTTAGTGTAAAAAGAGTGACGTCAACGAACTCAATTTCTGTATTGTTAAATCCTTGTCCAAAACAGATGATCCCATTGTCGGGCAGCTCATCCGTGTAAAGGGCGAAGTCTATTCCGTTGGTGAAGGAGAAGATTAACTTTAGGGCAGACATTTCTGCAGGGTAGATTCTGAGTATTAGTCCCGAATTATTCTTCCTTTTGTCACAATATTTAGGACGAAAAAGAAAGAGTCCAAACACATTTTCATTTATCTTAATGCATTTGCGATCTAAAAGAGTTTATTTATTAAAGGGTTGTTTATTAGAAGATTTGTTTGTTAGGAACGAAATGTTTAAAGAACGGAGGTTTATAGAAAAAGGAAGGGACCCGGTTCGGAATTGAAAAGGGAGAGAAATTCTCGTAAGGCTTCTCAATCCGAAGGACTACTCCTAAGCTAACATCTATTGGGGGTACACCCCACCTCTTAAGAGGTAAATGGATTTTGGAACCTCTCTGTTTAGGGGTGTCTAAACAGTGGCTCCTAAATCCAAAAGGCAGTCGACTATACTTGCTTAAGACAGAAAAGAGCGAGGTATGCCAACAGAAGAATGATAGTTTGGTCCACTTGGGATATGGACTCACTATCAATTTATGAAAGCAAAACCATCTGATCAGGATAGAGAGAAGAACTAGTCCCCAGCGGAGACGCCAGAAGTTTGTCGGCATATTTTTAGGTTGTGTTGTGAAAAGGGGGTCGCCTACAGAAGTTGTCGGTGAATTTTAGATTTTAAGTTTAATTTAAATATACATATAATTTAAAAGATAACATTTGATTTTAAAAATAATTTTAAGTTTAAAAATTTTAAGATATGAAATAAAACCTATCTCACATCCCAAATAGTTTATATAAACGAGCACCGCACCACAAACAGTATATCTATCCCGAAGAATAGACACACTGCTTGATGATGGGGCTCGGTTAAATAAACTAGAAGATTTGTGACATCCGTTTGGTCTTATTGAAGTGATTTATTTAGGGATTTTAAATTAAAGAATTAACATCTTCTAAAGTTATATCCCTAACCTTAATAATCCAAATTTTAATATAATCTTCCTAAATATAAATTATTTAATTAATTAAAATTTACTTTAAGTGTTTTTAAAGTAATTAGTGGGTTTCTACCTCCCAATTACCTAGATTTCAATCATATAATGAAAATTTTAAAATCAGATATTTTACCCTCCCCTTTGATTAAGCCTAGAATATTAATTAGGGTTAAATTTTTTTAATTAACTTTATGCCCTTCCAAGCTTATTTACTTCATAACTCACTAAATTGAGCCAAATGAACTTGAAATTTTTATGTCACTTCACTCATATGTCAATTAAGACATTAGAGGAGAAAATGTAATTTTTCTGAATTTAATTTAATTTATATACTTATCCTGATGAAAAATAGGGATTTTCAATGGAAATTCAGCGACATAACCAAGGAAAGGTTTCTGTCCTTAAGAAAATTATGGGATGTTCCTAATGACTAGAGGACCACTTGGACCAATTTTGGTGATTTTTTGAATTATATTTTATTTATTATAATTATTTTTAGTTTTGGAGTGTTAATTAATTATAAAATAAAATTAAAGTTAAAAAATGGATTTTATATTTTTCATAAATCTCTCTGACCTCAAGGAGTTCAGAGAAATAAATTAATTTTCTAATTTTTCTTTGATTTGTTAGAATTAATTTAGTGAAAATGTAGGGAAATTCATTTTTTTAATATTAAAAATTGTTTTAAGCATTTAAAATTCAATATCTTAACCTAGAGATTTAGGAAAAATATTTGGTTTGTTTCTAAGTGATTAGGAAGCAAAATATGACATTTTTATGATTTTTAATCTTTTTATGATTTTTATTATTTTTAATTATTTAAAATATTAAAATAAGATAGAAAATGAAGATTTTTAGAAAATTCCAATTTTAATTTTCTTAGACTCCTCTAATATCAGAGAAGCCTGAAAACCAATTTGTGAATTTTTGAAATGTATTTTTGGAGTAATGAATTTTTAATGTTTAATTTTGGTCATGTAACTTAATTGGTCCATTTAGTGGACTTAAACATTTCCAATTGATTCTAAATTTTTATGTGGGGTTCTTCTGATCTTAAAGATCAGTGGAGAATTTTTCAAGATCTTTTAATTAATTGAAGTTCAATTTTGAGTAATTAGGCCAATTAGGGTTATTCTTAATGAATTAACTCCAAACATAATTTTCCTATGGTCCTTTGGTCCTAAGACACTTCCCCAAATTTTCTTAGAATTTTCTAAGTAACATGCTAATTACTGGAATTAAAATATAAAAACAGGCACAAAAATTTGAAAAATCAATAACTTGCCATAGAGGTGGTCTCTGACCTTGAAAAATTCAGGGAATGTTCCCAAGATCAGAGGCTACAAAAGCCCTATAGTCTCATGCCATGGTGAATTGTCTATGCAAATGGAGAATTAAAACATTGAAATGAGTAAATAATTAATTAAAAATAAAATACTCATCAAATTAACTCAATTCTTTTTCCAAATTATTCTCCTTTATTCACTGAGCAAGAGGGTATTTTTAGTTTTTTTTTCTGATTTTTCTATGCAAAGTTATAGATTTTTCAATTTTTGGGTATTTAAATAAATAGAAAATAGCATATTTATCTATTTATCCAGCACGGCGCTGACTCAACCTCGGCGGATCGGAAAGCCCACGCGGCGCGCTCCCATTCTACGCTGCCATCTGACTCGGATGCCACGCAGCCCGCAGTCTCACTCCATCCTTCGATCCAGTGCAATCTGGACCGTCCACTCGATACACGCAAGATCGGACGGCGCCTGGTCATCGTATATGACTGGTGTCCACCTGTGACTGTTCACACTAAATCCCTAAGATTTCTCTCATTTCTCAAAAGATTTTTGTGTTCTTATACTCTATGGATTCGTCTTGAAGAGACGAACACATCCATACGTTTTAAATGCATTAAAATCAACTCAAACGAAATGGAGAATCGCTGGAAGCTCTCGGGGAGGAGGAGTGTCCTTACCTTGGTTCAGGAGGTGAGGCCTCAACTAAATGTGCTCGGCACGTTTGTTGGAGTTGGAGGAGCCTGGGGATGAAGCCTCTGGCCCTGTCGAATTGTCTAAGTACAACTTTCATCAAGCCCGATTTCAAAGCTTGGTCGATAGAGAGAATGGCTGGCCTGGTGAGGGGGCTTCCACTGGGGAACTCCTTCTCTTGGTCCTGTGCAGGTGTGGGTGAGTTTAATTTGATTTTGGTGGAGTTTTAAGAGATGTCTTATTCTGGCCTAAGAATTGAGCACTAAAATTGAGCTCGATCACTGGGATTTAGGGCAGGAGAATAATGGGGATGGATTGCTCTTGGCTAGGGGAAGCTTTATGAGGAGTTTAGAGGAATTCTGTGAAGGTTGATTTCAGCGAACCTTTTGGCCGAGAGGGGGTGACTTGTTTAAATAGCCATGGCTAGGGCCTCCCAGGGGGGTTTGATGGCTTGGATCAACTGCTCTGGTGAAGAGAAGAACTGCTGCAGTGGTCATTGGGCATGGGACAACTCAGCTAGTTCAAATTGAATTTTTGAATCCATTTAGACCTCTCGGCCATGGTATTTTCCTACGGCCTAAGGGCTGGCCAACAAGGCTCAGGTCACCATTCTGATCAGGAGGGTTAGGGCTTGAAGTTTGTGGGTTCAATTGAATAATGCCAAGTGTAAAGAGGTTTGATTTAAGTGGTAAGGGTGAAGGGTCATTTTGGGCTCATTTTGGTTTAGCCATGGTTTAGGGCTTAGTGCACCATCCAAAGATCTGATTTTGGGCTGAGGGAGGTCAGGTGAGTCAGCTTATGAAGAGTGGTGAAGTCCCCATCAAGATTATTTGGATTAAATTTAGGTTAAATGGAATCATGTAATGGGTTAATGGCTTTTTAGGGAGTGCTTAAAGGATCTCCTCCTTTTTCCATTTAGGGAGTGATGACAAGTCAATGGCTCCCCATGGCTTACATATGGCTTATGCATGGCTCCATGGCTCCATTTGGCTTGGGGCCAAGCGTAATCAATTTTATTGAAATGGGTTTTAAGGATTTTGGATATTTAGAGGTTATTTGGCACATGGCTTAGTTTAGAAAAGTTTAATGATGAATTTGAAACATAGTTAGTGATTTAAATCAAAGGGTTGACAAGGTGAAAGTGTCATGTTGGCTTGGGAATGGATTTTTGTGCTTTTGGATTTGGTGAAAATGGGCTTTTAGAATGGTTTAAGAAAGTGGGCCTTTAGGTTTGAAAACAAATTGGTGGATGGAAATTTTGTGAAGGATTGGGACAAGCAAATGTTGGGTTTAGTTTAGGGATGTGTCATGAGTAATTTGAAACAAATTTGAGGTGATTTGGAGTTGAATTGGGTTTGATTTGGGACTTTTTTGGTAATGGGGCCAAAGTGGGTCAAATTGGGCTAACTTGGGCTAAGGTTGGGCTAATGTTAGATTTGATGTAAAATTAATGTTGAGAAATGCTTATGGGAGTGTTACAAAGAGTTTTCAACTTTGGTTGGTCTTTGATTTTGGGATTTGGGCCCATTTGGGTTTATGATGGGTTTAGGCCAAATTAGGGATTTTTGATTTGGGTTAGATTTGAGTGAAGTTTGGTTTCAAATTTTGGGCAGATCAAGTTAGTGTTTTGTTTCTGGGGATGTTAGGAAGGCTTAGGAAAAGATTTGGGGCTAATTGAGTCGAATCGGTCGGTCTGGGCTAAGTTTAGGTTATGGGCCAAAATTGGGTCTTAGGCTTCAAATTGAAATTGGATTCAAATGTTCATCAAAATGGGCTTGGATTTGGTCTACATTGATATTGGGGATATGGAATTGAATTTTAGAATTGAATTGGATCAACATTGAGGTTAATTGGAGTGGTTTGGTTTGACATTGGGTCCATTTGGGTTAAAAATGGGTCAAATTGGGGTTTTTAGCACAAATGGGCTAAATTAACTAAATTGGCTTATAGTGTAGTTGAACAAAATGAAATTGGGAATATTAGAGATTTTTTGATTTTTTTTGGGAATTTTCTGAATTTTTGGAATTTTTGGGTTAAAAGGGTATTTTTGGTATTTGGAGGGTATTCAGGGGTATTTTTGGAAATTTTGGTATATTTGGTCATTGATGATCAATTTGAGTGGAGAGAAATGTTTAGGACTGATTTTGAGAAATTTTGGGTAATTTAGGCAATTTTTCAAATTTTGGGCATCTTCAAGGGCATTGGGTAGGTTTGTTGGGTGTGGGGCCCCATGGGTCAAAAATTGAAATTTTGGGAAAATGAAGATTGATTGAAAGTGAGTAGAATGGAATCACTTTGGTTGAGCCATGAAGCCATATTAAGCTCATAGGAGCCATGAGAGGACTCATTTGAGGCATTCAGCATGTTGTTCCTAACCCTCTTAGCCAAGGGTCTAGGGGTTAAGGTCCATTCATATGTATTACCTACAGGAGTCAGGGAGTCAAGCTAGGTATGAATGGTTTTAGGATTTTGAATGTGTGTGAATGTGTAATGTGTGTAGGTCAACCCTCACCAGACCAGGACACCCAGGGTAGTCCTAAGGCTAATGAGTCTTATAGGGAACTCATCCTTTAAACTTCCACATTTGATCTTAACCCTCAAAGTGACTTAGGGGTTTACAATCAAACTTATGGGGTTTGCAGGGAGTTAAGAGGTGTTTGAATTTCTAAGTGGTGGATTCCATTCGTAGTTCTCTAAGATAGTCAAAGGTAAAGCCTAATGCTAGATCCTAAGTACTAAGGAGAGAGAAGAGAAAAGACCTCATAAAAAATGAGGTCAACACCTCTCCACAATACTTTGAAAGTTCCTCTGAAGTTTTGCTTTCCACTATAAGACTCAACACAAGTTGGCACCCAACTTTGAGGATTGACTCTCTTAAATTCTAATGCAAACTATGATAAAGTAAAGTAGAAGAGTAAAGAAAATTTGGTGAGAAGAAGGCTCTCCTTCTTCCTCTTTCCCTGGAATCAACTTCAAGCTTTCCTCCAACTTCTCTCACCATAATTATCTCCTAAACTCTTATCTTGGGTGTTGCGCCACTTTCTGAACTTCAAGTCTTCATTTTTAATAATTCTCCAAAAGGTGCCTTGGTGTCTCTTCAAAATATGCCTAGATTTAATGTATCCACCGAGAATGCATCCATCCGTTCAAAATTTAAATGAATTTTGGCACTGATGGGAAGTTAGTGAAATTTAAACCAAAGGATGCTTCAAAAACCCCTTCAAATTTGTACCAAAATCAAATAAAATTTGTCACTTTAACTGTGGAGCCTATGCACCAGCCATCCGGTGCATAGGCGCCAAAGGCCAATTTTGCACACTTTTCAATTTTTGCTTCAAATTTGATCTCTTTTTGCTCCTTTCATCACTATCACTCATTTTCGTCATATCTGAAAGAAAATTATAAAAATACCTTCCATTAAAGTGCAATATCATAAAAGACCAGCATAAAAATGTGCTTAAAAACACTATATATTTTAGGTGTATCAACTACCACAAACATATTATGACAATACATCACATAAATCATAACTATCACAAAACATCAATGCAACACAAGTATATCTGAATATGCATAACATAAATAATCAAACTATATGCCACATAAATCAGAGTTCACAACAAAATACATCAAACAATAAAAAGTCTAAACATAACAAAACACAAATAAAAACATCACAGACTTGGCAAATATCAATCATAATCATCATCCCCATCATCATCATCTCCCTCGTTCCAATCTCTAGAAGGCACATATGGAATATAATAAGGATGAGGAGGCATCTCAACACTGTGATCTCCTCTAACCAGTCTCTCCATATATTACTGATAATTCTTCTCATACTCATCATGTTTCTGAATGTATCTCTCAATATTTTCCACCTTCCCATCTATATCCTTAACATGTTCTCTAGTTAGACTTACTTTCTTCAAAATCTTCTGTAAAAATCCAGTCTGTGAACTAGAAAACTCACCTCTAGATGATGATGCTTGCGAAGAAGAAGCACTAGAAGTAGAAGCAGCAGAATTAAGAGCTCTAATAGATCCTCTTTCCAGCCAAATTCTGAATGTACAGTGTAAGTGTTCACATTTACACTAGTAATGGGTCTAAGTGGTTGAAGGACCTCTTCCTAAGTTTTAAACTTAACATCAGACTGCTCACAAATTGAATGAATCAGGGAAGGAAATCCCATACCTGCAATAATAACAGCTCGGCACAGTTGATGATATAATAAAAAATAATAGCTCCAATGTCTATCGACTTTCCCTGCATAATAAAATAATTGAGAACAACTCTTTCTCTTGTAACATTACTAACATCATTCAATGGTAATAACTTAGATGAGATAAAATAAAGCCAAGCCTTGGAGGTGGCATCTTATTTTGAGGCTTGAAAATTCACTTCCTGTCATTTGTGATTTTCCAAAGACCTCTTCCATCAGTCAGAAAAGACATAAATTTCATCTAATTCCCCTTCCATAGGATGATAATTTGCATAATAACAAAATATTTTAGGAGGCATGAGGTAAAAGGTATTGATTTCCACAGGAGAAAAATCAAATTTTTGTCCTCGAACTATCACCAAATTTTCCTCTGTTGCTGGTAAGTTAGCAAAGAACTCTCTTACATCATAAAATAGCAATAGCGGAGAAGCAACAGTAATTTCTCCAATTTCTTCGAGCAAACATTTCATCAATATCTCCTCCCAGTTTACTAAAAACTCACTCAGAAATCAACTTACATGACGACAATACATTAATGTAATGATCCTCAGCTCTAAAACTGACGAACTTGTCTGAATCAAATCTATCATTCCTCTTCGAACGCTTCAATTTTGGATTCATTTCTAAAAATTACAAAAATATTCACCATAAATTCCAAAATCATACTAAACTTGCTAAACTTAACTTCTAAAGTGAAAATCTAATATCTCCAAGCAATTTCTCAATCTTTTTTCTCAAATTTTCACCATGAATAGAGATTTTCATATTTCTCAAGAATGAACTCAAAATACATGATGAAAATAAAATATTTTTGCTAATGAGAAGTGCTCATACCTTAAGGAGTTGATATCTAACAAATTTCATCGAAATCGGCTTTAAATTGATCAAATTAAGTGAAGCCCTAGGAAGCTTATCACAACTTTGAGAGGCTGAAGGTGACAGTGGGTTAAAAAAATGTTAATTTTCAGGATTTTAACACCTGTAAACCTATTTTCGTGAACCGACGCCTAAGCTCAAAAATTCGGCGCATAGCCGCGAGTGCTGGCGCTTATGCATTGAGGGTTTGTTGCTTAGGAGCAACCTTGCAGATTCTGATGATTAATTAAATGGCACTAATACGCCTAGTTAATCACCCTTAAACAATTTAAATAATTATTTCTACCCCATACAGACTTAAATACTCCAAAATCTTACCTAAATATCAATTGATTCACACAAATTTCACACACAAACATATATTTCATTAAAATCATAACACTTAATACAACAAAAAATTTCAATCCAAAATTCGTGGATGAAATTTTCCAAAATACAAGCTCCTTACACATATAACTAAACACAAAACCACATAATTAAGATGCAACACACTTAAAACAAAATCACTAAGCAAAAATTACAACAATCACAAACATTAAACACTAAACATAGATAACTAAATAACATGACCACACTAGAATTTAATTATATTCTCTATTAGGCTGAATATGTCCTGAACCACCATTAGTTCCATTTGAACCATCTGGAATGTAAATCTGATAAAACGGGCGATGGTTGAAAACTCTCACATCTTCCTCTCTTAACCATTTGTTTTTCAGATACATCGCTTTATCTACTTCTTCCAGATGACTTATATGACATAGTTGAATTTTGAGTTGCCATCCAATGTGCGCTAAATGTGCATTAGTTTCATTTACCTTTGCTTCAATTGAAGCCACGTCAGCCTCGATCTTTGATATCATTTCTGCGATTCATTGAATACTAATGGCTAGAAACCCATTCTATAACTCTTGCGCATTCTCACAAATGAACTTCTTCTTGTTGGCTTCCTCTTTCTTTTTAACTTCACTCTCCCAAGAAGACATTTTGGCTCTCAAAATTCTCTTCCTTAAGTCTTAGAAGTGAAAATAAGAACTGAGGCAAGTATCTCTTAATTATGGGCCTTTTATATGCTTGGGAAGTCTAAAAAACCAACCCTAAATGTGTTTTAACTCCTAAATAACCACTTACCCATGATTTAGGCTTCTAGAACCACATTTATCATATTTTTTATAACTAGGCGCCTAAGCGCCAACATCCGACGCATAAGCGCTAGTGCTTATTTTAGTACAGGTCTCCTAAACGTCCACATTTTTATTTTGTCTCCTCTAAGTCATCAATTAAGGTCCAATAAACACTACTATAAAATAAAAAATTCAAAATACTACCACATTTTCTCAAATCAAACCAAACGAAAGAACTCAAAGAAAACTTAAAGCAAAGCATAACGATAAATATGGGTTACCTCCAACAAAGCGCTTGGTTTAACGCCTTCAGCCTGACATACCCAGAGCTTATTATGAGTGACACAAAATCAGATTATCATCAAATTTAGATTGATCAACTGAAAAATAGGATTTCAGTCTATGACCATTGACTTTGAATATTTTTCCAGTCTTAGGATCTTTAATATCCACTGCTTCATAGGAATAAACTTTCATCACAATAAATGGGCCCATCCACCTGGACTTAAGTTTTCCATCAAATATTTTCAATCTAGCATTATACAACAAAACTTGTTGTCCTGGCTCAAGATTTTTAGTAAGAATCTTTCGATCATGCTATAATATCATATTTTGTTTATAAATCTTAGCATTTTCATAAGAGTCGTTCCATATTTCTTCAAGCTCATATTCCTTATTTCTTCAAGCTGATTCAATTGCAAAAATCTCTTATCACCTGAATATTTCAACTTATAATTGAACTCTCTAATAGCCCAATATGCTTTATGCTCAAGTTCAACTGGTAAATGACAAGCTTTCCAAAAAATTAGCATATATGGGGACATTCCTATAAGAGTTCTGTATGCAGTGCTATATGCCCACAAAGCATAATCCAGTTTGATTGACCAATCCTTCCTGTTTAGATTAACAGTCTTTTTCAATATTCTTTTAATTTCACGATTGGATGATTCAACCAAACCATTAGTTTACGGATGATAAGCAGTAACAATGTGATGGTTAATATGATATTTCTTTACTAACTTTTCTATAATCACATTTCCAAAATGACTTCCCCATCAGTTATGATAACTCTTGGTATTCCAAATCCGCAAAATATATTATTTCTTAAAAAAATTGCAATACTTTGAGCATCACATCGAGGTAAAACAACAGCTTCAATCCATTTGGATACACAATCTACTGCTATCAAAATGTATATATTTTCAAAAGATGGTATAAATGGTCCCATGAAATCTAATTCTCAAACGTCAAATATTTCAAATTCCAACATATAATTTAGGGCTATCTCATTTCTTCTATAAATATTGCCTACATGTTGACATCGATCAAAATTTTTAATATAAGCATTAACATCCTTAAAAATTGTAGGCAAATAAAATTCGGATTGTAAGATTTTATATGCATTTTTATCAACACCAAAATGTCCCCTACAATCAGAATTATGAAATTTTTGAATAATTTCATAAGTTTTTTCTGAAGGTGCACATCTTTGAATAATCAGATCATTTCTTTGTTTATATAAAAATGGGTCATCTCAAAAATAAGTCTTAGCATCAGATAAAATTTTTTTCCTCTCTTGGTATGTCAAACCATAAGGTAAAATATCACTGACAATAAAGTTTACAATGTAGGCATACCACAGAACACGCCACTCATTGATAGTGAACAATTTTTCATTAGGAAAATGTTCATTAATTTTTTTTCAAAGTAGAGAAATTTTTTAAAGTCAAGCCTGGATAGATGATCAGTAATTTGATTATCAGCACCATTCCTATCTAATATTTCAAAATCAAATTCTTACAAAAGAAGAATCCATCTTATCAGTCTCGGTTTTACATCCTTCTTTTTCATTAAATACTTAATAGCAGAATGATCAGTATGCACCACACATTTAGTTCCAATTAAATATGATTTGAATTTATCAATGGAAAATTCTATAGCTAATAACTCTTTCTCAGTTGTGGTATAATTTACTTGAGCTTCATTAAGAGTTCTACTAGCATAGTAGATCACATTGAAAATCTTATCATATTTCTGACCTAAAACAGCTCCAATAGCATAATCACTTGCATCACACATTAATTCAAAAAGTATTTCCAAGTTCGGTGAAACTATAACAGATGCAGTGATTAATTTTTCTTTTAATGATTCAAAAGCTTATAGGCATTCTTCATCAAAATTAAAAACCACATCTGTTTCCAGTAAACGATATAAAGTCTTTGAAATCTTTAAAAAGCCTTTAATATAATGCCTGTAGAATCCAGCATGTCCTAAAAAACTTCTAATTCCCCTTATATTATTTGGGCAAGGTAATTTAGAGATCACTTGAATTTTTGTAGGATCTGCCTCCAAACATTTTTTTGGTATACAATGTCCCAATACAATTCCTTTTGTTACCATAAATTGTCATTTTTCCCAGTTAAGGTCTAAATTAGTTCTTCACAGTGCCTAAGAACTTTTGATAGATGTTCTAAACATGATTCAAATGAAATTCCAAACACTGAAAAGTCATCCATAAAATTTCAATTCCTTTTTCAATTATATCACAGAAAATTGTCATCATACATCTTTGAAATGTAGAAGATGAATTTCATAAACCAAAGGACATTCTTCTAAATAAAAATGTACCATAAGGATTGGTAAACATTATTTTCTCTTAATCCTCAGGAGAATTTGCATTTGGCGGTAACCAGTATATCCATCCAGAAAACAAAATTATTTATGTCTAGCCAGTCTATTGAACATCTGATCTAGAAAGGGTTGTGGAAAATGGTATTTTCTTGTGGCAAGGTTTAATTTTCTATAATCAATGCATATTCACTACCCTGTAAGTTGTTGTGCGGCTTATTTTAGGTTGTATTGTATTTTAAAAGGGGGGTCGCCTAACAGAAGTCGGCGAATTTAAATTTTAAATTTGATTTAAATATATATATAATTTAGAAAGTAGTATTTGGCTTTGAAAATAATTTTTAAATTTGAAAGTTTTAAGATATGAGATTAAACCGATCTCACATCCCAAATAGTTTATATAAACGAGCACCGCACCACAAACCGTGTATCTATCCCTAAGGATAGACACACCGCTCGATGGTGGGGCTCGATCAAATAAACTAGAAGTTTTAGTGACATCCGTTTGGTCCGCGAACCAATTTTATAAGCCGACAAATTCCCTCGCTTAATATGAAAGTATCAAACAGGGTTTATATTACTCGGGTTCTTTAAAATTCCCTATAAGGGCAAGCCCCTATAGTTAATTACATCTTAAGTGACGGAATCACCTAAGAAAACTCTCGATAATA